>JAVJIX010000108.1:0-372500 GCA_036785185.1 Paratrypauchen microcephalus
CTAATGTTGTTCCCTCCTCAAAAACAGACCTGGAATTGTGTTTTGTTTCATTCACACGTTTGAGCAACTCTTTATTTATTATTAGTCTGTCTACATCTCCAAAGCTCCAAATACCCTGTTCCACCTTGTGATGTCATGAAGCTGTAGTTTTCAAGTTTACAGCTCCTTTTACCTTTAGTTCAGTAGAGACTGGCAATTCCAGGGCTGAAATGATCCAAATGATTCTAGTGAAGGTATATAGGGTTTAAAAACTCAGTGGAGCACTTCCTGAATTACCACATGACATCACAATGTGTTTTCTATTTGAGAGAAAGAAAGAACTGAGCCTAAATCTGCAGGTTTTGTGTTTAAAACATGTGTAAATGAAATTCAGGTCTGTTTGTGATGAGAAAACTACATTAGAACAGAGATTAGAAAACAGTGTAATAGGGGCCCTTTAATGTTTTGTCCTTCAAATACATTCAGATTAGGAATGCAAATTATCGATTAATTCATTAATCTATAGTTGATTGACCTTATCGATCAACTTACGATTAATTGATAAGCGGCGTTTTTCACCTGAATTTTAGTGTTTCAATAGTGTCTTTAAGAATATAAGCTATAGTAACATAACACTGAGTCAAAAATATATCATAGTATTATTATATTGTATATTCCTCAATTAATTATTCCTTAGTAAAAAGCAGATGAATGTATTGATGCTGAATAACAAAATACAGTAATCCCTCGCTTTGTCGCGGTTTGCGGATTTATTTTTTTCCAATTTTTTTTTTTATAGTGTAACATTTTTTATAGTGTAACATTGTGTTCTGCATCCTGATTGGCTAAGAGACTAAACCAGGACTAAACGTGGACTAGACCAGGTCTAGACCAGAACTAAACCAGGTCTAAACCAGGTCTAAACCTGGACTGGGCCTGGACTAAACCAGGACTGGACCAGGTCTAGACCTGGACTAAACCAGGATTAAACCACCACGTGCCGCTGCTGGTTTCGTGCGGCTGGTTTGTGGCTCGGGCTGAGACTACGCATTCCGGGCGCCGCGGTTCAATCTCGTGCTCAGCAGCCCCGGTGTACACGCGGGGGCTGCTGAGCAGTGCCGTTGGCACCTGCAGCCGGCTGTGAGCCGAGCTTGGCGCAGCGCGGTGCGCGGTTGCCTTGTTTCGTGACCACGCGGGTGCGCGTGCCCACGATTAACGATTAATTACAATTAATGCATTTTGTTCGACCAACGTCTTGATCGACAATTAATCGTAAGTCGATTAATTGTTGACATCCCTAATTCAGATACATTTTACTCTTACTTGTGGCATTTCTCGGACCACTACTTTGTACTTCTACGAGTAATATAGTGACAGTACTCTTAACTTAAAGGTGCATTGTGTAACTTTTCTGGTGGATCCGTGAAATGATTTTCTCCATTCAGATGTTATTGCTTTGTCTGGAATGTTTCACAGTGTGGCATTAAACCTTTCTATCTTCATAGAGACCAAACCAAACCAAGTTACAGGTCAGATCTGTGGAGAGGCGACCCCGCTCACTGTCCGAATGCCTGTTTTTCTCAGTATTTTTGAGCTGTAAAACCACCTGTAATTGAATAAATGTAAAGTAGAGCTGTTTAATGTCACACTGCGGAACATGACATCTCCACAGAAACAAGCAAGTGACAAACCCTCCAACAGAAAAGTTACACAATGTACCAGAGATTTCTTAAACAATAAAACCGCACTACTTTCAAAACGTAAATGGAAAAATGAATGGAAAATCTGACTTTATAATTTGCAGAGTGGGTGTCCATTGTGATCTTAATGTGAAAACATAATTGTAAAAACACCATAAAGACAAAAAAGTACAAGACTTACAGAAATATTTGAATTATGGGACAAAATCATCATTATATTGGACTTTATAATACAATCTTCACTCATTTTTAAAGCAATGCATAGTCAAAAAGGTCGTCAGCTTAATATGATTATCTAGCTTTCTATAAAGGTGCACTAGGTAACCTTTCTGGTGCTTGTCTCCATGGAGATTAGAGGTTATTGCTTTACCTGGAATGTTCCACTGTTTGGCATTAAATTTAACTATTTTGCATTTATTCTACTGAATGTTTTTAGTGCTCAGAACTATCTTCTATCTAAAACATGTGTTTTTACTGTAAGCAGGGTCGCCTCTTTATCTTGACCAGGCTGTCACCATGGAGATAGATACGCAGTGTTTCCCAATATTAGGAGATTAAAGTGGCCTCCCATAATCTACAACTAATCAGAACCAAAAAAAAAAAAAAATGCAAAAACAAATGATACTTTAACTCTGTAGTTTTGTCTTAAAGGTGCATTGGGTAACCCAACCAAAAAGGTACATAGTGCATCTTCAAATGTCACATTTACAGATATTGTATTGAATAAAATGATTCAAATATGGATCATTTGTGCCACCAGTTTCAGTTTAAAGGAGAATTAACGTTTTTTACAATCTGAGCCTTATTTCGGTAATAAAACAAGTTGTTTTACTCACCCATAGCACTTTGGTGTCATATGGAGCACTTCCGGAGATGTTTTAGATTAGCGATAGCCGTAATGTGAGTTCTCGGGGCAAATGTTTGCGGTCTCCAAATAACACAAACTTTAGCACTTTTCAAATCATAGAAGCTCAATGTCTTAGTCTACACTTTCGTTTGAGTCAAAAGTGGCCTGTAATCCGAGATTTATCCATAGTAGATGAGGTGCGCATGTGCGGAGTCACAGTTTATTTCGCTCTCAGCTCTCGGGACCCAAACATGAAACCCAAAGCTGTAAACTATGGATAAATCTCAGATTACAGGCCACTTTTGACTCAAACAAAAGTGTAGACTAAGACATCGAGCTTCTATGATTTGAAAAGTGCTAAAGTTTGTTTTATTTGGAGACCGCTCAGGGCATATATTATATGCCCCGAGAACTCGCGATACGGCTATCGCTAATCTAAAACATCTCCGGAAGTGCTCCATATGACACCAAAGTGCTATGGGTGAGTAAAACAACTTGTTTTATTACCGAAATAAGGCTCAGATTGTAAAAAACGTTAATTCTCCTTTAAACTTGTGGGAAACACTGGATACGTTTAATTCTATACTGTGAAACATTTTAGAGATATATACAAGCATATCTGATACAACATCTCCATGGAGACAAGCAGGTGGCAGACCATGCACCAGAAAAGCTCCATAGTGTGCTTTATAAAGTCTTATACTGTATAATTCAGCACGACAGACAGCTCGCACAGACAGGTGAAATTATTAAAGTTGCACTACGCAACTTTTCTGGTGGAGAGTCCGCTACCTACTTGTGTCCATGGAGATGTTATTGCTTTACCTGGAATGTTCCATGATATGACATTTCCATCTAGCATTACATACAATAGCGTAATTCTCTCTGTGAACAGGGAATCTGACCTTTAATGTTTGGCAGTGCTGTAACCTGCTCGTCTCCATCGTGATAGAAATGTTTAATCTGTACTGTGGAACATTCTAGACAAAGCCATAACGTTTCCATGGAGACAAACAAGTGGCAGACTCTAGAAAACCTAGAAAAACGTTTTAATCTAGAAAACCTTTTAAAAAAGCAGCAACAGCACTTTTGCCACTCGATATAAACCCGATCCAAACCAGGATTATAATGAGTAAGAGAAGGTCATTTTGAGTGGTTAATACTTTGCAGCTGGTGTCATCAACATTCCCTGGGGGTGTAATGCTAACTGTAGGCACTGCTCTGTCTGAAGCTTTATTCAACTTTTCAAAAAAAAAAAAAAAGGTTTACCTCACACTTGTTTGACTTTATTCTTGATCCTTTATTAGGCGAGAGCGAACAACGCGTTTCACTTCTACAGCGTCATTATTAAACTTTTATTTTAACACAATCTGACCAGAAAGAACTGATTTAGCTGGAACGACTTAGACAAACTTTATTGATCCAAAAGGGAAATGTTTTAAACAACAGATGATCTATACTTAGGCTGTCTCTCACACATAAAATGCTAACTACATCAAAATTGGGACTAAACCAGGACCAAACCAGACCAGAACTAAACCAGGACTATAACTGGACCAAACCAAGTCAGGAGTAAACAAAACCTAGAACAAGAATAAACAGAAACTACAATGGCTTCTGAGCAGGCAGGCTTCTTCAAACATTTAAACATTCTGACTTGTACTGTAAATGTTTTGTGTAGAGGTTGTTGATGAATTGTATTTTAGGGGTTAATAATACTGATGAATTTGTTAAGTGTACATTTTAGAAGATTTTGATGAATGACAATGAATTTGAGTATTGTTAGAAGATAATGATGAATTTGAAATCTTGCATTTATGGAAATTTGAATGAAATAGTTTTGATTGTTTTAAATGTTTCATGATGAACTGGATAGTGGTTATTTTAAGGAGACGCTGCTATTGTGTCACGTTGAGAGCAGAAAGGACCCAAAATGCAGGACTGCGTTTGCAAAGTTGTTTAATATAACAAATAATGACCAAACACAAAAATCCAAACAGAGGTGACACTGATAATGAACCAGGGGGGTATTCCATCAATGTCACTAAACATAGCGGTGCTTAAGTCAGTGCTTCTCAAATAGTGGGGCGGGCGTGATGCCGGGGGGGGGGCGCGTGTGACCCTGGGAAACATGCTTTTTTGCCGTACTGTACTAGAACTAAGTGTAATTGCACATCAACAACAGTAGTTGGCAGTGGCGCTCTCATTGTCGCTCTGGGGCAGGGGTCGGCAACCTTAAATACGCAATATACAGAACAGACTCACCCTCAGCAGAACATCCTCTGTCACAGAAAAAACACGTATATTCCACTGAGTCGTGTCCTTTAGTCCGACAGAAGCTGACGCATCAGCGGCACAAGGAGAGTGGTTTTTTTTCAGCTCTTTTAGTTTATGCAAATGAGGTGGTTTTAAGTTTTGTTTCTGTAAAACGTAAACAAATGTGCGCAAAGCTGCATTAAAAACACATTAATATTTGAGTCCTCAGTGCAAAAAGAGTCTTTGTTGGAAGTTTTTTTTTTTTTTTTTAATGTTAATAAAAGGATACAGTGTTATGCAGAGGTGTACTAATAACAATTTTCTAGACAAATAATACAATTTACAGTTGCACGTAGGGAGGGGGGCGTGAAATTTTTTTTCTTCCTGGGGGGCGTCACAGAAAATACTTGAGAAGCACTGGCTTAAGTGGTTAAGCCTCGCCTGAAGAAGCATCACCTTAGACTAAAGCCTGAAGCTGTTCCACTAACGCAGTTTAGCTGCACCTGAGCGGCACTAACTTCAGCCAGGCCTATCCAGTCTTGGACTAGGTGCAGGCACGGGGGATGTGGGATTTCATTATTTGATTTACATGTGTATATTCATATAAACATATGCATTCTTATATTTTATAAATTCAAGTACTGGAAACTGAGTCTATATATTAAAATGGGTCTTAGCTTCCCTTAAGTGTAATTGTATCCACCTGTTTCTCCTTCTATTTCAAGCTGTGTTTGTGTAACTCAAAGACCCTCCCAAGGAAGCAACTATAGGTTGTTAAACTTGGTACCTGTTTACCTAAGAAACTGCATATCCATACATGGAGTTAAACTCAGTACCAGAGTGCCAGTGTTGTCTATATAACCGACTGTCCGACTCCAGTTCAGTGTGTGGGCGAGAGATGGTCATGTGTGTGGACGATGGGGACAATATGTGACTACTTAAGAGATGTCCTGATGCCATCTTACATTTGTATATCTGCCTAATTCAACATTAAATGCTAATAGCCTCAATCTATAGTTTTTGCCCTTTCTTGATCCTTTTCTGAAAGCTCACAAGGACATAAGAAACCCAGAACATGCGACGAAAACGCGATCATGTCGAAGATTCGGGCAGATTATTTCACCGCATCAGAACAGAAGTTGCTTTTGGAATTCTGCAACGCACTTGCAATAACCAAGACAAGAAACATGGCGTGGCAGAAGATCGCTGACCGCTTAAATGCGTAAGTTAAATTCTATAACAGTGCTGAATGTTGAGTTTTTTAAGTATGTTTTTACCATCAGTATCAAGACAAGTCCGTGGGGGAGAGGACTCGCTACGGTTTGTCACGTGGGAGACCCGAGATCGATACTCAAGGAGAGCAGTTGATGTCATAAAATGTTTATATTCATATTTGTAGAGCAGTCTTGTCAGTTGTAATTTCTTTTTACTGTGTAAAAGTATTTGCACCAACTAATATGTTAAATTGTGTTATATTGTCTTTGAGCAGGAATAATGTGAAGAGGACTGTTTTGCAGGTAAAGACAAAACGTAAGACATAAAAACATTTTGCAGAGTGGTAAGTAGGCTAATATTAATATTATTATTCAGTGAAATTAGTAATACTGTTGAAATGGTACCTTAATTTAATTTAAAATGAACAGTAGCTACCAAGCCACAGGAGGTGGGAGCCCCCCTCAAAATCTTTCCCCTGCAGAGGAGCTGGCACTGGCCCTAAACCCGGGTCACCCACTGGTGGAGGTAATTGAAGGAGGGACCTCATCAAAGATCCTTCCTGCGAGTTCTCGTGAGGAGAATATTCAAGGTATTCTCTAGGCTACTGCTTGCCTCAGCTGTGATCCAAGCATTTGTATAGTTTAATAGTATGCTTGTGTTCTAGTTACTGAAGATGGCGTACACTTGGACCCTCCTCAGCAGTCCTCCAGCAGTGGCCTCACACCAGAATGTCATACCTAATGTCTTTTATTGTTTTATGCCTATTGATGGAAATTGATAAATAGGATTTCATTAAAGAGGCTCGCACAGCATCTCTGAAGCAAATTTGTTGAATCATTGAAATGTTGCATCATGGAGTGTGCCTGTTATTTGGCTACATTTTGTTTTAAAAGTAAAGGTTTACCTTTAACTGTATTCTTTGATAGAGATGTCACATAAAATATAAAGTGTCAATGTCGTCAAGTGAGAGTGATGTTAGGCCCAGCTGATATACAGTGCCGTGAAAAAGTATTTGCCCCCTTCCTGATTTCTGTGTTTTTTGCATATTTATCACTCAAAACATTGTCAGATCATCAAACCAATTTTAATATCACACAGAAACAACCCAAGGAAAGACAAAATTCAGTTTTTGAATGATGATTCCATTTATTAGTGCACAAAAAAAATCTAAACCTATCTGGCCCTATGTGAAAAAGTAATTGCCCCCTTAATCTAATAGCCAGTTGAGCCTCCTTTGACAGCAATAACTGTAACCAAACGTTTGCGATAATTGGTGATGAGTCTTTCACACCGCTGGGGAGGGATTTTGGCCCACTCTTCTATGCAGAATTGTTTCAATTCTGCCATATTGGAGGGTTTTCTTGTATGAACTGCCCGTTTAAGGTCACACCACAGCATCTCAATCGGATTTAAATCCGGACTTTGACTTGGCCACTCCAAAACCTTAATTTTGTTTTCTTTGAGCCATTCAGAGGTGGACTTGCTGGTGTGTTTTGGATCATTGTCCTGTTGCATGATCCAAGAGCGCTTGAGTTTGAGGGCACGAACTGATGGCCGGACATTCTCCTTCAGGATCTTCTGGTAAACAGCAGAATTCATTTTTCCGTCAATCACAGCAAGTTGTCCTGGTCCTGAGGCAGCAAAGCAGGCCCAGACCATCACACTGCCACCACCATGCTTTACTGTGGGCACCATGTTCTTTTTATCAAATGCTGTGCCATTTTTACGCCAGATGAAACGGGCTGCAGACCTTCCAAAAAGTTCAATTTTAGACTCATCGGTCCACAAAATGTTTCTCCAAAAGTCTTGAGGGTCATCAAGGTGCTTTTTGGCAAAGGTGAGACGAGCCTTTGTGTTCTTTTGTGAAAGCAGTGGTTTTCTCCTGGGAACTCTTCCATGGATGCCATTTTTGGCCAGTGTTTTTCTAATGGTGGAGTCATGAACACTGACCTTAACTGAGGCCAACGAGGCCTGTAGTTCTTTCGATGTGCGTCTAGGTTCTTTTGGGACTTCCTGAATGAGCCGTCGTCGCACTCTTGGAGTAATCTTAGTTGGTCGACCACTCCTGGGAAGGGTTGCAACTGTTCCCAGTTTCCTCCATTTTTGAATAATGGCTCTGACAGTGGTTCGCTGGAGCCCCAGAGCTTTGGGAATGGCTTTGTAACCTTTTCCTGAATTATAGACTTCTATCACTTTTTTTCTCATTTGTTCTTGAATTTCTTTGGATCGTGGCATGATGTGTTTGTTCTTGAGATGTTGTAGCCAACTTCACTTTGTTTGACAGGAACTATTTAAGTGATTTCTTGATTCAACACAGGTGGTGACAATCAGGTGTGGGTGTGGCATGTAGAACTGAACTAAGTTTTCTCAAAACTGTGGTTAGTCACAGTTAGTTTGTGATTTAACAAGGGGGGGCAATTACTTTTTCACATAGGGCCAGATAGGTTTAGATTTTTTTTGTGCACTAATAAATGGAATCATCATTCAAAAACTGAATTTTGTCTTTCCTTGGGTTGTTTCTGTGTGATATTAAAATTGGTTTGATGATCTGACAATGTTTTGAGTGATAAATATGCAAAAAACACAGAAATCAGGAAGGGGGCAAATACTTTTTCACGGCACTGTAAGTTCTATGATGATATGAAGAATTGTAGGTTAAATGACATTCATTCACATTTGTGTAATGTGTGGGAAATGTAAGTCGGTGAAAATATAACAAATATATAACTCGTGCATGAATATTGTCAGTAATAAGAATCGAACCTGGGACTCCCACGTGACAGACGCAGCACTTAAACACTCGGCCAAAGGCATTTTCTATGACAACTATGGAATTTTTTTATCTGAAAATATTGTAACGACAGAGCTTCAAAAGAATATTTTAAATTACTGAAAATTTGTCAAAAGTGACCAAGAACGTAAGGTAAATTTATTTTTTTTGCTGATATTGTCACCCTTGTTTTCGGACAACACAAAGTCAGGCGGGAAGTGTGCGGAACTGTTTGTCTGGATCACTGTTTACTTCAGGTACGTATTCTTTGCAACACCGCCTGATTAAACCTGATCTTTAGCCTGCCCGGGCCCAGGCTAGCTCAGAGGCCTATGTTGCCCCAGTAACTCAGCGGGGATTAATGTTAGCGAGAGTCATGGAACCGAACTCTCACTAAAACTAGCGCAGCTTATGGAAGTTAGTCGGGCTTTGCGCTTAGCGGCGTTGATGGAATACTCCTCAGAGCAGAGGAGAACACAAGCCCTGTCTCAATTCCCAGTGTGCACAGTTCGGAGTGTGGGCGCATACGTCACTTCTGGTGCGACAACTGCTGTCCCATTTCTTTTTTGTCCCATGAACACTTAAAATGCACCCTCAAAACCGCAGTCATTTCCATGGGAATCGGGGCGTGAACCAACTGTGCATCCGGCTGGTTAGCTCAGAATCGGCTGGTTAGCTCAACTGGTAAGTCACTGACTTTCCCCCCGGGGGTTGTGGGTTCAAATCCCCCCCGGGCAATAAGATAACCAGTGTGGGTCCTTGGGCAAGACCCTTCACGGTACTGCCCCCCGGGCGCCGAAAAAGATGGCTGCTCACTGCTCCTGAAAAGGATGGGTCAAATGCAGAAGTCAAATTTCTCCCGTTTGTCACTGTGTATGAGACCAATAAAGGCTTAATCTTAATCCATGCACACTTCTCGCACTCATATATCGCAGCGTGCACTGCGCGCTACTTCTTCTACAGGAGAAAATGAAGTCGGTGGCTGCATCTGGTAGTTGCGCGACCTGTCCCATTTCGCCGATGCCCATGTGGTCCCCGGAGTGCCCTTAAAACCACACTCTGAACTGTGCATACTGGGAATTGAGACACAGCTACAGGGTCTATACGCACACAAATGAATGAGACACAGGTGAGACACATTAGGGCGGGGCAAACAATCAATACAACAGGAGGTAAAACTCAAAAACAGACATGGCTAGAGAAATTACAAAATAAAACCGGCTCAAGAATAACAAAATAATTCAATTAAAATGAACACAGTGACATGATGAAATGTTGGTGTTAGAATTGGTCTATGTAAATAGACCAGTTTCTTTAATGTATTTTGTACCTGCTCAAGGACTGCAGATGGAAAGTAGCCTGTAGCTATATCTGGCAGAGACCATCGTTTCTGTCTGAGATTAATGGTTTCTTTGCACTGTCCTTGTTTTAAATAAATAAATAGATAAATAAAAAACACACATCACACATACGTACATGTAGAACCCCGCCAGCACTGCAAAGTATCAATACAAACACCTGTAATGGAATAAATGCCAGATGATAGATATGTTTAACGCCACAGTGTGGAGCAGCAATAACATCTCGATACATGTAAGTGATATACTCTTCACTACAAAAGTTACATACTGTGTCTTTAACAAGTATAGCACCCTACTATGTATCTTAAAATATAATTCATATTTTAGGTCTGATATGATTGACTTTGCAAATAATAATAAAAAAAAAAATTTGTATATTTTGAGAGGAAAAAAAGTGGTGATTTGGCAGATTTTACATCAGATGCCCTTCCAAACGTGTTCAAAATTAACATTGCAAAAGCTCAAGGGAAGCACAAAACCAAAGGTGCGACTAAGTTTCAATATATTCTCATCTATATGATCTATTTTTAAACTACAACAATTACAATGGTCTAAACATTAAAGCCTTATTCAGTAACATTGCTGCAACGTCTAAAGTAGAGTCTAAAGTAAATGCAAAAGCGCTCACAGCACAGATGCAGGATTTCCAATGTTTTTCTGAGCAATAAAAACACCTGTATTGAAACAAAGGCTTTTATTTGAGTTTATTTATTGGGTGAAATGTTCCACAGTGGGCCTTTAACCAACCACAATAACGTACAAAGCTGAATTTAAGCAAAATGCATAGTTTTAAGCATGGGCCCAACCAGGGTCAAAACATAAAGGCTGCATTCATCACCTCAAAACTGGACTATCAGGATTAAACCAGGACTATATCTGGACCAAACCAAGTCTACATCAGGACTAAATAAAGACTAAACCGGGACTAAACCAGAACTACATCAGGAATAAACCAGAACTAAACCAGGACTAAAATGGGACTACATCAGGACTAAACCAGAGCTAAAACAGGACTAGAACAGGACTGAACTGGGGCTACATCAGGACTAAACCAGAACTAAACCAGGATTAAAATGGGACTACATCAGGACTAAATCAGAACAAGTTACAGAACTGAACTGGGACTACAGCAGGACTAAAACAGGACTACAGCAGGATTAAACCAGGGCTAAACCAGAACTAAATCAGGACTATATCAGAACTAAACCAGGACTAGAACAGGCAGCCTAGAAACTTTTTTTTTTTTTTTTGCATGTTTGAGAGAAAATTAAAAAAAAATAAAAAAATAAAAAAAAGCAGCAGCTACAACGAATTCAAAGCTTTGGTTCAAATTTTGAGTTTTCAATGGAAGAAAATGGAGAAGTTAAAACAGGGATCCTTCAAAACAGGGAGATAAAAGTAGAAATAGACAATCCTGCAACACAAAAACACTGCCAAAGATTAAGAAGATTTTATTTTCTATTTTATTTATCTATTTTTTTATCATTTAAGGAACAGTGTGATGGGGCTAACAGGCATCCAAACTCCGCCCCCTACAGCAATGTGTTTGTAATTAGAAACGCCTGTCTGTAATCTGGGCAGTGCTGTGTGATGTGACATAGTACTTGAAATCACAGAGGCCACTGAAGGCAGCACAAACTCAGATTTAGGGGGTTTTGAAGAGCAATTTGACCTATAGTTTGCCTTAAAGTTGACAAAAATGACTAGGAAAAAGTCTAAAGTCTAAAGTCTATGAAAACGGTTTAGTAGTGAAGATGGTGGATTTAGTATTTAATAAAGGGATTAAAATAATGCACTTTGTAGGGAAAAGTCATTATTATTATTTATTTTATTATATTTTTTGCTTGAAATTAATGATGTTTTTGCCAAATGTTATATTATTTCATTGTTTTTCCACAACAGATCAGTGGTTCAACACCTGGACATTAAGCCTGCAACCACAAGAGGTCACTACTGAGCACTTTTTAATTTAAAACATTTTGTAGATAAAATTACAGTATATGGTATATATATTGTTATATTTTAGATTTTCTGTAATTGTAGCACTGCTTTTTAAACTACGACTGTACTGCCTGCATTTAATTATTAATTATTTTACTCTCCGATAATCATGAAGTGTGCTGTTAGCATGCTAGTTGTTGTTAGCTTTACAGTGATCCCAAAACTCTGCTCTGGCCTCTGAGAGTTGCGAAAAGTGCGCATACTCTTCTTCACACTAGCTAACTCACTGTGTCTCAAAGCTAACATTCATTTTTATAAAAATCAGAAAATATAAAATAAACAACCTATTAAAATTTGAATTAATTAAAATAAAAATTACCCAGTTATATTTATATGTAGAATACTTCAGTTTGTGTAGCTGTTAATTTTTATTATGACTCAGCATTAGCATTAGCACTGAGACACAAACATCTCTTTCTAAACACAGACGTGTCCTCCAGTATTCATTTTATTTGTGTACGTTTTGACACCCACAGCTCCCTGTTCACTGCCTTATCTTTTTATTTTTTGCACAATTTTTAGCACAGTTTGCCAAAAACCTCACAGAGACAATACTAGACAGGAAGTAGTGATGCTAACAATGAGGCTAACAGCGCTAAAATGCACAAAGCCTATTAACTTAATTGTAATGATAGAGACACTGTAAAAATATGTTATGATTAATATACTCCCTCAAATGAAGAATCTCTGGTTTAGAAATGTTTTAGCTGAAAAGTGATGACACAAATTCTAGACAAAACTCTTTAGTACAAAAGTCTTTACAATGTACACGTTAGCATTAGCAAAAGCAGCTAGCAAAACACAACAACTTTCAGTCTACTCCAGACCTTTAAAAAAAACAATGGGGAAAACTGTACCGTAACTGTAAAGAGGTTGGTAGTACTATGCTACAGTTTCTAAAGTACATTTATTGACTAACTTTGCATAAAATAAAAATACTAGTTCAGACCCAATAGCTGTGTGTTTGTGCACGTCTGTTTGTGTGCGTGTTTTTAGTTTAAATTGCACATTTGGTGTCTGGTGAAATGCAATTTCAGTCCTCTGTGTAATGCCTGTTACATAGTGACTTGACAATAATGTATTTTGACTTTGACAATGCTTTTTATTCCTACTATAGTGTAACAGTACTCAGTAAAAAGCCTTATGTCAACAAAAGTACATGATCTGAACATTTGAACATTGTCTAAATAACAGATTTAGAAAAACTAGGGGTATATTGGTAAATCTTATTCTTATCTTCTTCAAAATCTCTTCTAGTTCCAGTAATGTTGTATTGTAAAGGAGTAAAAATGTTATCTCCCAGTGAAGTCCTAACATAGTAAAGTGATGTGCAGTATTATTACAGTCATGTGTTCAAAACAAAGCTGCTCTAAAAATAGCTGCTCTGTTGGGTCAAGTCCCCGCGGCTGCTTCTGTCCCATTATGTGAGGAAATAACATTGGACTGGATCTGAAAATACTGTTTATGAATTATGTGTAGTACGAGATATCACGGCTATCACTAAAAACAAGGACTAAGTTACAGTGGTTTTCTGGCAGGTAAACCAGGTCTAACTCGATCCAAACCAGGACAGAACCTGGACTAAAACTGGACTAAACCAGGTCTAACTAGGTCTAAACAAGACTGAAACCAACTGTTTAACATGCCGAAAATATGCCCAAACCCACTGCAAATCAGGGCTAAATCAGGACCAAAACAGGAGCAAACCAGGAATAAACCAGGACTAAACCCAGGGATGAAAGTGCCCAGTCATGAAAAAAGCTGAACGTCAAAGTCACGAAATTTTGAATTCCAGATGCTATATGTTTGCAATAAAGTAAAAGTGTACGGGACGATTCCATTTTATTTTCCTCAACGGATTTGCACAGATATAAAAAAATTACCCCGCAGCTGAAAAAAAGCGGAGATCCACTAAAAGGCGGAACATCCTTTCATCCCTGTAAACCAGACCTAAACCAGGTCTAAAACAGGACCAAATCTGGACTGAACTGGGACTGAACAGGACTAAACCAGGACTAAACCAGGACCAAATCAGGGCTAAATCAGGACTAAATCAGGACTGAAAAAGAACTAAACCAGGATTAAACCAGATGTAAGACTAGACTAAACCAGATTTTAAAGGTGCCTATGTAACTTTTCTGGTGCATGAAGATGCTACTACCACCTGGAATATTCCACAATGCAAATCTATTAAAACGATCCATTCCCATGGACACAAGTCAGGGACATCACCAAACAAATTTACAGGTTAGATCTGTGGAGAGGTGAGTTCACATATAGTGGGACATTTTTTCAGGGTATTTTGGACCAATAAAAATGCGTAAATGAATACATCCAAGATAGATGGATTTAATGCCATACTGAGGGACACTGTTCTTGTAGTTGTTGAGGGACATTTCAGAAAAGCAATAAAATCTCCATGGAGACAAGCAGGTAGCGCACTCTCTGCCAGAAATGTTATATAGAACACCATAGGATTAACACCAGATGTACTTTATATTACTACAAATGAGGTATAGACAAGACTAAACCAGGTTTAAAGCAGAAATAAACCAGGACTAAACCAGGGCTAAGCTGGGACTAATCCAGAACTAAACCAGGACCAGAGGGAGCACTAAAACATAAATTAGAGGAACCTACCTGAGAACTACCAAAAGAACCCTGCGTGCCACATTTTGAGAACCACTGGCCTAGATCAATCTGCTGCAAGTCTTAAAGGTGCATTGTGTAACTTTTCTGGAGGAGGGTCTGCTTTTCTCAGTGGAGATGTTACAGGTTAGACCTGTGGAGAGGCGACCCCGCTCACAGTCCCAAGAAAATATAGAGAAAACCCCGGTTTTCTCTATATTTTTTAGCTATAAAACCACGTGTAATTGAATAAATGTAAGGTAAAGCTGTTTAATGTCATACTGTGGAACATTCCAGAGCTCCTTCACATAGAACAACCAGGTGACGGTCCCTCCACTTACACAATGCACTTTAAAACCTAAAAGCTGCATTTCTATTTAAGTGTGACAGTGACAAGTACTTGAAACACCCAATACACAAACAATAAAACACCTCTTAAAATGTACACAATATGTATTCTCTTTTCTCTCAGGACCATAAATAAATGAATAATAATATTGATATAGCTTATTATAAAAACAAAATCTTTAAAATTCACATATAAATACACTCAAACTTGCACAGACATCCCACTAAAAGGAGTGGACCCTGCATAACTACCATTTTCCTTTTTTGACGTAAACACATGACTTTTCCCTTCAGAAAATGGAGAAAGCGAATGCCCTTTTGGCTCCGTGTCAAAAGATGGCAGCAGCCCTTAAAATATCACTGTTACATAAAGCCCCGCTCACACATAATTCCCGGTAAAATGCCAGAGCATTACCGCTGTTTACACACACCAGCTCCAGAGCATTTTCAGGTCAGTTATCAGCTGCTTGGAACTAAGCTTTAAAGGAGAATTAACGTTTTTTACAATCTGAGCCTTATTTCGGTAATAAAACAAGTTGTTTTACTCACCCATAGCACTTTGGTGTCATATGGAGCACTTCCACAGATGTTTTAGATTTGCGATCTCCGTAATGTGAGTTCTCGGGGCACATGTTTGCGTTCTCCAAATAACACAAACTTTAGCACTTTTCAAATCATAGAAGCTCGATGTCTTAGTCTACGCTTTCGTTTAAGTCAAAAGTGGCCTGTAATCCGAGATTTATCCATAGTTTCGAGTAGATGAGGACGCCAGTGCGCATGTGCTGAGTCACACTTTATTTCGCTCTCAGGTCCCGGGACCCAAACATGAAACGCAAAGCTGTAAACTATGGCTAAATCTCGGATTACAGGCCACTTTTGACTCAAACTAAAGTGTAGACTAAGACATTGAGCTTCTATGATTTGAAAAGTGCTAAAGTTTGTGTTATTTGGAGACCGCTTGGGGCATATAATATATGCCCCGAGAACTCGCGTTACGGAGATCGCAAATCTAAAACATCTCCGGAAGTGCTCCATATGACACCAAAGTGCTATGGGTGAGTATAACAACTTGTTTTATTACCGAAATAAGGCTCAGATTGTAAAAAACGTTAATTCTCCTTTAAATTAACGTGGAATTTGGCTTTGTTGTTCCCTAATTTCAGGCAGTCAAATTTGTGTCAAAATTTGATCTGCGTATACCCAGATTTTATTATTTCTGTAAATGTGTTTATTTTAAGTGAAATCTGAGCCCAGCACATTTAAGTCGTAAAAAGCTTGAGTGAAACAGATGAATGCAGAGAAACATGGAGCCAGCTTAGACTTAGACTTTATTGATCCACAAGGGAAATTAGCTGATCTGAGTGTTTCACGTGTTTGTCATTACAGCCAGATGGGATTTGACCAATATTTTTATCCAAATAAATCTGATCAAACTTTATTTGTGAACTTCACTTAAATGAGGGAGAACTAAGGTTGCAACAGACAAATTTTGAATAGTTTCTGGACTAAAATAATGAAAATTTACTTTATTATTGACTAGCATGATTGACGCAAAATCGTCAAATGACTCAAACAGGCTCTCTGCATTCTTACACATAGCAATGTGCTGCTGCATCATTTAAATTGAATGTGAAGGGAACCAGGGACCGCAAACCAGGAAACCTCGCTCATAACTACGGAAACCAAGCTCATAACCAGGGAAATCAAGATCGTAACCAGGAAACCAAACTTGTAACCAAGGAAATCAAGATCATAACTAGGGAAATCAAGATCATAACCAGGAAAGCAAGAGTATAACCAGGAAAATCAAGATCTTAACTAGGAAAACCAAGCTTGTAAGCAGGAAAACCAAGCTTGTAACCAGGGAAACCAAGCTTGTAACCAGGAACCCACGCTTGTCACCAGGGAAACCAAGATCATAACCATGAAACAAACCTTGTAACCAGGGAAATTAAGCGTGGAAGCAGGCAACTTTCTAGCTTTATTCACACATCAAGTCTGACTCTGTGTGTTGTTCTGGAAAAATGCAGGTAAATTGCAGGTAAATGCAGGTAAATTCCCAGGTTAGGCTGATTGTGTGAATGGGGCTTCTATCAGTATATTATGTGTATTTTTCCCAAATTTTGAACAACATTGACAGCACAAAACTCCCTGAAAACACAATTCAGATGTTACGACAAAGAAAGCAAATTATTGGCTATTGCTAACGATGATTGTTGAGGTTACAGCCATTGCTTTCGTTGCATGCTTTGGCGTTCCCATGCAGATACCATGCAATTATTCAGCCAAAGGGATAAAACAAGCTACTTTTTACTATTTCCGCAAAAATATTCTCATATCTTTATTCTTTTATTTATTTTTTTTGCTTTCTGCCTTCGTTCATTGTCCTTCTGTAAAGTGGAAGGCAGGGGGCGCTGGTATATTTCCATCCGAGCTTAGCGCCAGAGGAGTGTTTATGGGCGTGGTCAGAGGTGTAGCTGGCTGTGTGTTGCTATTGTTACTGTTGCTATGGAGATTGTGTGTGTCGCCATCTTGGAAGTGCTTATCATGTGACTGCGAGGAGGAGGAGGAGGAGTGCGTGGACTCGCTGGAGCTGCTGCGTGTCTCTGTGCTGGTGCTCGTTTTCTTCATCTTTCGCCGTTTGGCCAAAGGAGCTTTATCCACCGTTTGTAACCGGAAGCCCTCCCGTTTACACTTGTTAAAGGCCTGTGACAAACAACACAAAAAAGGCATGTATCATTTTCAGTGTAAATAAATACAAGTAAAAACGAAACATGTATAAATAAATAAAAGGACAAATTGGTTTAAAACATTTTTTTTTATGAAAATAAATAATTGTAAAAATAAAGATATTAAAAATAGGTAAATGTGTAAATAAATAAATGTACAACTGGAAAAAATGCATATATAAATTGTAGAAATATATATATTAAAAATAAATAAATGTTAATAAATACATGTATAAATGAATAAGTTTGTAAGAATAAATAAATAATTGTAAAAAAATATATATATATTTGTTTTTAAAGTCCAAATAAATACAAGTAAACATGTATAAATTAATACAAAAATGTACAAATGTTATCTTTTTAATCCCCAGAATGTAGGAATTAATATGTAAAAGCATTTATTTATACATTTAAATTTTGACTCACAATATAAGTTAATATTTTGTTCTTTTTGCTAAAGGAGAAATTCAATTTGTCAACTGGACCAAAGTTTATTTGGTCGAACTGAAGCTCATCCAAGCTGCTTCTTCAAGGGATAGTGCGTTTAAAAAAAAAAAGTTAATCTGTATGGGTTTCCTTCTAAAAGTTACGTGTTGTTGACACCGGCTTACCTCTGACAGTCTCAGCTGATCCCGGTTCGGCTCGCTTTCTGGAGCCCACATAAGTAGGTCCGGTAACTTCCCTGGAACATGAAATAAAGCTTGTTTTTCTTCTCAAAACAAAACATTTGTTATAAAGGTGATATATTTGCGTCCGAAACAGTTGTCCACGAAACATCCAGCAGCGTATTTTGCATTCGCGTATTGTCTCTCTCCACTCGTATCACTACGCCCATGTTAACTCTATCAGCCTGTTCACTTGTAAACTTCGGCGTAGACATCCGCCGAAGTTTACAAGTGAACAGGCTGATAGAGTTAACATGGGCGTAGTGATACGAATGGAGAGACAACACGCAAATGCGAAATACGCTGCTGGATGTTTCATGGACAACTGTTTGGGATGCAAATATATCAAATGTTTTGTTTTGAGAAGAAAAACAAGCTTTATTTCATGTTCCAGGGAAGTTACCGGCCCTACTTACGTGGGCTCCAGAAAGCGAGCCGAACCGGGATCAGCTGAGAGTGTCAGAGGTAAGCCGGTGTCAACACACGGAACTTTTAGAAGGAAACCCATACAGATTAACATAAAAAAACCGCACTATCCCTTTCAGTTCTGGTCAGACGCGGGTGGACACTGCCTATATCTGTCTCAAGGGGGCACTAACTACAATGAAATTACTCTGAAACTACCACACCTACTTGTTTACAGTTTCTGTTAGTTTGGTGGGCCTATGCAGTGGGAATGGAGTGTGGGAACTTGTTAGCGTAGCCATTGAAGGCCATAATGGGGGTTTTCACACCTGACCTGCTGCCCTATCGTTTTCTTTATTTTGGTTTAGGTTTGAGGATAGAGTTATAGATGGGAGACAGATGATGTCTGAGACCTCCATTTCTGTTCAAGGAAGGATTCTCTTTCTTGACAAAAATAGCCTCTTTAACTCCCCTCTCAAAACAGTTCTTTTCTCTGGCCAAGATCTGGACCTCACTGTCCTCAAAGGAGTGGCCCGTGGCTTTTAGGTGGAGATGTACAGCAGATTGAGGTCCACTCTGGCTCTCTCGTCTGTGTTGGTACAATCTCTTGTGAAGTGGCTGTTTTGTTTCTCCAGTGTAGCGCTCACTGCAGTCTTCACTACACTGAATGGAGTAGACCACATTGCTTTGTTTGTGGCTCAGTGTTTTGTCCTTTGGGCGGACCAGTTTCTGTCTTAAAGTGTTTGTGGGTTTGAAATAGACTGGGATTTCCTATTGTCTGAAAATCCTCTGTAGTTTTTCAGAAACGCCGGCCAGTTATTAATAGTTATATTTTCAAACCTGTTTCCTCATCACAGACATTCCTGGAGTTGTGTTTTATTTCATTCATAGTATTTAACACAGAAATCCTGCATATTTAAGTTTTAGTACTTCTCTCAAACAGAAAAGACTGTACTTGTGATGTCATGTGGTAATACAGGAAGCGCTCCAATGTGTTTTTGAACTCCACACACCTTCACCAGAATCATTTGGATAATTTCAGCAGTGAAATTGCCTATATCTACTGAATTAAAAGGTAAAAGGAGCTGTTAAATTGAAAACTACCACTTCATGACATCACAAGGTGGAACAGAGCATTTTGAGCTTTGGAGATGTACATGACTTATGATAATGGATTACTCAAACATGTGTGAATGAAACAAAACAGAACTCCAGGTCTGTTTTTGACAAGGTAATACTATTCTAACATGTCTTAAAGTTCATAATATCAGACCTTTAACCCTTATTCTGTCCAATCCAAATGTAAAAAACTTGAGGAAAAAAAATCACACAGGATCATTTTTCTCATGTGCACACAGTTTTGTCCTATCCCCAGTTCCATATATTTCTTTCTTACGTTGAAGGTTGCTTTGACGTAGGTGTGCACAGAGGCAGTGGAGGAGCCCAGGATGTCAGGGGTCATTAGGGGGTTTGAGGAGAGCTGAGAATCGTCCTGGAGCCATGTGTTGTACCTCAGACCACACATCTTTATGCGCTTGTTTGGGTCCACTGTCAACAGCTCTGGACACAGGGAAGGGAAAAAATGTGAACAGCTTTATAAAACGTAGGTCAAAAGGTGGAAACAAAAAAAGTGGATGAAAGAGAGATTACAAGCATTTGTTATCAGTTATTAATTTATAGGTTTGGGACTAGGGATGCAAATTATCGATTAATTCATTAATCTATAGTTGATTGACCTTATCGATCGACTTACGATTAACTGATAAGCGGCGTTTTTCACCTGAATTTGAGTGTTTCAATAGGGTCTTTAAGAATATAAGCTATAGTATACATAACACTGAGTCAAAAATATATCATAGTATTATTATATTGTTGCCTGGAAGAATCCATGACTCATCGCTGTACCAGCGGATGAGTCTGGTAACGCTTGATCCACAGAATGCGCTGCTGTTGCGCTTAGACAGACAGCTAAGTGAACCAATCAGAGATTGCGCCATCTTGATTCAAAACTGAGGAGGAACTTCCGCTGCCTAAGATGTGACTTTGCGGGCAAAGGCGGGTGCACTGACGTCACCATCTTTGAACGAATCAGAATCGCGGAGTCCGTTTGTAACCGGAGGAGCGAGAGTGGATGGAGGGTGTCCAGATGGTATCGCGGTGTATAGGAAATACAGAGAGATATCATTTGGCTGGCCAGGTAAATTATATTGTATATTCCTCAATTAATTATTCCTTAGTAAAAAGCAGACAAATGTATTGATGCTGAATAACAAAATACATTCTTTATTGAAAATAAATTGAGGACTGGCTCAGTTGTTGCACTTGCAGCATGGAAATCTTGAAATTAAAAGAACAGAAGAAATTAAATAACAGAATGTTATTTAGTCTACATATTATGATGAAACCAGTGAATTCAGGCTATTTTTAGGACATTCTCAACATTTATTTTGAACTAAGGCATCAACAATATTTCTCTCCCTTAATCTGTGAAGGGTTACAGCACAAAATATAAATTTCACAGGGCCCCTGGACACAGCATAAAACATTACAGGGCCTCAAACCAGAACAATCAAGAAATTATAAAAGCATGCAAGTTACATGCTTTTATCATTTCAAAAATATATGGTTCTAACTCCACCTCTACTGTGAGTTGTACGGCAACATCCAGAGAGGAAAGGGTTACATGATGTAACGCTATGGTCTTTCTCGCGAGTGGGTTTGCATCTCGTGTTCACATTCCAGAGTAGCGCCCTCTAGCGATTAGTTACATTTAATGCATTTTGTTCGGCCAACGTCTTGATCGACAATTAATTGTAAGTCGATTAATTGTTGACATCCCTATTTGGGACATAAGGCAAATGCAAAATTATATCTCTGTATTGTTTTATACAGAGACATAACTTTTTTTATCAGTCATCCAGAACCGTGATCATGCAACCATTAAAGGTCCTATATTACACAAAATTGGGTTTTGTTAGAATATTGTTCCCTCCTCAAAAAGGACCTGGTTATGTTTGTGTTTTGTTTCATTCACACGTTTGAGTAATCCTTTATTATTAGTCTGTCTACATCTCCAAAGCTCAAAATGCTCTGGTCCACCTTGTGATGTCATGTTGATTTCAAGTTGATTTCAAGTTAACAACTCCTTTTACCTTTTGTTTAGTAGAGATGGTAAATTCCAGGGGTGAAGATCATCTAAATGGTTCTAGTGAAGATGTATGGAGTTTAAAAACACAGTGTAGTACCACTTCTTGTATCATCACATGACATCACAAGGTGGAACAGAGTCTTTTCAGTTTGAGAGAAGAACTCAGCCTAAATCTGAAGGGTTTGTGGCATGAAGGTCCCATGGCATGAAATTTTCACTTTCTGAGGTTTTTGAACATTAATGTGAGCTCCCCTACCCTGTTTAGGCCCCCCCCCCCATGGTTAAAAGTTGTGAAATGTCTAAACTGAGCATTTGCGGTCCTTTTCTGCGTTACAAAAAAATCGGAGCTCAAACGGGTGATTTTGAACAAGGCACCTTATTGACCGAAATCGAAAAAAGAAATGCAAATGCAGTTTCACCCCCGTCTGTCTGAACTCAGCGTCTCTGTAAATCACGCCCAGAGAGTTTGGACTGCGAATGCGCTAGGCAATGCGAAATGCGTTTTTTTATTTGCCTGGAGGCACGTCCGAGTGTTTCTAGGCTCGGAAGTCCTTTATCTGAGCCTCTGGACCTTTGAACAGCAGTGGTTTAATTTTATTTATGTGGAAATGTGTTTATTTTTCAATGGAACGCTTCAAATCTCTCCCCCGTGCAAAAACAAGGAAATGGATCAGCTGTGGGCTCTGAGCTCTGAGCGGAGAGTTTGGCCACGCCCCCACCCTCTACTATTGGCCATCTCTTTTCTCCTCATTTGCATTCAAGCAACAACGCCCAGAATAAAGAGTTTGAGAGAGATATTTATGACTCTTTCTCATCTTATCTCTGTTTCTCATGCACTGAGTGTTGATTTTGAAGAAGGATTCATTTACAGTATTAGGGAACCATTAAGGAGCCATATAAAAGCATCAAGAAGTACCATGTCATGGGATCTTTAAACATGTGGATGAAACAAAACAAAACACAACTCCAGGTCTGTTTGTGATGAAGAAACTAATAGATCAGAAAATAGTGTATGTGTGAAATATGTGATCTTTAAAGGAGAATTAACGTTTTTTACAATCTGAGCTTTATTTCGGTAATAAAACAAGTTGTTTTACTCACCCATAGCACTTTGGTGTCATATGGAGCACTTCCAGAGATGTTTTAGATTTGCGATCTCCGTAATGCGAGATCTCGGGGCATATAGCAGTCTCCAAATAACACAAACTTTAGCACTTTTCAAATCATAGAAGCTCAATGTCTTAGTCTACGCTTTCGTTTGAGTCAAAAGTGGCCTGTAATCCGAGATTTATCCATAATTTAAGTTTGCGTTTCATGTTTGGGTCCCGGGAGCTGAGAGTGAAATAAACCGTCCTCCTCATCTACTCGAAACTATGGATAAATCTTGGATTAGAGGCCACTTTTGACACAAACAAAAGCGTAGACTAAGACATCGAGCTTCTATGATTTGAAAAGTGCTAAAGTTTGTGTTATTTGGAGACCGCAAACATGTGCCCCGAGAACTCACATTACGGAGATCGCAAATCTAAAACATCTCCGGAAGTGCTCCATATGACACCAAAGTGCTATGGGTGAGTAAAACAACTTGTTTTATTACCGAAATAAGGCTCAGATTGTAAAAAACATTAATTCTCCTTTAAGAGTTAAATTTATTATCTTCAAGAGCTCTGCAGTATTCCTGTGTGTGAGAATGTGGTTAATTCCAGTCTGAGAAAAGCGTATAATGTGTGTGGTGAGGCATTTACAGCCTTAAAACATGTAGAATAATTGTAAAATATAAAGTTGTCCTACTTCGCGGATTTCTCTTATTGCGGGTTATTTCTGGAACCTAACCCCCGCGATAAACGAGGGATTACTGTATTCCTGTGTGTGTGTGTGTGTGTGTGTGTTACCCTGGATGAGGTCCTTGGCCTGTTGGGACACATTCATCCAGGCCTCCCCCTTGAACGAGAAGTCTCCATGTTTGATCTTCTTCATGATCTCCTCTGCGCTGGTGTGAGTCAGGCTCTTCTCCTCACACTGGAATGGCACCTGCCCCGAAAGCATCGTGTACTAAGGAGACAGGGGCAAATCAGACAGGGGTAAATTAAGACAGGGAGCAGGGAATATGGAAGCAAATGAAGTGATTTTTATGATAAATATTTGATATTTACACTGCCTGACAAAAGTATTAGGACAATAATCCTAGTCTAGTCCTGGTTTAGACCTATACTGCGATGAGTCCCCATTTTTGCAATAATATGCCTTTACACATGATGAAATTTGCTTTAATATATCAATAAATTGATTTGTTGTCATTACCAATACGTCTTGTTATCATTATTTATGAAAGTTCAGAAATACACAATCGTCCTAATACTTTTGTCAGGCAGTGTATGTTTATTCTGTGTTCACACAACACACAAAATTTGAACTTAACTAGAACTAAATCCGTAAGAAAAACAAATCTAGACTAAACAAGAGCTAAACCAGGACTAGAACTGGAGAAAATTAAGGACAGTGTTGATACCAAAATAAAAAATCATCATAGTTGATAACACAATTCTTAGAAAAATCCCATTATTTTGATAATTTAATGAAATATAAACTGATAGCATCATTTCAGACCATGTTTGTAGAGATCTAAATTACAGGGTCAATTGGTTTTTAAGATCTCATTAAAATTACTGGATTTGTTTCACAATTCAAATGTTCGCTCTTACAAAATCACTTGAAATGATTATTAACTTAATGTGATCAGCAAGCCACAAAATGTGAATTAAGATTGTAGTTTAGACCTCTACAAACATGTTCTGATTTGTTAATCAGTTCATTTCAGTCTTCTCTCTTTTCCTAAACATGTTAAAGGGCCCATATTATATATATATTATATATCAATTATATCTATATATTATTTTAGGTGCAGTTCTTCCCTCAAGTACAAAATACTCTGTTCCACCTTGTGATGAAGGGCTCCACTGTGTTTTGCTAGAATAATTTGGATGATTTCAGCCATGGAATTGCCAATCACATCACAAGGTGGAACAGAGCATTTTGAGCTTAGGAGATATAGACAGACTAATAATAAAGGATTACTCAAACATGTAGAATCTTTAAAAATGTGCACAGGGAAAAAATTACAATACTCATCTGGTAAATAGAGAGATTTTCCCCAAAAATTTCAGCTGTATTAGGCAATGCGCTTGTTGTAGCTTTTGTTATTATTTCAATGACTGTTTTCTGCCCTCATTTTTCTGCCCATTATTACACAAATGGACCATAATAAACAACCATAAGAGAAGAGCCCTTAACTGATCACAGCTGCCCACATTTGTATGTGTTTTTTGTAGATCACGGACAAATTTTCAATGGGCTCGGTGAAGTGGGTTTAAATGATCTGAACAGTCTGGCTCCTCTCACCTTCACCCTAGTATTCAACACAATAAAAGCAGTGGGTCTGGTGAGGTGCAGATTACACTGGTAGGATGTTTCTGATGTTATAATGTAGTTTCCACATCACAAACATACAATACTTGTCTTTAGTTTCATTTACACGTTTAACACACAAACCTTACATATTTAGACTCTCTCTAACAAACAGAAAACACTCTGTTCCTCTTTGTGATGTCATGTGGTGATACAGAAAGTGCTCCACTGTGTTTTGAAACTCCATACATGCACAATAAAGAAACACGTTTCCTTGTACAATGAAATTCTTACTGTGCTGCCCACCCTGGACGCCAAGAGCATGCAAAAGATTAAAATAGATGAATAAGATGAAGAGAAGCATGTAAAAAATATATATAATAACAAATAGAAACAATCTTTACAGAATATACACTATGAAAAATATAGGCTAGGTGCTATGTACATGTTTACAGATAATGTGCAACATTAGTTTTATGTGCAACTAATAAAAACGATGCGTAAACATAGTTGATATAGTGCAAACCGGAAGTGTAAACATGGTTGATATAGTGCAAACAGGAAGTGTAAACATTCGAGCAGTTACATGTGCAGCTGTAATCTGACAGATTATTTTAACAGTTGGTCAATAATAGTGAAAATTACTCATGTGCAATGTATAGGTCAATCAATGTCCGGGGGGTAGCAATCGGGAAGAAAGAGTTCTTACGTTTCACCAGACTGTCCACCTCCCTCCCGTAGGCCGCCTCGTCTCCGCCTGTGATACGACCTATCACAGCGGTGTTGTCAGTAAACTTTAGGATGATGTTCTCGGGGTGGGATGCAACGCAGTCGTGGGTGAACAGGGTGTAGAGGATGGGGCTGAGGATGCAGCCCTGCGGGGTTCCAATGTTAGTGGTGATGCTGGCTGATGTTCTGTTTCCAATCCTAACAGACTGGGGCCTGCCAGTCAGGAAGTCCAGGAGCCAGTCACAGAGGGCAGGGTGTAGTCCAAGTGATGACAGTTTGTGGGTGAGTCTGTGGGGGATGACTGTGTAGAAGGTGGACCTGTAGTCAATAAAGAGTATCCTGACATAGGAGTCTTTATTTTCTAGGTGGGAGAGCGAGACATGGAGGGCGGCGGCGATGGCGTCAGAGGTGGACCTGTTGGGCCTGTAGGCATATTGTAGGGGGTTGATAGAGTCCGGTATGCTGCTCTGAATTTGGGGCAGTACCACTCTCTCGAAACAATTCATAATGAGTGAAGTGAGTGCTACTGGCCTGTAGTCATTCAGGCAGGATGGGGGGTTATTCTTGGGGAGGGGGACGATGGTGGTGGTTTTGTAGCAGGTGGGGACAGTGCGTTGACTGAGAGAGAGGTTAAAAATGGAGGACGTCAGCCATCTCATTAGCACATGCTCTGAGGGCCCTCCCAGGAATACTGGGGGGGGTGGGGGGGTGGAATGGTTGAGGTGTGTCTGTGCTCTGTGGGCGTGGTGGTGGTAGACGTTGTTGTCTGAGGCTCTTATGGTGGTGGAGCTGGAGCTGGTCCTGAAGTCTGTGATGTGGTCCAGACATTGTCACATCCTCCTGCGGTCGGCAGAAGAGTAGAAGCCTTCCGTCTGGTCTCTATGTTGCCTCTTGGCCGCTCTTATGGCCTTCTGCAGTCGGTACTGTGCAGCTTTGTACTCAGCCTCATCGCCAGATCTAAATGCAGCAGAGCGAGCGCACAGCAGGTGCAGTACCTCACTGTTTACCCAAGACTTCTGGTTGGGGAACTTCCTGACTTGTATTGTGGGTACGATGTTCTCAACACAAGTGCTGATATACCCACTCACATAGTCAGCATAGTCATTTATACTGACAGAGGAGTCCTCCCTAGTAGCTGCAGCTCTAAACACATCCCAGTCTGTGGTGGCAAAACAGTCCTGCAGAGTGCTCTCAGCCTCTGGTGACAGGGTTTGACTTTTTGAGTCTTTGTCTGTAGGCCTTGTTCTCTACTGAACAAAAGGTAAAAGGTAACAGTTAACTTGAAAACTACCACTTTATGACATCACAAGGTGCAAAAGTGCATTTTGAGTTTTGGAGATGTAGACAGACTAATAATAAGGGTTACACAAGTGTGAATGAAACAAAACACAACCAGGTCTGTTTTTGAGGAGGTAACATAACATGGCTTAAAGCTCACAAGTCAATTTTGCATAATAAAGGACCTTTAATAGTGATATAGAAGTAGTCATTTTATTACTTGACTATTACTTGACTACTTGAAAACTACTGCTTCATGACATCACAAAGTGGAACAGAGCATATGGAGATTTGGATGGTAATGGGCATTTCATAAATCAATTTTTTGTTATGCAGCATGATCGTATGATTCAGAAAATCCTTGGTGAGCTGCTTGGAAGGGTGTGAAGAACTACTGTAGCTACTGTTCATTGTCCCGCTTTAGACCTGGTATAGTTTGGGATTCTGATCGACAGACAAAATCATAATCATAAAAAGTGTTTTAGAGGTGTAGGAAGAACAAGAAACAAATGAAAGATGAAAACATATGCAAGGACATACACTATATTACCAAAAGTATTCGCTCACCTGCCTTGACTCATACTATGAACTGAAGTGCCATCCCATTCCTAACCCATAGTGTTCAATATGATGTCGGTCCACCTTTTGCAGCTATTACAGCTTCAACTCTTCTGGGAAGACTGTCCACAAGGAGAGTTGAGGAGAGTGTTTATAGGAATTTTTGACCATTCTTCCAAAAGCGCATTGGTGAGGTCACACACTGATGTTGGTCGAGAAGGCCTGGCTCTCAGTCTCCGCTCTAATTCATCCCAAAGGTGTTCTATCGGGTTCAGGTCAGGACTCTGTGCAGGCCAGTCAAGTTCATCCACACCAAACTCCGTCATCCATGTCTTTATGGACCTTGCTTTGTGCACTGGTGCACAGTCATGTTGGAAGAGGAAGGGGCCCGCTCCAGACTGTTCCCACAAGGTTGGGAGCATGGAATTGTCCAAAATGTTTTGGTATCCTGAAGCATTCAAAGTTTTTTCACTGGAACTAAGGGGCCAAGCCCTGTGGCCAGGCCAAGTGATTAGGACATCTGATTCTGATCATTTGAATGGGTGAGCGAATACTTTTGGTAATATAGTGTATCTTGTAGGCCAAGTTTTGTATTGGTTTAAAGTGTTTTGTTTTTTTCTCTCTCTCCCCTTGCTTTTCTCTTCTCTTCCTCTCCCCTTCTCTCTCTCTCTCTCAGTTTCCCTTTTTCTTAGTCTACCCCCCGTCCTTCTTTCTCTCTCTACACCCCCCCCCCCCCCATCTGTCTGTCTGTCTCTGTCCCTCTTTCTCCTTCTACCTCCCTGTCTCTGTGTGTCTGTGTGTTTCTCTCTCTCTCTCTCTCTCACTCACCTTTATTGTCAGTTCTGCCATATGTGTTCAACATACAGTGAATCAAAATTTCGTTTCTCTCTGGCCAAGTAGTGCAAAAAGACAGTGTACAAAATACAATATAAAGACAAAACAACTTTTAAGACAAAATCTAAAATCTAAAAGCAGTGCAAAAGAATAAAATAAATACCTATTTACAGATGTCCAAAATGTGCAGTGTGCATCAAAAATGTGCAATGGAAGATGCAGCAGTGAAATGTGCAGTACTGTGCAATAGAATGTGCATTGAAAGAAAAGATAAAAATAAATGTGCAGCAGAAGTAATTCCAGTACAAATTACTCATTACTCATGTTTAGCCCCAGGGGCAACGGCGCAAACATGTGTACACAATTTTATACGGATGAATGAGTCTGACACAACCAATACAGCAGGAACCAACACTTTAATCACTGTTGCTTTTGCATTAGAAATAGGGGTGTCAAAAGTATTGAAAATCAGATACTGATCGATACTAAAACTAAAACAAGATACTAAAAAATTCACAGGACAAAAATAAACCTTTCCTGAATTATGTTGAGCTGTATCAAAACAAGTATAAGAGCACATAGACTAGTATACACCACTATGGAACCTCTCTGGACCACTGAGGGATTACACACATATAAGACCATATGGGAATAGAAAAGAAAGTACTGCCATTGAAATTCACATTCTATTGTCTAAAGAAAGAGTGCTTTTATTACCATTGAGCCTAATCCTTATCAAAAATCTGAGTTTGAAATTTTTGTATCATGCAAACACAAGTGCAGGCTCACCTCTCTGCACACCTGACCTGTAACTGCCTAGTGCTGTCTCCATGGAAATAAACACGTTTATGGAAAGCTATAACATTTCCATGGAGACAAACAAACAAAGATATAATGCAAATATGTCACTATTAATAAATCAAAAAATCAAAGTAGTTTTCCATTCATCCATTTTCTTCCACTTATCCGGGGCCGGGTCGCGGGAGAAACTAAGCAGGGACTCAGGGACCCCCAGACCTTCTTCACCCAGGACACTTCCTCCAGCTCCTCCATGGGGACCACAAGGTGTTCCCAGGCCAGCCGGGAGACATAGTCCCTCCAGCGTGTCCTGGGTCTTCCCCGGGACATGCTTGGAACACCTCCTGTTGGAGGCGTCCAGGAGGCATCTGGAACAGATGCCCGAGCCACCTCAGCTGGCTCCTCTCAATGTTGAGGAGCAGCAGCTCTATTCCAAGCTCCTCGCATTTGACTGAGCTCCTCACCCTATCTCTAAGGGAGCACCCAGCCACTCTGTGGAGGAAACACATTTTGGCCGGTTTTCGAACATCATGTTTTTTTTCTAAGTCTTTAGTCGACTAAAGAAGTGTGCTGCCCATTGATTGGTTGACTATAAATGGGGCGTGGCCAAAACTCTTAAAACTCTTCTGTATCTCTTTATCTGACCCAAACTGCGCTCACAAGACTACACTTGCAGGGGGAGCTCATGCAAAACTACTACTATTTATCCCCACCACTATCAGACTGTATAACTCCACTATATAGACCAGATGTGCAATATTTTCTATATTCTCTTATTTACTTTATTTTATTTTATTTTTTATTTTTTTACTTACAGTGGTACCTCACCTTACGAAAGACCCAACAAACGAAAATTTCAAGTTATGAAACGCCTTCACGTTAAATTTTGGTCTCTAGATACGAAAGAAAATTCAAGTTACGAAACACGAAATCTCAAAAATTCAAATAATGCGCGCTCAGCCAAACACATTATACACTTATCTCAGACTGGATTTAAACTTTTCTCACATTTCTCTCTCGTTTAAACAATCAAACTTTCATAGATTTTCAACAAAATGTATTAATAGTGAAGCGTGGGGTGAAGGGGGAGGGCGGTGTGTGTGCGCGCGGACACGTGTGTGATAGCGCAGCATGACCCGGCAAGGGGCGCGAGCACGAGACCCGTGCTCAAACCGTGCCAGGTCTAAACCAGGTCTAAACCAGGTCTAAACCAGGTCTGAACCAGGTCTAAACCAGGATTAGACCCCCGCGGCTCTTGCATGCGTTCATTCATGCGCTCAGACTGCGTGCGGTCCCGAGGGGAGTCCTCGCTGCTCGCCTCAGCCGTGACTCGAAACGAAACCAGGAAATAGACCGGCACGCGGCGCTTTAATCCACCTGGTTTAGTCCAGGTTTAGTCCTGGTCCAGTCCTGGTTTAGTCCAGGTTTAGACCTTGGTCTAGACTGGTATAGTCCATGTTTAGTCCTGGGTCTACAGTGTCTACGCAGGACACTCAACTTACGAAAAATTCACGTTACGAAACCACTTTTGGAACGAATTAATTTTGTAAGGTGAGGTACCACTGTATTTTTATTATTACTATTTGTCTGCTGCACTTTCTGTTCAAACTTTCTTTTGCACTAAACTGCCTGGAGCTAATCTTATATTATCTTATTTATGCACACAAACGTACCAGGAAACAGTGTATTTATATGAAGACTAAATTTAAAGGGCCCAAAGTACACCACTGAGCTTTAAGTTTCCACATCACAAACAGACCTGGAGTTGTGTTTTTATTTCATTCACACATGTTTGACACACAAACCCTGCAGATTTAGGCTGAGCTCTTTTCTCAAACAGAAAACACTGTGTTCCACCTTGTGATGTCATGTGGTAAATACAGGAAGTACTCCACTATGTTTTTAAACTCCATACACTTTCACTAGAATCATTTGGATGATTTTAAATTGCAACTCTATACTGCCCTAAAGGTAAAAGGAGCTGTTCACTTGAAAACTACCACATGACATCACAAGTTGGAACAGAGCATTTTGAGCTTTGGAGATGTAGACAGACTAATAATAAAGGGTCACTCAAACACGTGTGAATGAAACAAAACACAATGTATTTTTTTTAAAGGTCCCATGGCATGAAATTTTCACTTTCTGAGGTTTTTGAACGTTAATGTGAGCTCCCCTACCCTGTTTAGGGCCCCCCAATGGCTAAAAGTTGCGTAATGTCTAAACTGAGCATTTGCGATCCTTTTCTGCGTTTGAAAAAAAACACAGCTCAAATGGGCGATTCTGGACAAGGCACCTTATTGACGTCAGATCGAAAAAAGAAATGCAAATTCAGTTCCACCACCGTCTGGATCTCCACCCCCTGTCTCTGGAAATCACGCCCAGAGAGTTTGGACTGCGGAGGAGCTACGCAATGCGAAATGCGTTTTTTTATTTGCCTGGAGGCACGTGCGAGTGTTTCTAGGCTCGGAAGTCCTTTACCCGACCCTTTGGACCTCTGAAACAGCAGTGGTTTAATTTTATTTTCTGTAAAAATTTGTTTTTTTTTCATTGAAAAGGCTGTCCTTTCCTCCTTCGCGCTTACACACGCGGAAGTGGGGCCAGGCACAGCGCACCGCTAAGGAAGGAGGAACCAGCGGCGCATTTGACCCCCCACCCCACCCACTCCTCTAACCAATCTGTGTCCTTCTCATTTGCATTCAAGCAACAAGGCCCAGAATGAGTTGTTCAGACAGAGAGATTATGACTCTGACTCTGTACATGTGTCTTTCTCATGCACTAAGTGTTGATTTTGAAGAAGGATTCATTTACAGTATTAGGGAACCATTAAGGAGCCATATAAAAGCATCAAGAAGTACCATGTCATGGGATCTTTAAGCGGTTCCCACATTATAACATGGCTTAAATCTCAAGAGTGAACTGTGAGTAATATAGGACCTTTAACTTTAATCAAATACCAAAAACACCAAATCTTCAGCTCATTCACTCTCTTCCATTTTCATCTAAATAAAATAATTAATCAAGTAATTATCAAATTATGGTCAACCGATTAATCGACTTAATGATAAAGGCCTACATATAGCCCTAGTTTTTCCTCATCCTTCAAAGCAAGACTGAAACAAACAAAGCGGCCTGATTGCAGAACATATTTGAGCCATGTAGAGCTCCTGATTAAATTATACTCAGTGAAACTCAGTGTTTTTTCAAAAGACTTATTTTCCTTTATCAATAATCAGGTCATTGGCCTTTGAAAAGTCTCTCTGAGCCCATGGAGCCTCTTTCACTGCAGTCACAAACATGGAGAGAGTGAATAGGACTAATCAGAAATGGGTTTGAAAATCTGATTTCCAAAAGGTAAAAGCAACCAAAGTCTTGATATTGAAATGACATATTCCGTGCCGTGTTCTTAAAGAGAATATAAAATACTAGAGGAAGAAGCACTGGGCATCCGATCTTACCCAAGCTTAAAGGGATATGCCACCCCCAGGTCAAACTTGGGCATCTCCCCACAGTCCAGAGACTAAAATTAGTGATGGAAAGCGTTTTCCTGGTCACCCAGCCATTGTCCGAGTCTGTCAGCACTGACCGCCGCGCGCAGCTGCAGCTACTCCGCGTTAGACTGGAGGCTAACGTCGCCAGAGAAAGATTTCGGCCAAAAGGAATGAATTTGCTCGATGCCTTTCCTAATTACTTTGTGTGTAGTGCGCATTCATATCGAGTGCAAATAAATGTGCAAATCAACACGGAGAGCTTGACTTGGTCATTTTGGGTGGGAACTATTTTACAGTGCGGAAAAACACAGCCGAAGCACACACCACGCTGACAGGGGAATCCCTGTTACGCACCACGTTGGGAGTTCCCCTGTTACGCAGCGTGGTGTGTGCTTCGGCTCTGGTTTTCCGCACTGAAAAATAGTTCCCACCCAAAATGACCAAGTCAAGCTCTCCGTGTTGATTTGCACATTTATTTGCACTCAATATGAATGCGCACTACACATAAAGTAATTGGGAAAAGCATCGAGCAAATTAATTCCTTTTGGCCAAAATCTTTCTCTGGCGACGTTAGCCTCCAGTCTAACACGGAGTAGCTGCAGCTGCGCGCGGCGGTCAGTGCTGACAGACTTGGACAATGGCTGGGTGACCAGGAAAACGCTTTCCATCACTTATTTTAGTCTCTGGACTGTGGGGAGATGCCCAAGTTTGACCTGGGGGTGGCATATCCCTTTAATAGGGTAAGTCAATTAAAGGTCCTATATTACACAAATGGACTCTAGCTTTAAGACATGTTATAATGATGTTACAGCCTTTTGTTTCATTCACAGGTTTGAGTAACTCTTTATTATTCGTCTGTCTACATCTCCAAAGCTCAGAATGCTCTCTTCCACCATGTGATGTCATGAAGCGGTAGTTTTCAGGATTTACCTATAGGTCAATAGAGATTGGCAATTCCAGGGCTGAAATGATCCAAATGAATGAATGAATTTTAAAATGAATTTGAAATGTTGTTTAATGATGAATTGGATATTGGTTATTTTAAGTAGAAGCTGTTACTGATGAAATGTTGTTAGAGTTGATCTAATGTAAATAATTTCTTTAAAGAGAATTAACGTTTTTTACAATCTGAGCCTTATTTCAGTAATAAAACAAGTTGTTTTACTTACCCATAACACTTTGGTGTCATATGGAGCACTTCCAGAGATGTTTTAGATTAGCGATAGCCGTAGCGCGAGTTCTAGCCGTAGCTCGGGACATGTAGATTTAGCCATAATTTACAGCTTTGCGTTTCATGTTTGGGTCCCGGGAGCGGAGAGTGAAATAAACTGTGACTCCGCACATGCGCACTGGCGTCCTCATCTACTTGAAACTATGGATAAATCTCGGATTACAGGCCACTTTTGACTCAAACGAAACCAGAGACTAAGACATTGAGCTTCTATGATTTGAAAAGTGCTAAAGTTTGTGTTATTTGGAGACCGCTCGGGGCATATATTACGGCTAGAACTCGCGCTACGGCTATCGCAAATCTAAAACATCTCTGGAAGTGCTCCATATGACACCAAAGTGCTATGGGTGAGTAAAACAACTTGTTTTATTACCGAAATAAGGCTCAGATTGTAAAAAACGTGAATTCTCCTTTAATATATTTTGTAAGTGCCCGAGGACTGCAGATGGAAAGTAGCCTGTAGCTAAATCTGGAGCAGAGCATCTTTTCTCTCTTAGATTAATGTTTTCTGTGCACTGTCCTTGTTTTAAATAAATAAATAATTATAGCAGTGAAGACGTACGGAGTTTAAAAACACAGTGGAGCACTCCCCGTTATTGTCACATGACATCACAAGGTGGAACAGAGTGTTTTCTGTTTAAAAGAAGAACTTAGCCTACATATGCGTGATTTGTGTGTTAAACATGTGAATGAAACAAAACACAACCCCAGGTAACATGATAACACATCAGAAAACAGTGTAATAAGGGCCCTTTAATGCCACAACCCCAAATACCGTCCCCCTTTCTCTCTCTGTTTTTTCTCCCCTGTTCCCTACCTCTCTCTCTCTTTCTCCTTACTCCCCGTGTTGTCCACTCACCAGAATGACTCCCAGGCTCCACAGGTCACATGACTCATCGTAGCCATCGTACTTGAGGATTTCTGGTGCGGCGTACTGCAGAGTGAAGCACGGAGTCTTCAGCAGCTGATTGTCTGGAGGTTTAAGACGGGCAAATCCAAAGTCTATGATTTTGATCTCCGAATTCTCACTCTCGTCTGTGAAGAGCAGGTTCTGTGGAGCAATTTGAAAACACATACACACGGTGATCATTTCTTTCTCTGGAGCATTTTGTGACCAGACGAAATTGGACATGAAGGCTGGGAGAAGATGGTAGTTTTGACCCTCCATGTTGGGGTCAGACGAGGCAATTCTGAGATACTGTTCCTTGAGGAGTGACTGCGAAAATGGAAGTTCAGTAAAATACAATGATTTGGTTTGAAAGCCAATTGTTCACAGCGCAGGTATTAGCTTTACAATTGGACACTTTGGAAAATCAAATTCAGGACTTTTTAAGACGTAAACTTTGGGGACTGTGTCAAATAACTATTACTAACTATAACAATTACTGCTTTAGTTACAATGAAAAATTTTGTTAAATGTTAAATGGTGTTAAACATTTGAAGCAAAAAGTATATTTTTCGTCCAACAATATGAGTAGAGATTTGAATGACTTCAAAGGTGCACTATGTAACTTTTTTGTTGGTCAGTCTGCTTGTTTCTATGGATATGTCATTGCTCTGCCTGGAATGTTCCACAGTATGTCATTAAACAGCTCTACTTTACATTTATTCAATTCAAGGTGGTTTTATAGCTCAAATATAACTAGGAAAAAAAAACCTCCACAGATCTGACCTGTAACTTGGTCTAGTATGGTCTCCATGAAGATAGAAAGGTTTAATGCCATACTGTGAAACATTGACAAAGCAATAACATCTCCACAGAGAAAAGCATTTGACGGAGCAGAAAAGTTACACAATACACAAGGTTTTGATGATTGAGTTCTGCTTATTTTGGGGCTATGTTTTAAATATAAATTATAGTTTTACACAAATCAAGAAGCTGTTTGTGAAGAAAAGTTGGAGTTCTAGTTTAGAGCGTCACACGCTGATGCCATCACACTGGAAGAATGTGTACATTAGAGAGGGAAGAGAGGGAAGAGAGAGAGGGAGGAGAGAGAAAAAGGAGAGAGTGGTGAGAGAGGGAGGAGCGAGAGGAGCGAGAGGAGAGAGAAAGAGGGGGAGGAGAGAGAGTTGGCTAGGGAGAGAGAGAAGGGAGAGGGAAACAATGGGAGAGAGGGAGGAGAGAGAAAAAGGAGAGAGTGGTGAGAGAGGGAGGAGCGAGAGGAGAGAGAAAGAGGGGGAGGAGAGAGAGTTGGCTAGGGAGAGAGAGAGAAGGGAGAGGGAAACAATAGGAGAGAGGGAGGAGAGAGGGAGAAGAGAGAGCGGGAGGGAAAGAGGAGAGAGAGGGTGAAACAATGACAGAAAGAGAAAGGAGATAGAGGCAGAGAGACGGAGGAGAGAGTGGGTTAGGGAGGGGGAGGGGGTAGGGTAGGAAAATTCTCTGTGTACGCACATAGAGTTTTGGCCTACTCTACATCACGGTTGCTAGGCAACAGTTATGCAAGTCCCTTAGTGTGATGTCATGATTTTCAACCAGGAAGCAAAATTTGAAACCTAAAAAGTGGCCAAACTGGGAAAGAAAGTGTAAAGTTTGTTGTCCAACCTGTCATAGGCACTGTCCAAGGAGATATAAGCAAGGAGTTATTGCTTTGTCTGGAATGTTCCACGGTAGGCTATTTAACTTTTCTATCTCCATGGAGACAAACAAGTGATGGCACCAGTTAGGACTGGGCGGTATACCGGTTCATACCGAATACCGGTGTTTTTTTTTTAATGATATGAATTTTTCATATACCGCAATACCGGTGAGTGTGCGCGTACAAAACTACTTTGGGAACACAGAGCAGCAGAGCGTCGCGCCGGGGGACTGTTTTGCAGTGGCACGAGAGCGGTGGAAGCGTAAGCCATGTTCCAATTCGAGGGCTGCAGCCTCCTCTGCTTTTTCGGCCGCTCTAAAGGCTGCAAAATCTTCAGCGGACCGTAAGGCCATTGCCGAAATGGGACAGGTCCAGCCCACGGAGCAGATACACGCGGCTAAAGCTAATGCTAACAATATACACCACGCAAATTACGCACACAGATCAATAACCCTCAAATTAGAGCACGGCTATAGTGTGTGTTGAGTGGTGAACAACATGGACATTGTTGTTAGAAAAAGGAACTTATACCGAAAAGAGGAGCAGTGTCAGTTGTGTGGAAGTACTTCGGGCTTTAAAAAAAAATCTGGCGCTGATCAAACAACAGTATTCTGTCAATGTTGTCGGGCTAAAGTTGTAGCCGTAAGAGGCAACACAAGCAACTTGCTTCACCACCTCCGTCACAAACATGTCCTGGAATATAAAGAATGCATGAAACTAAGATCGTAGCGTTCAAGTTGGAGCTGCAACACAAAACGCGACTCAGATGTCACTCAAAGACGCGTTTGCTAAGGGGACTGCCTACGACAAGAAAAGCAAATGGTGGAACGATATTACCAACGCTGTTACTGTCCACTTCGCCAAAGACACGGTACCCCTTAATACTGTCCAGAAAGGTGCTTTAAGGAGATGATTAAAGCACTGGATCCCAGATCTGTTTTACCAAGTCGAATTTACTGCAGTAATTATTCTCTAAATTATTAGGAAATGGGGTTAGCACCTAGTCATGCATGAAAAAAAAAAAACAACAGTCAAATACCATGACACCGATATAATTTTGAAAAATACCGTGATATAAATTTTTGGTCATACCGCCCAGCTCTAGCACCAGTGCAATACAGGTCAGGTTGGTGGAGATGCTACTCTGCTCAGAGTAAGAATGTGGGTTTTTCAGTGCATTTTTAAGCAATAAAAACACCTGTAATTGAATAAATGCCAAATAAGTAATGCCATACCATGGAACATTGTAAGCAGAAAATGTCATGGGGGCTAGTCGGACCCAAAAGCAGAAACACCAAGAAAAGTTTAAAGATCCCATGACATGGTACTTCTTGATGCTTTTATATGGCGCCTTAATGGTTCCCTAATATTGTAAATGAATCCTTCTTCAAAATCAAGACTCAGTGCATGAGAAAGCCCCATGAACACAGTCACACTCAAAAATATCTCTCTGAAACACTTTATTATGGGCGTTGTTGCTTGAATGCAAATGAGGAGGACAGAGACAGGCCAGGGCAGCGGGTGGGGGGCGTGGCCAAACTCTCCGCAGTGCGCTGGTGCGCTGGCTCCACTTCCGCGATTAAGCGCAGAAGGAAGATATGAGACTATTTACATTGAAAAATAAACACATTTCCACAGAAAATAAAATTAAACCACTGCTGTTTCAGAGGTTCAGAGGCTCGGATAAAGGACATCCGAGCTTGGAAACACTCTCACGTGCCTCCAGGCAAATAAAAAAACGCATCTCGCATTGCGTAGCTCGTTTGAGGTCCAAACTCTATGGCCATGAGTTCCATAGACGGTGGGTAGACATCCAAACGGGGGGTGGAACTGCATTTGCATTTTTTCTTGAATGTGACGTCAGAAACTTCCCTTGTTCAGAATCACCCGTTTGGGCTATCTTTTTTTCAAACGCGGAAAAGGATCGCAAATGCTCAGTTTACACATTTCGTAACTTTTAGCCATGGTGGGGGGCCCTAAACAGGGTAGGGGAGCTCACATTAGCATTCAAAAACCTCAGAAAGTGAAAATTTCATGCCATGGGACCTTTAAACAATTTATTTTAAAGAGAATGAGCTGGTAAGAATTGGACTGGGGGGGCCGAAGGAGCTGGTAGGTCACAGGCTGGGGGGCCAGGAGGAAAAGGTAGGTATCGGCACGGCACGGTAGCTGAGTGGCTAGCAAGAAGGTTTCGGGTTCGATCCCCGGGTCGCCCAGGCCTTTCCGTGTGTGTTCTGTGTGAAGTTTGCATGCATGGTCTGGGTTCGATCCCCGGGTCGCCTGGGCCTTTCTGTGTGGAGTTTGCATGTTCTCCCCGTGTCTGGGTGGGTTTCCTCCGGGCACTCCGGTTTCCCCCATCAACCCAAAACATGCTCCATAGGTAAAATCCTCCAGCTTAGGTCCTGACCAAACCGAAGCAAGAAGATCATGGAGATGGTCCCCGGGCGCAGTAATGTGTGCTGCCCACTGCTCCGAATATATATATATATATATATATATATATATATATACATATATATATATATATATACACATATATATATATATATACAGTGCCGTGAAAAAGTATTTGCCCCCTTCCTGATTTCTGTGTTTTTTGCATATTTATCACTCAAAACATTGTCAGATCATCAAACCAATTTTAATATCACACAGAAACAACCCAAGGAAAGACAAAATTCAGTTTTTGAATGATGATTCCATTTATTAGTGCACAAAAAAAATCTAAACCTATCTGGCCCTATGTGAAAAAGTAATTGCCCCCCTTGTTAAATCACAAACTAACTGTGACTAACCACAGTTTTGAGAAAACTTAGTTCAGTTCTACATGCCACACCCACACCTGATTGTCACCACCTGTGTTGAATCAAGAAATCACTTAAATAGTTCCTGTCAAACAAAGTGAAGTTGGCTACAACATCTCAAGAACAAACACATCATGCCACGATCCAAAGAAATTCAAGAACAAATGAGAAAAAAAGTGATAGAAGTCTATAATTCAGGAAAAGGTTACAAAGCCATTCCCAAAGCTCTGGGGCTCCAGCGAACCACTGTCAGAGCCATTATTCAAAAATGGAGGAAACTGGGAACAGTTGCAACCCTTCCCAGGAGTGGTCGACCAACTAAGATTACTCCAAGAGTGCGACGACGGCTCATTCAGGAAGTCACAAAAGAACCTAGACGCACATCGAAAGAACTACAGGCCTCGTTGGCCTCAGTTAAGGTCAGTGTTCATGACTCCACCATTAGAAAAACACTGGCCAAAAATGGCATCCATGGAAGAGTTCCCAGGAGAAAACCACTGCTTTCACAAAAGAACACAAAGGCTCGTCTCACCTTTGCCAAAAAGCACCTTGATGACCCTCAAGACTTTTGGAGAAACATTTTGTGGACCGATGAGTCTAAAATTGAACTTTTTGGAAGGTCTGCAGCCCGTTTCATCTGGCGTAAAAATGGCACAGCATTTGATAAAAAGAACATGGTGCCCACAGTAAAGCATGGTGGTGGCAGTGTGATGGTCTGGGCCTGCTTTGCTGCCTCAGGACCAGGACAACTTGCTGTGATTGACGGAAAAATGAATTCTGCTGTTTACCAGAAGATCCTGAAGGAGAATGTCCGGCCATCAGTTCGTGCCCTCAAACTCAAGCGCTCTTGGATCATGCAACAGGACAATGATCCAAAACACACCAGCAAGTCCACCTCTGAATGGCTCAAAGAAAACAAAATTAAGGTTTTGGAGTGGCCAAGTCAAAGTCCGGATTTAAATCCGATTGAGATGCTGTGGTGTGACCTTAAACGGGCAGTTCATACAAGAAAACCCTCCAATATGGCAGAATTGAAACAATTCTGCATAGAAGAGTGGGCCAAAATCCCTCCCCAGCGGTGTGAAAGACTCATCACCAATTATCGCAAACGTTTGGTTACAGTTATTGCTGTCAAAGGAGGCTCAACTGGCTATTAGATTAAGGGGGCAATTACTTTTTCACATAGGGCCAGATAGGTTTAGATTTTTTTTGTGCACTAATAAATGGAATCATCATTCAAAAACTGAATTTTGTCTTTCCTTGGGTTGTTTCTGTGTGATATTAAAATTGGTTTGATGATCTGACAATGTTTTGAGTGATAAATATGCAAAAAACACAGAAATCAGGAAGGGGGCAAATACTTTTTCACGGCACTGTATATATATATATATATATATGGATGGGTTAAAATGCAGAGAAGAATTTCTCCAGTGTGAGATCAATAAAGTCACTTCTTCTTCTTCTTCTTCTATCGGGCCAGGAAGCCAGATGGAGCAGGTTGGTATCAGGCTGGGGGGCCAGGAGGTGCGGAGTGGTGAAATGGTTCCAAGATGAGGAGCAGAAACGGAAGCAGGTAGATGTCCGAGGTAAACTGGAAACAGGGAAAAAAAATTCAATGAAGTTCAAAAAAATCCACAGAGCAAGCAGAAAAGATTTATAAAAGAGGTTGAAAGCCAGGAGCCCAACCCTTGTTGGGCTAGAATGAACTGGCTTGAGCTGCGAGACATGGAAAGTTGGGTAAATCCTCACTTACCTGGGCAATTGAAATTTTACAACAGTGGGGTTGATAATGCTGTCAATAATGAATGGACCAATATAACGGGGAGAGAGCTTCTTGGAATCAGTTCATAAAGGAATGTCCTTAGAGGAAAGCCAAACCTTCTGACCTAGTATGTAGGCAGGAGACGGTACACGATGCCGATCAGCAATCTGTCGATTCCGGAGGGCAGTGCATTTCAAGGCGGCCTGTGTATCATTCCAGGTCTTGTGTATCATTCCAGGTCTTGCGGCATCGGCGAAGGTGAGCCTGAACAGACGGCACTGCAATATCCATCTCTTGAGCTGGGAACAAGGGGGGCAAGTATCCAAGTGAGCATTCAAATGGGGACAAACCAGTAGCTGCACTTGTCAAAGAGTTGTGTGAATACTCCACCCAAGGTAAATGTGAACTCCAAGAAGATGGATTCAGGGCTGCAACACACCGCAGGGCTGCCTCCAGGTCCTGGTTTGCTCGTTCAGTTTGTCCATTTGTTTGAGGATGAAAACCAGAGGATAGGCTCACCTTAGCTCCAAGGGCGGTGCAGAAAGATTTCCATACTTGGGAAATAAACTGAGGACCCCAGTCTGAGACAATGTCCAGTGGAATCCCGTGAAGACGAACTACATGCTTGACAAGTAAGTTGGCAGTCTCCAGAGCAGATGGAAGCTTAGGAAGGCCAACAAAGTGAACAGCTTTGGAAAACCGGTCAACTATGGTCAATATGACTGTATTACCTGACGAATTGGGAAGACCAGTGACGAAATCTAGAGCTATGTATGACCAAGGACGAGATGGAATGGGAAGCGGGCGTAGTAGTCCTGCTGGTGGCCGATGGGAGGCCTTGGCTCTAGCACAGACTGTGCAGGCTGCAACAAAGTCTTTAGCATCAGCATCCAGAGTGGGCCACCAGAAATGTCGCTTTAGGAGAGCTGTAGTCCGTCCTACACCAGGATGGCAGGCAAAACGCGAAGAGTGGCCCCAGTGAAGAACCTGGGATCGAACGGAATCTGGCACAAATAAACGATTTGATGTACCAGTACCTGGATCTGGTTGCTGACGTTGAGCATTGTGGATGATGGATTCTAACTCCCAAGTGATTGTAGCCACAACACGTTCTGATGAAATTATGGTGTTGGCGCGCTCAGGTGCTTCTGTGGAGGAAAACTGTCTAGAAAGAGCATCAGCCTTGATGTTCTACCCAAGTCGGTAGATAAGTGTAACACTAAATCTATCAAAGAAAAGAGCCCAGTGAGCTTGACGAGGGTTGAGACGTTTTGCGGACTGAATATAGGCCAGGTTTTTATGGTCTGTCCAGACCAGGAATGGATGGATTGCCCCCTCCAGCCAGTGCCTCCACTCCTCAAGTGCCAATTTAACAGCTAGTAGTTCCCGATCACCTATAGAATAGTTGTGTTCAGACGGAGAGAGCCGTCGGGAAAAAAAAACGCACATGGATGTAGCTTGAGATCAGAAGAGCGCTGGGAGAGAACTGCTCCTACCCCGATGACTGAGGCGTCCACTTCAACAACAAATTGGCGTGAAGGATCTGGATGGATGAGAATTGGAGCTGAAGAAAACTGCTCTTTTAAATCCAAGAGAGCACGTTCAGCCTCTTCTGTCCATTTGAATGGTACCTTTGGGGAGGTTAATGTAGTCAGGGGTGCTACAACTTTAGTGAAATCTCTGATAAAACGGCGGTAAAAGTTGGCGAAACCTAGGAAACGCTGGAGCTGTTTCACATTGCCTGGTGCTGGCCACTCTATAACAGCACAGATCTTTTCAGGATCCGACCGGACCTGCCCACTCTCCACAACAAAACCAAGGAAGCTCACAGATGGTTTGTTAAACTCACATTTCTCCGCTTTAACAAATAATTTGTTCTCAAATAATCTTTGGAGCACCTGATGAACATGGATGGTGTGCTCCTCCTGGGACTGGGAAATATCATCCAGGTAGACAAAAACAAATCTATTAAGGACGTCACGGAGAATGTCATTGACCAATGCCTGAAAAACAGCGGGAGCATTAGACAGTCCAAAAGGTATTATGAGGTATTCAAAATGGCCGATTGGTGTGTTGAAAGCAGTCTTCCATTAATCTCCTTCACGAATCCTGACCAGGTGGTAAGCATTTCTGAGGTCAAGTTTGGTAAAAAATAGTTGTGTCATGCAAGGGTTCAAAAGCAGAACTGATAAGCAGAAGAGGGTACTTATTTTTAATTGTAATATTGTTCAAACCTCTGAAGTCTATGCAGGGGCGGAGTGAATGGTCCTTCTTTGAAACAAAGAAAAATCCAGCACCAACTGGAGAAGATGATGCTCTAATGATTCCTGCAGCCAAGGAATCACTGATATACTTCTCCGTGGCCTCCCGCTCAGGACAAGTGAGATTGTAGAGACGACTGGATGGCAGAGTTGCCCCAGGCAATAAATCAATGGCACAATCATACGGACGGTGTGGAAGCAAAAGTGCCTTCTCTTTACTGAAGGCCTCTGCTAGATCATGGTATTCAGCAGGAACCAGGGACAAATCAGGTGGCAGAGGGGTACTCACATTAGTCTCTGTAGGTGGAAGAGCAGAAAGGAGACAAGAAATATGGCAGTTCGCACTCCAGCCCAAAATTTTAAGAGACAACCAGTCCAGGTGAGGATTGTGCTGCTTAAGCCAAGGATAACCTAAGATCACAGGTGAGTGAGGAGAACTTATTAAGCTAAAGCTAATGATTTCTCAATGATTTCCAGATAGGACTAACTGGACAGGTTTGGTGAGTTATTTTAGCTAGTAGTCTCCCATCCAAGGCATTGGCCCCTAAATGTTGTTTCAGAGGTACAGACTGTAAACCAATTTGGTAAGCAAAATTAAGTGTCCATAAAGTTGTGATCAGCACCAGAGTCTATGAAAATCTCCGATTTTTTTTTACAAAAAATCCAATTTCCGATTTTACTTGATTTTTCTCTGCCCTACTCAAAAACAAATAACAGATGACAGACAAATGGCACACAGTTCAAAAATGTTTCAGGGACTGTTGCGTGTTTGACTTTGGACGGTGTGCTGCTGCTGTGGCTATTTTCATTCTGTTGGGACCTGCACTTCTCCCACTCCACTACGTGCCTCTGCTTTAGGTGCTAGAATAAATTTGTCGCACTGCTTCCTTTGGTTGCAACAGCTTTTGAACAGGCCATACAGCGAGCACTCGTTTGTTCCAAGTCCGACGCAAGAAAACCGAATCAATTCCATATAACAGATGTACCAACACCTTTCTTTGGTACAAGTTCTGACTTTCCCTCAGTCACTGCCATGCTAGCTTGTACAATGTTTGGGTGCGCCCCGCTAACTTACCCGTGTAGATCGTGGCGGCGCATTAGTTCAGCTCGCATGTAATATAAATCAAAAATCGATTTTCATGAAAACACATTGTCCTGAACTGCAAATTGGAATTAATCGATTTAATCGATAAATTGTGCACGTCTAAGACCGGCGACTCCAAGTAGAGGTCTTCAGGAAGCCCACACACACTGATCAATACCTGCTTTTTGATTCACACCACCCACTGCAGCACAAACCTGGAGTTATTCAGACATTACAACACAGGGCCTAACTGGTTCCTACAAGCAGAGAGGGAAAGGAGAAAGAACATGTGGAGAAAGCCCTCTCTGTTTAAGGATATCCTAAATGGGCTTTCAACAAAACTAAGAGAGACAAGGACAATAAACAAAACAACAGAGAATCAGAACCCAGGAGAAAGGGTGTAACTATTCCTTACCTGGCCAGCGTTTCTGAAAAACTACAGAGGATTTTCAGACATCATGAGATCCCAGTCTATTTCAAACCCACAAACACTTTAAGACAGAAACTGGTCCACCAAAAGGACAAATCACTGAGCCACAAACAAAGCAATATGGTCTACTCCATTCAGTGTAGTGAAGACTGCAGTGAGCGCTACACTGGAGAAACAAAACAGCCACTTCACAAGAGGATGTACCAACACAGATGGGAGAACCACAGTGGACCTTCATCTGCCGTACATTTCCACCTAAAAGCCACGGGCCACTCCTTAGAGGACAGTGAGGTACAGATTTTGGCCAGAGAAAAGAACTGGTTTGAAAGGGGAGTTAAAGAGGCTATTTTTGTCAAGAAAGAGAATTCTTCCTTGAACAGAAATTGAGGTCTCAGACATCATTTGTCTCCCATCTATAACTCTATCCTCAAACCTAAACCAAAACAAACAAAGGAAACAATAGGGCTAGCCAGGTCAGGTCCAGAGGTGTGAAAGCACCCATTATGGCCTTGAATGGATATGCTAACAAGAGCCCACACTCCACTCCCACTGCATATCTAATAGGCCCACCTAACTAAGAGAAACTGAAAACAAGTAGGCGTGGTAGTTTTAAAGGTCCCATGGCTTGAAATTTTCACTTTCTGAGGTTTTTGAATGTTAATGTGAGCTCCCCTACCCTGTTTAGGCCCCCCTCCCATGGCTAAAAGTTGCAAAATGTCTAAAGTGAGCATTTGCGGTCCTTTTCTGCGTTAGAAAAAAACACAGCTCAAACGGGCGATTCTGAACAAGGCAACTATGTGACGTTACATCGAAAAATGCAGCTCCACCCCCCGTCTGGATGTCTACCCACCGTCTCTGTAAATCACCCCCAGAGAGTTTGGACCGCGAATGAGCTACACAATGTGAAATGCGTTTTTTTATTTGCCTGGAGGCACGTGCGAGTGTTTCTAGGCTCAGAGGTCCTTTATCTGAGCCTGTGGACATCTGAAACAGCAGTGGTTTAATTTTATTTTCTGTGAAAATGTGTTTTTTTCATTGAAATGCCTCTCCTTTCTTCCTCCGCGCTTACACACGCGGAAGTGGGTCACAGAGCACAGCCGAGCGCTAATCCAGGAAAGAGCGGAGAGTTTGGCCCCCCCCACCCGCAGCTCGCACCTATCTGTGTCCTTCTCATTTGCATTCAAGCAACAAGGCCCAGAATGAGTTGTTCAGAGAGATATTTTTTGACTCTGACTGTGTACATGTGTCTTTCTCATGCGCTGAGTGTTGATTTTGAAGAAGGATTCATTTACAGTATTAGGGAACCATTAAGGCACCATATAAAAGCATCAAGAAGTACCATGTCACTTGATGCTTTGTAGTTAGTAGCTGTAGTTGAATTGTCTAATATTTGAATGGTAGGTTTATTTTAACTTTGAGAAATAGAATATCAAAAAGAAAACCCAGAAAATAACTTTAAAGAAAATATATAAATTGATTTGCATTTTATTGAGTGAAATAAGTATTTGAATCCTCTATCCCAAAAAACCCTTGTTTGCAAGCTCAGAGGTCAGATGTTTCTGGCAGTTGATGACCAGGTTTGCGCAGATATTAGAAGGAATTTTGGTCCACTCTTTGCAGATCATCTCTAAATCATTAAGATTTCGTGGCTATTGCTTGCCAACTCGGAGCTTCAGCTCCCTCCCTAGGTTTTCTATAGGGTTAAGGTCTGGAGACTGGATTGGCCACTCCATGACCTTAATGTGCTTTTTCTTGAGCCACTCCTTTGTTGCCTTGGCTGTATGTTTTAGGTCATTGTCTTGTTGGAAGACCCATCCACAACCCATTTTCAGTTTCCTGGGGGAAAGAAGGAGATTTGGCTCCATCCCTCCTCCCGTTGATGCGGTGAAGTTGTCCTGTGCCCTTGGCAGAAAAACACCCCCAAAGTATAATTTTTCCACCTCCTTGCTTGACAGTGGGGATGGTGTTCTTGGGGTCATAGGCAGCAACACGACGAGTTAATGCCTAAGAACTCGATTTTGGCCTCGTCTAACCACAGCACCTTCTCCCAATCAGTCTCTAAATCATTCAGGTGTTCACTGGCAAACTTGAGGCAGGTCTGCACATGTGCCTTCTTAAGCATGACCATAGCGCCATCTTGCTGTTGCCTGCGTACAAACAAAGGCTTAAACTGGAAAAACCGGTTCCCAGACAAATACACAAATGGAGCAGTATGTCTGATGAGGTGCTACAGGACTGCTTTGAAACTACAGACTGGCAGATGTTTGCAGACGCAGCGGATGGTGACATTAATGCGTACACAGACTCTGTCGTAGGCTACATAGGGAAGTGCATTGAGGACACGGTGCCCAAAATCTCCATCTGCACTTACCCTAATCAGAAACCCTGGGCGGGACCGGAGGTGCGTGCTAAACTGAAAGCTCGCACTGCCGCCTTCAACTCAGGAGACCCTGAAGCCTACAAAGCAGCCAAGTACGACCTCAGAAAGACCATCAGGACTTCCCAGAGGGACTACAGGGAGAGAGTGGAGTCTGCCCAGCAGAGCAATGACCCGAGACGGGTGTGGCATGGGCTACGCTGCATCACTGACTATAAGGGGAGGAGCGGGCCCGTGGAACTGTCCAGCGCATCATCACTCAACACCTTCTACGCCCGGTTTGATGCAGATAACACCACGCCTGTCACCAGACCCCATGTGGACAGTGAAGACGCTGTACTTTGTATAGACACTGCTACAATGAGACGGGCGTTCAAGAGAGTGAATCCCCGCAAAGCACCAGGACCCGACGGCATCCCCGGACGGGTGCTGAGGGCTTGTGCTGACCAACTCGCCGGGGTGTTCACCAACATCTTCAACCTGTCTCTGAGCCAGTCTATCGTGCCCACCATCTTCAAGACCTCCACTGTAGTCCCCATCCCAAAGACCCCCACAGCATCCTGTCCTAATGACTATCGGCCCATAGCACTCACATCTGTCATCATGAAGTGCTTTGAACGAATCATGAAGAGACACATCTGTGACTCCCTCCCCGACACCCTGGACCCCCTGCAGTTTGCATATAGAGCAAAGCGGTCTACAGACGACGCTATTGCTCTAGCAGTCCACACCTCTCTCAGTCACCTGGAGAGAGGAAACACATATGTGAGAATGCTCTTCATTGACTACAGCTCGGCATTCAACACCATAATCCCCTCAAAACTGGTCTCTAAGCTCACCGCCCTGGGCCTGGGGACGTCCATCTGCTGCTGGATATGGGACTTCCTCACCAACAGGCCACAGGCGGTGAGGATCGGCAGCCACGTCTCCTCCACACGTGTCCTCAGCACTGGGGCACCCCAGGGCTGTGTTCTCAGCCCTCTCCTGTACTCCCTGTTCACCTATGACTGTACCGCCAGGCACAGGTCCAACACCATCCTCAAGTTTGCTGACGACACCACCATCCTAGGCCTCATCACCAACAACGATGAGAGCGCCTACAGAGACGAGGTGAAATCACTGACCAGCTGGTGTCAGGAAAATAACCTCTCTCTGAACGTCAGCAAAACTAAGGAAATGATCGTGGACTTCAGGAGACAGCGTGTAGACCAGCATCCCCCCATCTCCATCAACAACGCTGAGGTGGAGCAGGTCAGCAGTTTTAAGTTCCTTGGGGTACACATCACTGAGGATCTGTCCTGGACACTACATACAGACACTGTGGTTAAGAAAGCCCGACAAAGACTCTACTTCCTGAGGAAGTTGAGGAAGTTTGGTATGAACACCAGCATCCTCACAAACTTCTACAGGTGCACCATCGAGAGCCTGCTGACGGGCTGCATCACAGTGTGGTATGGGAACTGCACCGCTCAGAGCCGCAAAGCACTACAGAGGGTAGTGCGAGCGGCAGAGGACATCACTGGCAGCAGTCTCCCCTCCATCCAGGACATTTACCACAGCAGGGGTCTGCGTAAGGCACGCAGCATCACTAAGGACCATACTCATCCGGCACAAGGACTCTTCCGTCTGCTACCCTCTGGTAGACGATACAGGAGCCTGCCAGCACGCACAAAAAGACTCAAAGACAGCTATTACCCCCAAGCTGTCAGACTACTGAACTCTGGGTAATACTCTAAATAATACTGAACTCTCAATAATACTGCACTAAACTACCTTTCATTATGCATAATTATGTTTACTGCTGCTGCTCTATATGAATATATCATGTCTGTCACTACCTCACTGTAAATTACTGTTACATGTGCAATAATCTGTGCAATAACCTATGTGCAATATTTATATCATACTATGTGCAATACGAAATCCACATGCAACACCTACACCACACGATATTATGTGCAATCTGTGAAATACTTACACCTTATTTGATCTTGATTTAATCCTACCTGCACCTTGTACATTGTACCTTGCTTTTTTATTTTATTACATTTTATTACATATTTTATTATATTGTTTATTATATTGTTTATTATATTGTTTACTTCTTCCCCTGCACTTTGCAACACTTTTTTTACCATGTACTATTATTGCATGTTATTAGTACTTCTTGACTATCTTAGCGAGTCAACGGTTCTTCTGATCCTAAGCATTTCATTGCATTGTTGACCTTGTGTTGATTCTGCATATGACAAATAAACAATCTTGAATCTTGAATCTAAGCAGGGGGACCTTGCAAGCACTGCAGGTCTTTAATCCATTGCAGTAGTGTTAAATGTTACCAATGGTTTTCTTAGTGACTGTGGTCCCAGCTACCTTGAGATCATTGACTAGCTCCTCCTCTGTAGTTCTAGGCTGATTTCTCACTGTTCTCATGATCACTGAAACCCCACGAGGTGAGATCTTGTGAGCCCCACACCAAGGTTGATTGATGGTCATTTTGCATTTCTGAAATTTTCCAACAACAGCACCAACAGTTATCTCCTTAACACCTAGCTTCTTGCTTATGGTTCATTCCAGCCTTGTGTATGTCTACAATCTTGTCCCTGACATCCTTTGACAGTCCTTTAGTCTTTCCCATGTTTAATGTCAGTTCTACATACAAAGATCATACAAAGAATCAAAATTATGTTTCTGACTATTCTGTGCATAATAAATAAATAATAAATGGTAACTAGTGCAAAAGTCATGTAGTGCAAGGCACAAGACAGTCTTTTTTGGGGGAATCAAGGGGATCTGAGTCCAAGTGTTCTTTCAGGAGTTCTGTTCTGGGCCCGGCCACCGGACACTCGCTGTCGAGCACCCACCCCAGGCCTGGCTCCAGGGTGGGGTCCCGGTGACGCCAATCCGGGCGACATAACGCCTTGCTGTGTTTCTCATCATGGAGGATTCTGAACCGCTCTTTGTCTGACCCGTCCCCCAGGACCTGTTTGCCTTGGGTGACCCTACCAGTGGCATGAAGCCCCCGACAACATAGCTTCTGGGATCATTCGGGGACTCAAACCCCTCCACCATGTTAAGGTGGCGGTTCAAGGAGGGGAGAGACCCAGCTTGTCGAGTTTAATAAAAATATATAATAATACAAGTCTAACGCATTCCTGTGGAACATTTCATGCAAAGCAGGATCATTCCCATGGAGACAAGCAGATTTGAGGCGCCCCACTAGAAAAAGCTGCACTGTGGAACTTAACACGTACCTCTGGTTTTAGGTCCCGGTGAACCACTCCCACGTCGTGCATGTGGCTGACGGCAGACACCAGTTTCCTCATGATTCGACTGGCCTCGGTTTCACTGAAATGCTGCTTCCTTCTGATCCTCTCCAACAGCTCTCCTCCACCCAACAGCTCCAGGACCAGGTACATGTGGAGCTACAGAAGAGGACATAGAATACAATAAGGTCTCCCCCACACAACAGCTCCAGAAATAGGTATGTGTGCAGCTAAAGACAGAGACAATAGAATACAGTAATGCAATAAAGTAAGGACTATACTGTAAGGATAATAATGTAACTTCTCTACCCAAGGTCTCCAACTCTTGGGTAGAGGACTAACATAAGAATTGGACTAACACTGGAATATTGTGGCCCCTCTCTCTGTAACTGCTGCTGTCAGGCTCCTCATTTTGGTCTTAAAATATTCGCATTAACCCGTTCTACATGTTCCTGGGGATTTTATTTAGCTATAAAAAATTCTATTCATAATAGCCAAACATTATGGGTGACATCACACACTTAGTGCACTTCTTTATACAGTCTATAATGCAGCTACAGACAGGGACAATAGTATACAGTAATACAATACAGTAAGGATAATAATGTAAGATCTTCTCTTGTGTGAAGCTTGTGTGTGGGAAGCACAATGCCATCCATCCATCCATCCATTTTCTTCCGCTTATCCGGGGCCGGGTCGCGGGGGCAACAGTCTAAGCAGGGACTCCCAGACTTCCTTCACCCCGGACACTTCCTCCAGCTCCTCCGGGGGGACCCCAAGGCGTTCCCAGGCCAGCCGGGAGACATAGTCCCTCCAGCGTGTCCTGGGTTCCCCGGGGCCTCCTTCCGGTGGGACATGCCCGGAACACCTCCCGAGAGAGGCGTCAAGGAGGCATTCGAAACAGATGCAAAGGGCCCCGAACCCCATACTCTCAGAGCACTCTCCACAGGATCCCACAAGGGACACGGTCGAATGCCTTCTCCAGATCCACAAAGCACATGTGGACTGGTTGGGCAAACTCCCATGCACCCTCGAGCACCCTGTGGAGAGTATAGAGCTGGTCCAGTGTTCTCCAGCTAGGACGAAAACCAGACTGCTCCTCCTGAATCCGAGGTTCGACTATCGGTCAAATTCTCCTCTCCAGCACCCTGGAAGACCTTAGGAGTGTGATTCCCCGATAGTTGGAACACACCCTCCGGTCCCCCTTGGAAGCATAATCCATAGATATATATATTTTCAGAGTCAGAGACTCATTTAGAGTCAGAGTCATATTAAATTCATGACTGAGATTTAAACCTTTTTATTTTAGATCATAGTCATTAGCATAACATTAGCATATAAATGATGAATGCAAGAGGATAGACTGTTGTATTATTATATTTGTTTCATTGCTGCTGCTGCAGAAAATGGAATTACCGTAATTTCCAGACTATAATCCTGTCACAGGGGCTAGTCAGATCCAAAAGCAGAACACACCAAGAAAGGTTTAAACAATTTATTTTCAAAGAGGTTGAGCTGGTAGGTATTGGGCTGGGGGGCCAGAAGGAGCTGGTAGGTCATGGGCTGGGGGGCCAGGAGGAAAAGGTAGGTAGCAGGCCAGGGAGCCAGGAGGAGCAGGTTGGTATCAGGCTGGGGGATCAGGAGGTAAGGAGTGGTGATGTGGTTCCCAGATGAAGAGTAGAATGGAAACAGGTAGAGGTCCGGGTTAAACCTATGTGTAAACTGACGAACTGGCAGGGAGTGTTGGATGAACCGGTTCTTATAGCAGGACTTGATTGTAGATGGACCACAGGTGAGTGAGTAGTGAGTAGTAGTAGTGTTCTGGATGCCTCCTGGACACCTCCCTCAGGAGGTGTTCCGGGCATGTCCCACCGGAAGGAGGCCCCGGGGAAGACCCAGGACACGCTGAAGGGACTATGGAGCTGGAGGAAGTGTCTGGGGTGAAGGAGGTCTGGGCGTCCCTGCTTAGACTGTTGCCCCCACGACCCAGCCCCGGATAAGCAGAAGAAAATGGATGGATGGAGTTCAGTGCAGTTATTCACAAAATCATATCATGTCTGTCTATAAATGACAAAAACATTCATGAAAATCACTCCAGCGCTATGATTTGTAATAACATTCAGGCCATTTTCTAGAATATACTTTAATCTAATTTCTCATGTATGTTTTAAAGGACGGCAGCCTTCACTGTGGTAAAAATAGGAATGTAATCTGCATCTTTTTGTACCATCTTTTTATGAGAGACTGAACTTGTGATATAAAAGCGTCTGGGTTAGATTCTCATTAGTGTCAGGTCAAAGGGAACAAAGGCAGCCCTGGGTCGAGATCTGGGTCACAGTCTGGACTTTGTTTACACCTCGTTTAGACCTTGTTTAGACCTGATCTGGACTAAAGAGTTGCTTTGGGACTTGGAGAACCAGGACTAATGAACCAGGCGAGATCTTTAGAATACTGATGTCTAAATGTGGGTTTGGTGTTTTGGGGTCAGGTTCATCCAGAAGTGTGACAAAAACAAGGAAAGAAAAGAGCAGGTCAAATAAGTCCGTTATGGATTAGAAAATATATGACATAAGCAAAAAAAAAAAAAAAATCATACAATCATATAACTGATCATAAAAATGTAAGTTTATGAGATGCAAACTGGACTATGAAGTGTATAATAGATACTTTAAAGGTGCAATGTGTACCTTTTGTGATGGAGGGTCTGCTACTTGCTTGTCTCCATGGAGATGTTATTTCTTTGTATGGGGTGTTCCACAGTATGGCATTAACCAGATCTGCCTTGCATTTATCTAATTACAGCTGTTTTGAAGCTGTTCAGCTGTTCAAAAATACCTTGAAAAAACATGAATTGTTCTATGTACAGGCTTGCTTCAGACCTATTTTTTAAAGTTGCAAAAGAGCTAAAACAAATAACATTTCAGTGTAAGTTATATTTTTGATTTTGTGGGTAAAGGTGCATTACATAACTTTCTAAGGTCCGGCCTATAGTTGTCTTCCATGGAGATGCTAACTGCTAGCCCACAAGGTTCCACAGTAGGGCATAAACTTATCTATCTTCGAATAAGCAGGTGGCACCACTAGACCATGTTACAGGTCAGATCTGTGAAGAGGCAACCCCTTCTTCTTGATCACTAAAAAACAAGTGGATTTGAATAGAGTGGTCCCTCGCTCTATCGCGGTTCACTGTTCGGGGCCTCGCTGTTTTGCAGATTTTTTTTTTTTTTCGATTTTTTTTATAGTGTAACTTTTTTTTATAGTGCAACATTGTGTTCTGCGTCCTGATTGGCTAAGAGACTAGACGAGGACTAAACATGGACTAAACCAGGTCTAGACCAGAACTAAACCAGGTCTAAACCAGTTCTAAACCAGGTCTAAACCTGGACTGAACCTGGACTAAACCAGGACTGGACCAAGTCTAGACCTGGACTAAACCGGGATTAAACCAGCACGTGCCGCTCTTTGCTGGTTTCGTGCGGCTGGTTTGTGGCTCGGGCCGGGCGGTTCGATCTCGTGCTCACAGCCCCGGTGTACGCGCGGCCTCGCGCCAGTGGTGCATGTGTTGTGCACTTCTCCAAGGGGTTGGTGTGCGTCGCGTCCCGGGACGTGGCAGTGCCGTTGAATGAGCGCGGTGCGCCCTGCCCGTCCCTCTGTGCTCACACTGTGTTTGAATGAGAAGCAGTCCGAGCCGCACCGGGCTCCGGGGCCGGATGCACGAGGAGCGGAGACATGAGTCACTGGATCCGTAGGAAGTCCAGGTTTAAACCAGGTCTAAACCTGGACTAAACCAGGACTAGACCAGGTCTAAACCTGGACTAAACCAGAATTGCGGCTCTTTGCCTTGTTTCGTGACCACGGGTGCACATGACGCGTGCACCCCCACGCCCCCCCACGCCCCCCCACCCACAGGCGTCACTATTAATACATTTTGTTGAAAATCTACGAAAGTTTGAGAGTTTAAACGAGAGATAAATGTGAGAAAAGGTTCATTTCAGTGTGAGAAAAGTGTATAATGTGTGTGGTGAGACGTTTACAGCCTTAAAACATGTAGAATAATTGTAAAATATAAAGTTGTCCTACTTCACAGATTTCACGTATTGCCGGTTATTTCTGGAACCTAAACCCTGTGATAAACGAGGGATTATTGTACAACAAAACAGTTCAATGCCATACTGTGGAACATTTCAGGCAAAGCAACAACATCTCAACAACATCTAACCCTAACCCATGGAGACAAGGAGGTCTTTATTTTACAATGGCTGTTAACTACATTTATAGTTGACTGTAGAAATATAAAGCTATTATTATCACGTATTATCATGTGAAGAATCCCTCAGTCGTCCAGGTAGAACGCATGGTAAAAGGAGAAATTCAATTTATCAACTGGACAAAGTTTATTTGGTCGAAAACGTTTCGCAGCTCATCCGAGTTGTTTCGTCAGTTCTGGTTAGAGTGCTGATGGACACTGCTTATATCTAGCTGCAGGGAGGAGCTAACTACACTGAAATTATTCTGAAACTATCCCACCTCTTTGTTTTCAGCTTTCTGTCTTTTGTTTTTTAGTTTCTCTCTGGCATCTAGTTTAGCATACCCATTCAAACCCTAATGGGTGTTTTCACACCTCTGGACCTGACCTGGCTGCCCTATTGTTTCCTTTGTTTGTTTTGATTTAGGTTTGAGAATGGAATTATAGATGGGGGACAAATTGTGTCTGACTCCCCCATTCCTGTTCAAAGAAGGATTCTCTTTTTTGACAAAAATAGCCTCTTTAACTCCCCTCTCAAACCAGTTCTTTTCCCTGGCTAAGATTTGAACCTCACTGTCCTCAAAGGAGTGGCCCGTGCCATGCCAGAATGGAACTTCATCTGCCGTACATCTCCATCTAGAAAGATGGAGATGTACGGCAGATGAAGTTCCATTCTGGCATGCCCGTCTGTGTTGGTACATCCTCTTGTGAAGTGGCTGTTTTGTTTCTCCTATATTGGAGCTCTCTAAGTAGAAACCCCACCTCTTCTTTACTCTGGAAATCATGCTTGTTTACAGCGGGTGCACGTTCAGGACTGCTGAACGAATTGCTGTTGAAGTTGAACTGTCCAGAAGTAATTCAGCAACCTACGCATCAGTCTTTAGACACTTCGTCCTTTAATGCACACCACTGCTAGAAGGAATTTCCAAGAATCACCTTAGTTTGGCTTCACTCCTTTAGCCCTTCTCTTCTTCACGTTCTTTTGTGGCTAACTGGTTGTGGATTCTTGTCATTGTCTTGTCACCATTGCAACAACTTTGTTCTAACTGCAATGATGCTAGAGTTTGAAAAAGCCGCTAAGAACCACAACGTTTGTCGAGTAAACAGTGTCTTGCGTATGTGGAATGCATGAGAGGCATAGGTAAACCACGTAATCCCAGAGCACCGGCAAGTCAAATACGCTAGAAGCAAAGGGAGTTTGAATGACAGGTAGCCTTGTTATCTATTGGCTTGTTATCTATTGGCTATTGGCTCTTTGTTTTTGGTCATCATACAAGGCTGCTGCATCTCTATAATGCTATTTTGAACTTTCATTGACAATTTGAGGTCAGGTCAGATATCCACAGATCTGACCTGTAACGTGGTCTGGTTTGGTTTCAGTGATGATAGAAAGGTTTAATACCATACTGTGAAAACATTCCAGACAAAGTTACACAATGCACCTTTTTTAAGTATCCAATGTGCTTTTCAAAGTGCACTTCCAGTTTATTCTTGTATCTCAGTTGTAAAAGTACCATTTCCAGGTCAGTTGGTGGTTTTCACAGCTGCAGTTTAAAAATACACAGGTCTGGAGTTTTGAGCACAGACTTTATTTATGACACAAAATGAGGAACAACAGAAAGGAATGAGACTGTTCAAAATTAGTCCATTCTGCTATTTTATTTTACGACTACAACACTGAGCCCAAAACACACTGAAGTCTAAAGGCTAAAGTCAGTACAGTAATCTCTTGTTTATCGCGGAGGTTAGGTTCCAGAAATAACCCGCAATAAGAGAAATCCGCAAAGTAGGACAACTTTATATTTTACAATTATTATACATGTTTTAAGGCTGTAAATGCCTCACCACACACATTATACACTTTTCTCAGACTGGAATTAACATTTTCTCACATTTCTCTCTCATTTAAACACTCAAACTTTCATAGATTTTCAACAAAATGTATTAATAGTGAAGCGTGGGGGGAGACACGGCTCCGCCGGGAGCCCCGCCGGACGCGCGAGGGGAGCGGAGACATGAGTCACTGGATCCGCAGGAAGCACCGCGCTCATCCAAAGGCACTGCCACATCCCGGGACGCAACGCGCACCAACCCCTTGGAGAAGTGCGCGACACGTGCACCCCTCATCGTGGTCAAATCCGTGACAGAGCAGCACGACCGGCGTGAGGCCGCACGTACATCGGGGCTGCAAGCACGAGATTGAACCGCGGCACCCGGACCGCGTTCTCTCAGCCCGAGCCACAAACCAGCCGCACGAAACCAGCAAAGAGCGGCACGTGGTGGTTTAATCCTGGTTTAGACCTGGTCTAGTCCCGGTTTAGTCCAGGTCTAGACCTGGTCCAGTCGTGGTTTAGTCCAGGGCCAGTCCAGGTTTAGACCAGGTCTAGACCTGGTTTAGTTCTGGTCTAGACCTGGTTTAGTTCTGGTCTAGACCTGGTTTAGTTCTGGTCTAGACCTGGTTTAGTCCACGTTTAGTCCTGGTCTAGTCCCAGTCTAGTCCCAGTCTGGTCCTGGTCTAGTCCTGGTCTAGTCCTGGTCTAGTCCCGGTCCCCCCGCGTCCCCCATCTATCAGTTGGCAAAGGTCTACAGTCTCTTAGCCAATCAGGATGCAGAACACAATGTTACACTATAAAAAAAGTTACACTATTAAAAAAATTGAAAAAAAAAAATCTGCGAACATCTGTGAGAATCTGTGAACATTGAACCGCGACAGAGCGAGGGACCACTGCACAAAATGGATTTAAACAACACATATGCTAAATCAACTTTTTCAACTCTTAGATAGTGTTTCCTCTGTATATAGGTTCTGTATTGACTCACAAAATCTCAATTTAAACCACACAGTAGTTGCAAAGATATTTTTATATCTTTTTAGACACCTTCCAATTCCAGCCCAGATACGTCATTTTCATTTTCTCAGATTTGTTACATATTCTCAATGTGTTACGTGACTGAATTTCAAAGGAAATCTCCTTAAAAGGCAATACAAGTTCAATAACTTCCATCTAATTGCTCTCCGAGTCCGCTATCTTGTTTTTGGTTTGCAGTACACGAGAAAGAAAGTGCGCATTATTAAAGCTAGGTGTTGTTGGTTGTAACACATATCAATACACCAACCTCCAGCCACTGCAGAGAACTACTTGTGCCTAATGTGCCTACAAACATGCCCAAGATGCTTTTTGTATGTGTTAAACACTTCATGGAGGAATGCTTCACAAACCTGCGCCAGCGCAGCAGAGGATTTGCTGAAATGCTCCATTTAATAGAGGGATCATTTCCTTCTATCTATTCAACAGATGCGGTAAGTCAAACATTACACCAAAGTATTTAGAAAATTTGATATTTGCAGTCTGTGTGCCATTTGTTACTACTATTATCTCTGAATAATGTTTGTATATCCAACTGCATAAAGCCACTTGTGTGCCTCATTGCACAATTGATAATTGCCCCTTTTGCATTACCATTTTGTTATCCATCCATCCATTTTCTTTCTGCCTATCCGGGGCCGGGTCGTGGGGGCAACAGTCTAAGCAGGGACACTCAGACCTCCTTCACCCCGGACAATTCCTCCAGCTCCTCCGGGGGGACCCCAAGGCATTCCCAGGCCAGCCGGGAGACATAGTCGCTTCAGCGTGTCCTGGGTCTTCCCCGGGGCCTCCTCCCGGTGGGACATGCCCGGAATACCTCCTGAGGGAGGCGTCCAGGAGGCATCCAGAACAGATGCCCGAGCCACCTCAGCTGGCTCCTCTCGACGTAGAAAAGAAGCGGCTCTACTCCGAGCTCCTCCCGTGTGACCAAGCTCCTCACCCTATCTCTAAGGGTGCGCCCAGCCACTCTGCGGAGGAAACTCATTTCGGCTGCTTGTATCCGCAATCTTGTCCTTTCGGTCATTACCCAGAGCTCATGACCATAGGTGAGGGTAGGAACGTAGACTGACCAGTAAATTAAGAGCTTCGCCTTTCGGCTCAGCTCCCTCTTCACCACAACGGTCCGATACAGCGACCGCATCACTGCCGACGCTGCACCGATCCACCTGTCAATCTCACGCTCCATCCTCCCCTCACTCGTGAACAAGACCCCAAGATACTTGAACTCCTCCACCTGAGGCAAGGACTCCCCACCCACTCGGAGAGGGCAAGCCACCTTTTTCCGGTTGAGAACCATAGCCTTGGATTTGGAGGAGCTGATCCTCATCCCAGCCGCTTTACACTCGGCTGCAAACCGCCCCAGTGCACATTGGATGTCCCGGTTCGATGAAGCCATCAGGACCACATCATCTGCAAACAGCAGAGATGAGATCCTGTGGTTCCCAAACCGGATCCCCTCCGGTCCCTGACTGCGCCTAGAAATTCTGTCCATAAATATAATGAACAGAACCTGTGACAAAGAGCAGCCCTGGCGGAGTCCAACATGCACAGGAAACAGGTCCGACTTACTACCGCCAATGCGAACACAGCTCCTGCTCCGGTCATACAGGGACCGAACAGCCCTTAACAAAGGGCCCCGAGCCCCGTACTCCCAGAGCACTCTCCACAGGACCCCAGTAGGGACACGGTCGAATGCCTTCTCCAGATCCACAAAGCACATGTGGACTGGTCGGGCAAACTCCCATGCACCCTCGAGCACCCGATGGAGAGTATAGAGCTGGTCCAGTGTTCCCCGGCCAGGACAAAAGCCACACTGCTCCTCCTGGATCCGAGGTTTGACTATCGGTCAAATTCTCCTCTCCAGCACCCTGGAATAGACCTTACCGGGGAGGCTGAGGAATGTGATTCCCCGATAGTTGGAACACACCCTCCGGTCCCCCTTCTTAAACAGAGGGACTACCACCCCGGTCTGCCAGTCCAGAGGTACTGTCCCCGACCGCCACGCGATGTTGCAGAGACGTGTCAGCCAAGACAGCCCCACAACATCCAGAGACTTAAGATAGTCAGGACAGATCTCATCCACCCCCAGGGCCTTGCCACCAAGGAGCTTTCCAACCACCTCAGTGACTTCAGCCAGGGTGATGAATGAGTCCACCTCCGACTCTCCAGCCTCTGCTTCCTCCTTGGAAGACGTGACGGCGGGATTGAGGAGATCCTCAAAGTATTCCTTCCACTGTCCGATAACATGCCCAGTCGAGGTCAACAGCTCCCCACCCGCACCGTAAACAGTGTTGCTGAAACACTGCTTCCCCCTCATGAGGCGCCGAACGGTTTGCCAGAATTTCTTTGAGGCTGTCCTATAGTCCTCGTCCATGGCCTCTCCGAACTCCTCCCAAACCCGAGTTTTTGCCTCTGCGACCGCCCGGGCTGCAGCACGCTTGGCCCGCCGGTACCCGTCAGCTGCCTCAGGAGTCCCATGAGCCAACAAGGCCCGATAGGACTCCTTATTCAGCCTGACGGCATCCCTTACTTCCGGTGTCCACCACCGGGTTCGGGGATTGCCGCCACGACAGGCACCACAGACCTTATGACCACAGCTACGGGCGGCCGCATCGACAATAGAGGCCGAGAACAAAGCCCACTCAGACTCTATGTCCCCAGCCTCCCCCGGAATCCGGGAGATCCGGAGGTGTGAGTTGAAGGTGCCCTTGACAGAGGGCTCTGGCAGATGTTCCCAACAGACCTTCATGATACGCTTGGGCCGGCCAGGTCTTTCCGGGTTCCTCCCCTGCCAGCGGACCCAACTCACAACCAGGTGGTGATCAGTTGACAGCTCCACCCCTCTCTTCACCCGAGTGTCCAAGACACTTGGCCGGAGATGACATGACTACAAAGTCGCTCATCGACCTCCGTCCTAGGGTGTCCTGGTGCCACATGCACTGATGGGCACCCTTGTGCTCGAACATGACGGATGACTTCATCGCCAAAGTGTACAACTCCGGTGCGCGGGCTGGTCGACTGGGCAATTCTTGCCCCCCTCCTCGGCAACCTAGGCACCCGAATGTTGGCTCCAGTGCTCGGCCGCCCACTCATAATTGGGGACAGGGGATTTTATTACCTCTGGGGCGTCATCCTGGGTCACAGGTGTGACTCATTTGGTATTACTACTCGAACTTCGCATGTGTGAAGGGAACGTTCAGTGCTTTCAGCACCACTCTCTGGCAGTCATCTGGGATTCACAGAACCATAGTTACATACGTAACTTTCTTTTTACAGCTCAAAAATCCATAGAAAAACCGGCATTCTGACTGTGAACGGGGACGCTTCTCCACCAATCTGACCTGTAACTTGTCTGGTTTGGTCTCTATGATGATAAAAGTTGTGTGTGAACTGTGAAACATTTCTGACAAACTACTCCATGGGAAAAAGGTATTTGACAGACCCTCCACCAGAAAAGTTACACAGCGCACCTTTAAGGCCAATGAAAGGCCAATATGAAAACAACAGAAAAAATACAAAACCAACATAAAATGACAATGCTTACCACCCCTAGCCCACCCCTTACCCCCAAACACACACAATAATAATAATAATAATAATAATAATAATAATAATAATAATAATAATAATAATAATAATAATAGTGGAACACATAACCATACAGCTAGGCCCCTTTTATTTATATATTTTGGCCTATTTATTCATGGTCCTGTTTAGGAGTTTGATTTTCAACAAAAAGGTGAGAGAGAGGGTGACAGTAGCTCAAAATAAAACTTAGTTTAATAAGTTTGGTCTGTAACAACTGAAAAAAATCTATGCTGGACCACGCCTATAGAAGGATATGAGGATTTTTCAATGTCAGTGAGGCGTACCTGGTCATGGTAGAGCTCATGTAGCTTGACGATGTTTGGGTGGCCATCACAGAGTTTCAGAGCAGCGATTTCTCTCTGTGTCTGAGCCTCCATCCTAAAAACATACAGAGGAGAAGGAATGCTTAATTACCACAGTCTAAATGAGATTAATATTGGCACAGAGGCGCAGACTACAGCAGAGGATTGTGGGTCTGCTGAGTTTTTGTCTATCCTTAAAAAATACCACATTCTGAGCACTATTTAAAAAGCCCATATTACGCTGTTTTCTGATCTATGTTCTAATGTTGTTTCCTCATCAAATACAGTCGAGGACAGGTTTGTGTGCTTAATACACAAACCTGCATATTTAGGTAGGCTGAGGTCTTTTCTCAAACTGAAAACACTCTGTTCCACCTTGTGATGTCAGGTGATAATACAGGAATGATTTTAAACTCCATACACCTTCACTAGAATCATTTGGGTAATTTCAGCCATGGAATTGCCAATCTGTACTGATAAAAAAGGTAAAAGGAGTTTTAACCTACTTGTACCTACTTGTCAAAGCCTGATCTCATCAGATCTCAGAACCTAAGCAAGGCAGGGCCTGGTTAGTACTTGGATGGGAGACCGCTGGGAATTCCAGGTGCCACAGGGGGGCACCAGTCACAAAAACTGTCGCTGTGTCTTTAGGCAAGACACTTCACCCGCATTGCCTAGTATGAAAGTGGTGTGCGCGTGAGTGTTGGAGGTGGTCGGAGAGGCCAATAGCCCAGATTGGCAGCCTCGCTTCCGTCAGTCTGCCCCAGGGCAGCTGTGGCTACTAAAGTAGCTTACCACCACCAAGTGTGGAGTGAATGAACAATGAACTGTAAAGCGCTTTGGGTGTCATGAAAGGCGCTATATAAATGCTATTAATTATTATTATTATTTAACTACCACTTCTACCACTACCACTACCACTTCATGACATCACAAAGTGGATCAGAGCATTTTGAGCTTTGGAAATGTACAGACTAATAACAAAAAGGTTACTCAAACGTGTGAATCAAACAAAACACAACACCAGATATGTTTTTGAGGAGGGAACATTATAGGATGGTTTAAAGCTCACAAGAGTGAATTTTGACCTTTAATGTTCTGTCTTAAAATTACAATTAACTTCAAATTATAAAACCAGATGTTTTATCCTGAGTTAAACTTTAAATGACTTTAGCAGTACACCTTTAATTAACATAGAACTTAATCCACCCTAAACTGTAGAAAATGGGCCCAGTTTGAGAACCACGTGAGTAAAGAACTAATTAAAACTTTTCACTTGTGTTCATTGTTAAACATATCTGCCGTGGAGAGCAGACGCATTTTCTTCTTCCTCCTTATCTTGCTCTGTCTGATGTCTATTTCTCTCGTCTCGTCATTTTTCGTAATTTTTCTCCTGTTGGAACAGATTTTCGAAATCCTAAATTATGAATTGGAGCTGGTCCCACAACGCTATTGGCATATTTTTTTTCATGGAGCAGTGCCGGTCTGGAGAGCCGGACAGTCCCAAGGGAACTCGCTGCTAGACGTTTTGTGCGTCTGGCACCGCTGTTACTGGAGGACACGAAACGATTACTATTGGAATTTTGATGGCAGGACATCTGGATTGGCCTGGAGGATGTTTTTCTGACCCATCACTAATTGGAGCCGAGCGGATAAAAGAGCCCCGAGCCGCCGGAGGTCATTTTACACGATAGTGGGGCTGTGGCGGGCTAGGGAGGACGAGATCTGAAGGGAAACACAAACTGAAACACCCGAGTTGTGGAAATCTGTCTGGCACTGGATAACATCTCGGATAATGGATGTGGAACTGTGTGGAACAGCGGCTCAGTCTGCGTTCATTCATCATACGTGCCAGCGGGAGGATTGCGAGTCGCACAGTCCTGCTTGGTGGCATGAAGTTGGGGTGACTGGCAGAAACCAGGGTTCTGGCAAATTGTCTGTTCGCCTGGGTTCTAAAAATGTATTGATTATGCTAAATTTCCCGGTGTAATTAATTCTCCTGAAATTGTGATTCAACTGGACTTTGTTTTGACTACATCTTCTGCACAAACACGTCCAAGGTCACAGCTGGGGCCTTATCTACACAGCACTCTACAAAAGAAAACAACACATTTCATTCGGCTCACACTGACATTTTTATGTAAAACACTCTGCCCTGTCTATTTTTAGTAAGTCTGCCTCTGCGTCAGTTTCCAATCAATTTCATTGATTTCCAATCTGATCCCCCACACCCTTCCTTCTGTTACCAACGAAAAAGATCACCATATGTTATATCTCCAATTGTTTTTCTGTCATTACATGTTGTTAAATTGTCACTGATTGTATGTATTCTATGCATCTATTCTACTCTGCATCTCCCAGTCGGCGGCGCTCGCATGCGCAGCGGCCCCTCCCCTAGCCACTGTCCTGCCTGGTTAGTGGGGAAACGAAATTTCGAATTCACTCTGTGTACATGTACATGATTGTTTTCGACAATAAAGCAAACTATGACTATGACTATGACTATGACTATGACTTTTTGTAGTCACAAACTTGAGTCTGTATCACACTTTACTATCAGTGACTTCCATCTCCAGTTTAACTTCCTGTTTCAGGAAGTGAAAATGAACTTCTGATTTTAGACTTTACACCAAGAAACAGATGGACATGGTGCAAAAAACTACAAAATGGTGCCAAAAGTGTGAATAGTCGTGTCATGTCTCAAATTATAGTGTAAAATTACGTTTAGATCATCAAAGAGTGCCAGGGATGAAAGAGTTCCGCCTTTAACTTTTTTTCAGCCGCGTGATCTTTTTTTTTCTTTTTCTTTTTTTCTAATACGTTGAGAAAACATTTGGGTGTGTATATATGTATAATTGTGTTTAGGGCTGCCAACCGTCCGTTGAAAAATGTAATCGTCCCGTATTCAGAAACAAAAGTACGCGTCTCGTATTAAACTTCTACCGGTGTGCAAGCCGCGCAAGCCCGCATGCTCTTCTGGAGCTGCGGACACCGCATGCCGCGAGCTGCACCGCGAGCGCGCAGCTCTTGTATTGTTTTATATTAATTTATACAGTTTTAAGTTAAGCAGGACAGATATTTACTGTTAATCTTATTATTTTGTATTAAAAATAAATTGCTAATAATTTATTTTCCATGTGTTCATATCACTCAAATATGCATCTAATTCAATTCCGGTTTGAGCCAAATAGATTAAAAAAAATCCCTTCACACATACAAAAAATGGTTAAAAAGATTCACTACACAATTCTGTATTATGGATTGATGTCACAGCTTCTCTCAGCTCGTTATCAGACTTTGATGTCGCAAAATCGGGGTCAGTGCCGTGTTTTGATATCAACTTTCAGCGCTTCTACTGTAAGCGCACATGCGGCCCGGACTCCCGCTAACAACAGCCGTAAATTGGCCTACACCAAAATGGCTTACAAAATATTGGAGCGTAAAGACGATTTACGTGTAAAAGAAATTGACTCCTCTATGAAAAATCATTTCCGATGGGATTGGCTTGATCGAATAGTTAAAACCAGCATAGGAGGAAGCAAGGAGACCATCAAACAAATAAAAAACACTACAAATGTTAATAAAATGTGTTTTTTTGCTTTGATTTACAGTTTTACTGTATTGCAACCCCCCCCCTGGAAATTTTTGAAGTTTTTTCCCGAAATTTTTTTGACTTGGCACTTTCATAGCTGGAGTGCATAGTTAAGTAATACTTTGCAGCTGATGTCATCAACATTCCCATAGGCTCTGCTCTATCTGAAACTCTCTTACTTGAGTTAAACTTTAATCTGAGCTTTGTTTTAACACAATCTGACCCGAAAGAACTGACTTAGCTGAACTACAACAGGTGAGCTGATTTGTGCTGTTGAACAAGTCAGCTAGTCACGCTCACCTTTAGTTGAAAAACTCCTAAACAGGACCATGAACACTTGTAATGATCATAAAGACTCTTGAAATTGTGTTGTTTGTAGTTTTCAGACAACTAGCAACTAACATGCTAACAGTGCACTTCCTGATTCTCTGACAAAAACGCTTTATAAGTACATACAGACAGTAGACAGTGGACGTTTTTTTAAAGATCCCATGACATGGTACTTCTTGATGCTTTTATATGGCTCCTTAATGGTTCCCTAATACTGTAAATGAATCCTTCTTCAAAATCAACACTCAGTGCATGAGAAACAGAGATAAGCTGAGAAAGAGTAATTTTTCTCACTCTGAACACTCTATAATGGGCGTTGTTGCTTGAATGCAAATGAGGAGAAAAGAGCTGGCCAATAGTAGAGGGTGGGGGCGTGGCCAAATGCTCTGCTCGCCGCTGTCAGCTCTCAGCTGATCCATTTCCTTGTTTTTGCACGGGGGGAGAGATTTGAAGCGTTCCATTGAAAAATAAACACATTTCCACATAAAATAAAATTAAACCACTGCTGTTCAAAGGTCCAGAGGCTCAGATAAAGGACTTCCGAGCCTAGAAACACTCGGACGTGCCTCCAGGCAAATAAAAAAACGCATTTCGCATCGCCTAGCGCATTCACAGTCCAAACTCTCTAGGCGTGATTTACAGAGACGCTGAGTACAGACAGACGGGGGTGGAACTGCATTTGCATTTCTTTTTTCGATCTGACGTCAATAAGGTGCCTTGTTCAAACTCGCCCGTTTGAGCTCTGATTTTTTGTAACGCAGAAAAGGATCGCAAATGCTCAGTTTAGACATTTTGCAACTTTTAACCATGGGGGGGGGGCCCTAAACAGGATAGGGGAGCTCACATTAACGTTCAAAAACCTCATAAAGTGAAAATTTCATGCCATGGGACCTTTAACCTCAAGAGCTGCTTATACAATATAGCTCTATCAGGAAAAGACTCATTTTGCTCATAAACATGGACATAAATCGAGTACAGGTCCTTTAAAGTTCCTGTATTACACCAAAGTGAGTCCTGTGAGCTTTAAGACATGTTATAATGTTGCTGGAGTTGTTTTTTGTTTCATTCAGGTATGTTTGAGTAACCCTTTATTATTAATCTGTCTACATCTCCAAAGCTCAAAATGCTCTGTTCCATTTTGTGATGTCATGAGGTGGTAATTCTCAAGTGAACAGCTCCTTTTACCTTCAGTTCAGTAGAGATTGGCAATTCCAGGGCTGAAATTATCCAAATGATTCTAGTGAAGGTGTATGGAGTTTACAAACAAAGTGAAGCACTTCCTTTATTAGCGCATGACATCACAAGGAGTGTTTTTTGTTTGAGAGAAGAACTCAGCCTAAATCTGCAGAGTTTGTGTGTTAAACGTGTGAATGAAACAAAACACAACTCCAGGTCTGTTTGTGATGAAACGACATTAGAGAATTAGAGATTAGAAAACAGTGTAATATGGCCATTTAATCTAAAATCTCTGTCTCACCTCTTGCTGACGATCTTGACGGCGAACTGTTGTCCGGTTTTCTTGTGAGTGCAGCGTCTGCAGATGGAGAAACTGCCCTCTCCCAGAGCAGCATCCTTCAGGTCCATCTCATACAACATGTAGAACGGAGAGTCCTGGAAAATGAAGGAAAGAATAATTATTAATCTGGTTATAGTCAAAATATTTGGAAAGATGGTAGGACTGTTATAATATTGTAAACTATACTAAACAATACAGGTGGAAGATTTTACTGATACTTTATAGTTGATATCAACATTCTCTGAAGGTGTGAAGCTAACTGGAGTCACTACTCTGTTAGAAGCTCTGTTACTCAAGTTAGACTTTATTCAGAGTTTTATTTTAACAGAATCTGACCATAAAGAACTGACATATCTGAACCACAACACGTGAGCTGACTTGTGCTGTTAAACAAGTCTCTCTCACGTAAAATTACAGTCACAAGCTAGCTAGAATTAGCCAACAGTTTTTCAGTGAGTCACTCTCCTCTTTTAGTTGAAAATCAAACTCCTAAACAGGACCATGAATGCTCAGACTGATCACAGGCTGCTGAAAATGTGCTCTTTAAAACCATTTTGCATTTTTTCCAGATTCTTTTTCAGAATCTTACACCCAACTGTAAGGAGTGTTTGAATAGGGACTGTGAGAGATCGCTAAATTACTTAAACATTCATGGATGACATAATAAAACCTCTTCACTAGCAAGGACCACGCCATGACAATGAAATACAATGAAGATATTTATTTACGGTGGGTAGATGTGATGGCTGGGGGAGACATAGGGTGGGGGCTCCGTCTCCAATCCATAATGAATCCAAATTGAGAGAGCTGATATGGACGGTGTTGTAACTCCATTTTAGGTATGTTTATGATTAGGGAACAACCTTGTAGCAGAAAGCTAAAAAAAATATATACATTTTCTTTAATAATGAAACCACTATTACTGTAATAAGACTTTGTAAAGGAAAAGTAACGTTTTTTACAATCTGAGCCTTATTTCGGTAATAAAACAAGTTGTTTTACTCACCCATAGCACTTTGGTGTCATATGGAGCACTTCCAGAGATGTTTTAGATTTGCGATCTCCATAATGTGAGTTCTCGGGGCAAATGTTTGCGGTCTCCAAATAACACAAACTTTAGCACTTTTCAAATCATAGAAGCTCAATGTCGCCGATGTCGATGTCGATGTCGATGAGGACGCCAGTGCGCATGTGCGGAGTGTGCTCTCAGCTCCCGGGACCCAAACATGAAACGCAAAGCTGTAAACTATGGCTAAATCTCGGATTACAGGCCACTTTTGACTCAAACGAAATCGTAGACCAAGACCTCGAGCTTCTATGATTTGAAAAGTGCTAAAGTTTGTGTTATTTGGAGCCCGCACGGGGCATATATTACATGCCTGGGGAATATATTATATGCCCCGAGCTATGGCTAGAAGTCGCGCTAGGCTAACGCAAATCTAAAACATCTCTGAAAGTGCCCCATATGACACCAAAGTGCTATGGGTGAGCAAAACAACTTGTTTTATTACCGAAATAAGGCTCAAATTGTAAAAAAAAACGTTACTTTTCCTTTAAAGGTCTTGTATTACACAAAATTGATTCTTGTGAGCTTTAAGTCATGTTATAATGTTGTTACCTCTTCAAAAACAGATTTGAAGTTGTGTTTTGATTCATTCACACGTTTCAGTAACCTTTTATTATTAGTCTGTCTACATCTCCAAAGCTCAAAATGCTTGCTTTCAATGTTTTCAAGTGAACAGCTCCTTTTACCTTTAATTCAGTAGAAATTGGCAATTCCAGAGCTGAAATTATCCAAATGATTCTACTGAAGGTGTATGGAGTTTAAAAACAAAACGGAGCACTTCCTGTATTACCACATGACATCACAAGGTGGAACAGAGAGTTTTCTCTTTGAGAGATGAGCTCAGCCTAAATATGATTTATATGATTTGTGTGTTAAAACGTGTGAATGAAACAAAACAACACAACAGCCCCTAACCTCCCTTCATGTTTATAACCATAAACATCGTCTTCATTGACTGCAAGATTCACAGTTGACCTATGACCTTTATGGTTTTGATCGATAATAATATATTCTTTATAATTGTAAGGTTCACTGTGACCTCTGACCTTCATCATGGCGCTGCGGGCAACAGCAGCAGAGCGAGGCCGGTCTGAGGCTTCACACAGCTCCACGGGGTCGTCCATCACAACGTTCCTCTTAAACAGGATCGAAGGAGACATAAACGAGTAGCCCTGAAATACACAAGAAGAGTATTACTAAACAATGAGTATGTTTAAATCCAGGTTATAAGTCTTATCCTGACAGTATTCTAGATATGGTGTATACATGCGCCCTGAGAAACCAGAATATGAGGAATCAGAGTATCCTGGATATTTAGAGTGGTTGTTATGGTAACTGTGGCACAGATATGGCAAGAGGCTAAACATGTAGTAACTTTGCTAACTTAAGGTTTGTTACGAGGTTTCTAAACACAAATAAAGAAGACATACATTCAGGTAAGAACATGAGACTGAGCGGAGATCTGTTACAGCTTCAGTAAAAGGTGTTTTTAAAGATCCCATGACATGGTACTTCTTGATGCTTTTATATGGCGCCTTAATGGTTCCCTAATACTGTAAATGAATCCTTCTCCAAAATCAAGCCTCAGTGCATGCTATAGCCTCATGAAGACAGTCAGAGTCATAAATATGTCTCTGAAACGCTTTATTCTGGGCGTTGTTGCTTGAATGCAAATGAGGAGGACAGAGACAGGCCAGTGCAGTGGGTGGGAGTGTGACCAAATACGGCACTGTTTCCTGGATTAGCGGTGCGCTGTGCGCTGTCCCCACTTCCGCCTTTTAAGTACGGAGGAAGATATGAGACGCGTCCCATAAAAAAAACACATTTCCACAGAAAATAAAATTAAACCACTGCTGTTTCAGAGGTTCGGAGACTCAGATAAAGGACATTCAAGCCTGGAAACACTCTCACGTGTCTCCAGGCAAAAAAAAAACAACGCATCTCGCATTTCGTAGCTCGTTTGCGGTTCAAATTCTCTGGGCGTGATTTCCAGAGACAGTCGTAGGACATCCAGACAGGGGGTGTACTAAGCAGTCTGAACTGCCAACCTTTGGACGGAGGTCTGGCAGGCCCAAGCGTATCGTGAAGGTCTGTTGGGAACGTCTGGCAGAGCCCTCTGTCAGGGGCACCTTCAACTCACACCTCCGGGAGAGCTTCTCCCGAATTCCGGGGGAGGCTGGGGACATAGAGTCCGAGTGGGCTTTGTTCTCACCCTCTATTGTCGATGCGGCAATCCCCGAACCCAGTGGTGGACACCGGAAGCGAGGTTAGTTCGAGGGCTGCAGCTTTTGCAGCCTATGGAGTGGCCGAAAAAGCAGCGGAGGCTGCAGCCCTTGAATTGGGACACAGCTTACGCTTCCACCGCTCTCGTGCCACTGCAAAACAATCCCCTGACGACGTTCCACCGCTCTGTGTTCCCGACGTTTTGTACGCACACACTCACCGGAATTGTGGTTTATGAAAAATTCATATCATTTAAAAAAAAAAAACCCACTGGCATTTGGTATGAGCCGGTATACCCAGCCCTAATTCACTGTATGTTAAACACATATGGCAGAATTGACAATAAAGCTGACTTTGACTTTGATTAAATGGTTTGGTGTTTTGGGCTTTAAACTCTTGGCATCACTTATGCTATCAACAGTTATTGGGCAGCTGTTTACAATATACATTGTCTCATATAGAAAAGTTCTCATTGATGTGTCATCCAGTCTATCAGCATTTTGGGCAAGAACTTTACATAGCACACTTCTAACTGTCCTAATCTAACGTTCCCATGCTCCTCCTGCATGGCTTGAGCTTGGTGTATTCATAAGAAAGGCACATTGATAAAAGCATCGGTTGACATATCCTCTAGCATTTCAATAGGGATTAAACAAGTGAACAGAAGACCATACTGTTTATAAACTTTACGACCCTGTCTGGTATTAAAGGGGCCAAAGCAGTCCATGCCACAACAAATGAAAGGTAGTGATGGGTTGATGCGGTCGAAAGGTAAATCTGCCATCCTCTGTTGCTCAGGTGGTGCGCGGGCTCTCCTGCACCACACACATTTTCTAATGTACTCAGCTACTGCTTTACTTCCACCGACAATCCAGTAGCCATTTGCTCTAGGACAAGGACTAAACCAGGACTACACCAGGACTAGACCAGGACTAGACCAGGACTAGACCAGGACTAAACCAGGATTAAACCAGGACTAAACCAGGACTAAAAAGAAGGAAAGAAAGAAAGAAAGAAAAAAAAAGGAGCAGGAGCAGTGGGCAGCACATTACTGTGCCCGGGGACCATCTCCATGATCTTCTTGCTTCGGTTTGGTCAGGTCAGGACCTAAGCTAGAGGTACCTATGGAGCATGTTTTGGGTTGATGGGGGAAACCAGAGTACCCGGAGGAAACCCACCCAGACACGGGGAGAACATGCAAACTCCACACAGAAAGGCCCAGGCGACCCGGGGATCAAACCCTGACCATGCATGCAAACTCCACACAGAACACACACAGAAAGGCCTGGGCGACCCGGTGATCGAACCCGGAACCTTCTTGCTGTGTAGCATGAGCGCTAGCCACTCAGCCACCGTGCCACTTTTTTCCCCAAATTACAATCGATGAGAATCAATAAAGAATCGAATCGTTAAGCAGTATCGATAATGGAATCGGAATCGTAAAAATCATATAAATTCCCATCCCTACTGTAGACCCATATATAGATCTGGCATAGTCACTGTCAAGAAGTGCACGTAACTTTGCCTTCTCTGCCACAGCATCAAAGTGTCCTACTTCTTCAGTTACACTGACTCTCATTAGGCACAGCAACTCACATGTAACAGCTGAGCATGCATACATTTTCCTTCTGATTTCTTGACTTGGGGCTGTATTCCTTCTTATGCTATCATACAGCTGTTTCAGTTCAGTGTCAAGTTTTTCACCTTCATCCATCATGTTATACAGATCCTTTTCTGAGCATGCTTCCTTTGATATCAGTCACTCAAATCACCTTCCAATCTTCTATTGTCCAATTTCGATGAGCTTGTGCAAATTGTAGCCTCAGTTTCCTGTTCTTAGCTGAAAGGAGTGGCACCCGGCGTGGTCTTCTGCTGCTGTAGCCCATCTGCCTCAAAGTTCGACGTACTGTGCGTTCAGAGATGCTCTTCTGCCTACCTTGGTTGTAACGGGTGGTTATTTGAGTCACTGTTGCCTTTCTATCAGCTCGAACCAGTCTGGCCATTCTCCTCTGACCTCTGGCATCAACAAGGCATTTCCGCCCACAGAACTGCCGCTCACTGGATATTTTTTCTTTTTCGGACCATTCTCTGTAAACCCTAGAGATGGTTGTACGTGAAAATCCCAGTAGATCAGCAGTTTCTGAAATACTCAGACCAGCCCTTCTGGCACCAACAACCATGCCACATTCAAAGTCACTCAAATCACCTTTCTTCCCCATACTGATGCTCGGTTTGAACTGCAGGAGATTGTCTTGACCATGTCTACATGCCTAAATGCACTGAGTTGCCGCCATGTGATTGGGTGATTAGAAATTAAGTGTTAACGAGCAGTTGGACAGGTGTACCTAATAAAGTGGCCGGTGAGTGTATATACAGTAGTACCTCACCTTACGAAAGACCCAACAAAAGAAAATTCCAAGTTACGAAACGCCTTCACGTTAAATTTTGGTCTCTAGATACGAAAGAAAATTCAAGTGGGCGCAGACACATGTGTGATAGCGTAACATGACCCGGCGCGGGGACCATGCCTCCTCTAGACCAGGTCTAAACCAGATCTAAACCAGGATTAAACCACCTGCGTTGCCTGCGTTCGATCATGCGCTCGGACTGTGTGCCGTCCCGAGGGGAGGCACATCTCCTCCCCTCCTCGCTGCTCGCCTCAGCCGTGACTCGTGAGGTACACAGGCAGAGCTAGCACGAAACCAGGAAATAGACCCGCACGCGGTGGTTTAATCCTGGTTTAGATCTGGTCTAGAGGAGGCATGGTTTGAGCACGGGTCTCGTGCTCGCAGCCCTGCGCCGGGTCATGCTGCGCTATCACACACGTGTGCGCCCTCCCTCTTCCCCCCACGCACGCAGTCGCTGCTCGCCTCAGCCGTGACTCGTGAAGTACACCGGTGCTGCTGCTAATAGCAGAGCTAGCATGAAACCAGGAAATAGACCCGCACGCGGTGCTTTAATCCTGGTGTCCAGTCCTGGTTTAGTCCAGGTTTAGTCCTGGTCCAGTCCAAGTATAGACCTTGTTTAGACCTGGTTTAGTCCACGTTTAGTCCTGGGTCTACAGTCTCTTAGCCAATCAGGACGCAGAACACAGTGTTACACTATAAAAAAAAGTTACACTAAAAAAAAAACTTGGAACGGGGCCTTGGAACGAATCAGGCTTTTTCCATTGAAATAGCTACTCAACTTACGAAAAATTCACGTTACGAAACCACTTCTGGAACGAATTAATTTCGTAAGGTGAGGTACCACTGTATTTTTTTTTTTTTTTTATGGGGGTGCGTTCGTAACCACGAAACGGCGTAAGTCGAGACCGTCGTAACCCGAGGACCTCCTGTATACACACACACACACACATACATATATATATATATATATATATATATATATATATATATATATATATATATATATATATATATATATATATATATATATATATATATATATATATATATATATATATATATATATATATATATATATAGTGTGTGTGTGTGTGTGTATATCACTAAAATTAACTTTTTTTTTTTTTATTCAGTCTGCCTTCCTTACATTACATTACATTGGTAATCTGACCAAAAATATAACATTACTTCAACAAATACATTGGCCAAAACCCCTCAGCTGATATTATTGTAAGCTTTATGTTGCAATGCCAGGCACGTACAATAAAGCTCCTTCAGCTGTTCATTAGCAAGAAATGTTTCAGTTTTTACAAACGTATTTTTTAGGTGTCAGAAGTTCAGTGGTGACATGTAAATCCAGTTTACAAAATATATTTTCACAGAGTAGATACCCTTTTATTTGTAATTTTTGCAGTGTATGCCTTTAATTTTGTGTATACAAGAAACTAAGGGTGGGACGATACACAATTTTCAAAAGATACACCACAAGATTAGCTCCACGAGAATGGGACAAGATGAGATTCTGAGATAATTTGTAATGAGTAAGTAGTGCAATCCTATTCACAATTTTGGCTTCACTTTTATTGTTTATTTTTAGAGTAGTACTGCATATTTTTTTTGGAACTACAGCTTCTCAAACTGTATAACTCACCAGCTCTTAAACTCTTTTTTGTCCAAACCAAAGGTAAATTCGGGGTTGGTGGGGGGGGTCTCACAAGATCATTTTTCTCATGTGTGCACGATCTTGTGGCAATTTTGTCTCACGAGTTCTTGTGGTACGAGATCTTGTACCATCCCTACAAGAAATATTTACATTTTGGAAAGGATTAATTTGTATTGGATGATAATGGACAATAGAGAACAGGCCTTTTTAAAAGACTGTTGAACCAATCAGACAAAATCTATATTAGTTTATTTTCATATGACCACAACATTTAAAAACAGCTTTCAAACAGCAGACCCTGACCCACACCTTGAGACCCCTCGTCCTCACGTCCTACTTTACATCCGTTTGAACTCGTGTTTAGTTTTAACTCCCTATTGTTCAATGTTGACATGTCTCTTAAGCCGCGTCTCTGCATCTCTCTATCTTAGTCTAGTGTCTATATTTGACACACTCTACGGCAATCCAAGTAATCAAGTCTAGTTTCCAAAGCCCTCAAAAGGCTCCTGTAAGTCAACACGAGCTGGTCTGTGTGCGTTCCCATTTGAATCCACTATAAAGGACCTCGTTATTGGCGTAATTATCTCCATATGCAGCCCTCATTGAAGTAACAGATGCGAATGACTATTTTTGATGTCTCTTCCAAGCATAATCTGAGCTCCAAATGCACTATGGCAGCTGATGTCTGTCTCTTTATATCCCATGAAGTCTTGATTGCTTGCTAGATGCTTAAGCTGCACTATAGATCAATACCTCCCATTTAACAGTCTTCACTCAAGGGAGAAAAGCAGATACTTGGCATGTATAGCTACGCCAGGCAGGGTTACGCCTCCCAGCTTTGATTGCCAACTTCTTCTCATGCACTTTTCACAGGCTAAAATTTGCTGGGGCTTTATAATTTCACCCAATCTTGCAAGCGTTCATGTTTTCCTCCTTTTTTTCTCCCCTCAAACTCTCGGCTTTCGCATCCTCGCCGTTAACATACAAAACAAAATTAAAATTGCATTAGAAGATGTAATTTTGTAGTCGCAATCAGAAATTCTCAGTAATTCAGGGGCAGTGCTTTCATTGAAATGCAGCTTCCGTCCATCGCACCACACAGATGTTAGTATGTGTAAATTATGGGTCTTCTTCCGTTGAGAATACAGGAGGTAGTGGAGGTTAAATTGACAGTTTACAACAATAGATCCAGCTGGACCAGTGTTGTCAATCAAATTAAGACAATGTGGCTTTTGTGGAGCTGACAGGCTTTCGGATAGACAAGATATATAAATAGAAAGGAGAATACAGACTTTATTTAAAGGAGCAGAATATGCGACTTCTGGAAATTATAAATAAAAATGGAACACATTACTTGGCTTCAAAACATGGGCTAATAATACAGATATAGTGCCTTTAAAGGTTCTATATTACACAAAATTGACTCTTGGGAGGGTTGAATAGGTTTAAAAGGTTTTTTTTTCCTCATCACAAACATACCTGGAGTTGTTTTGTTGATTCACACATACCCAAAACTCAAAATGCTCGGTTCCACCTTGTAATGTCATGTAGTGGTAGTTAAGTTCATTAGTTTCAGGAATGAAATTTTCTCAATGATTCTAATGAAGGTATAGAGTTTAAAAACATAGTAATAATAATACACTTCCTGTATTGAACAGAGTGTTTTCTGTTTGAGAGAAGAATTCAGGGTCAATGCAGGGTTTGTGTGTTAAAATATGTGTGAATTAAGATTAAGATTAAGCTTAGGCTTAAGCCTTTATTATTGGTCTCACACACAATGACACACAGTGACACACGGGAGAAATTTGACTTCTGCATTTGACCCATCCTTTTTCAGGAGCAGTGAGCAGCCATCTTTTTCGGCGCCCGGGGGGCAGTACCGTGAAGGGTCTTGCCCAAGGACCCACACTGGTTAGCTCATTGCCCGGGGGGGATTTGAACCCACAACCCCCAGGGGGAAAGTCCATGACTTACCAGTTGAGCTAACCAGCCGGTTAAACTACTGAATGAAACTACATTAGAATACAGATCTGAAAATATCTACTGAACAAAACATAAAAAATAGGCGTTAACTTGAAAACTGCAGCTTCTGACATCACAAGGTGGAACAGAGCATTCTGAGCTTTGAAGATATAGACAGACTAATAATAAAGGGTTACTCAAACATGTGAATGAAACAAAACACAACTCCAGGTCTGTTTGGAGGAGGTAACAGCATTATAAAGGTAACAACTTAAAGCTCACAATAGTACATTTAATGTAATATAGGACTTTTAACATCCATTTGATGGATTTTGTTGTTGTCCATCCATCCATCCAGTTTCTTTCGCTTATCCGGGCCGGGTCGCGGGGGCAACAGTCTAAGCAGGGACGCCCAGACCTCCTTCACCCCGGACACTTCCTCCAGCTCCTCCAGGGGGGACCCCAAGGCATTCCCAGGCCAGCCGGGAAACATAGTCCCTCTAGCGTGTCCTGGGTCTTCCCCGGGGCCTCCTTCCAGTGGGACATGTCCGGAACACCTCCCTCCACTCTGCGGAGGAAACTCATTTCGGCCGCTTGTATCCGCAGCGATCCTGTCCTTTCGGTCATTACAATTTGGGTGGGTGGAGAGTCCTTGCCTCAAGTGGAGGAGATTTTGTTGTTGTTAATAATAATAATAATAATAATAATAATAATAATAATAATAATAATAATAATAATAATAATGTTATTATTATTATTATTATTATTATTATTATTATTATTATTATTATTATTATTATTATTATTATTATTATTATTAGGCCCGAGCGCTAAAGCATAGGGCCTATTGTTATTGTTCTGGTTTTTCTTATTCTTATTATTTATTCTTATTATTTTCCTATACACTTTTTTCAGGTTTCGGGTACTTCCCACCGACGAAAATTTTGCACAAAATTCAAGAATGACAAAAAATTTATTTACAAATAATCTGTATTAAAAAATCTTTAAAAATGGCTCGACAGTGCCCCCTGGAAAATCAAAATACATTGCGCCTATGGCTATACCCATGTTGCCATGGCAACAGGCCAAACATCCGTCCTCGCCAATGGGACGCCTGGCAAAAACTTTGTCGTAGCCAAACCAAATTTGGCTACGACAAGTGCGAGTGCAAGCGAGGGGTTTATTTATTAATGCGTGATTTATTTATTAATATTATTATTATGTCAAAATAATAATTACAAATCAAAAAATGTGTCCAAAAGATAAAATGATGGAAAGGGGGACAGTGTGAGTCATGTCATATTTTCAAATTCAAGGAACTTATTTGTGCTTCTCCATCCCCCCCTCCTCCTTTTCCTCCTCCTCTTCCCCCTACTGCTGTAAGGAGACAAAGTGTTCATCTATTCTTCCCCGAGAAAAACAAAAGACTGACACAGAGCTCATAAAAAGAGCCTTGTGTTTAGTGTGGAGTAGAGGAGGGCGAATGCAGGCTACAAGAAAATATCCAAATGGTTGTTTTAAGAATGCAAATTTGTAACATATTCTAGTATATTGTTACAATGTTATTTCCTGAAAAAACATACCTGTAACCCTTTATTATGAGTATCTCCATGTCTCCAAAGCTCAAAACACTGTTCCACCTTATGATTTCATGAAGCAAGTTTTTGTCAAGTGAACAGCTCCTTTTACCTTTAGTTCAGTGGAGATTGGCAATCCCAGGTCTGAAATCATCCAAATGATTCTTGTGGAGTTAAAAAACGCAAAATGGAGTTTAAAAACACAGTGTAACTATTTGTAACGCTCAATGTTAATGTATTGTCTGTAAAAGGGAAGAGGGGACAGATGACATAAGATTATTACTCTTGTTTCTGCTCCTTTTCATTAATTTCATGTATGTTTAATGTTAGGTCCCTGTTCATTTCTTTTTATACTTTATGAAATAAATAAATAAATAATTCCATCTATCCATTTTTTTCCGCTTATCCGGGGCCAGGTCGCGGGGGCAGCAGTCTAATCAGGGACTCTCAGACTTCCTTCACCCCGGACACTTCCTCCAGCGCCTCTGGGGCGACCCTGAGGCATTTCTAGGCCAGCCAAGAGACAGTCTCTCCAGCGTGTCCTGGGCCTTCCCCGAGCCTCCTTCCGATGGTACGTGCTTATGGGATGTGCTCGTGCCCAGGAGGCATCCGGAACAGATGCCCGAGCAAGCTCTGGCTGGCTCCTCTCGACGTGGAGGAGCAGCAGCTCTACTCTGAGCTCTTCCAGTGTGGCTCAAGTGGAGGACAAATAAATAAATAAATTTGAATATTATCGCATGACATCACAAGGTGGAACAGAGTGTTTTCAGTCTGAGAGAAGAACTCAGCCTTTATACAAAGGGTTTATGTGTCAAACATGACATGAATGAAACAAAATACTCCAGATCTGTTTGTGATAAGGAAACAACATTAGAACATAGATCAGGAAAACATTGCTCCCTTTTGTCCCTTATGCCCAACTGCAGTTTGACACGCACCTGGAAGATCTTGTCACAGTTTTGTGGCAGGGCTGCTGGGGAGTAGGTGGGATCCATCTCTGTGAATTCCTCTGCAAAGTTACTGACATCCAGCTCATCTCGTATCACAGGTTTGAACGGAGCAGGGACCCTCTTCGCCGCCAAGTCCTCCCAGTTAATTTTCTAAAGAGAGAGAAAATAAGAAGTCAAAGTAATACTTTTTTTTTCTATAAAGGTCAGTTTAATAGCCCTGCGTCGGCTTTGTTTTTGTTGCACTGTTGGTTTAAGTGTGATTAATGGAACAGTTTGAGACAGCTTTTGTTTATTGTTCTTAAGATGCGTGAAGAATCCCTCAGTCGTCCAGGTAGAATCCATGATAAAAGGAGAAATTCAATTTGTCAACTGGACAAAGTTTATTTGGTCGAAAATGTTTCGCCGCTCATCCAAGAGGCTTCGTCAGTTTGTTTATTGCTTTTATTTCAGAAAAAGGTTTGCTAAACAATACATCTAATTTTTTTTATTTCTAATTTATCATGTTAGTTGCTTATTTCTATCTTTTATCATCTTCATCTGACTTTTGTTCTGTCCCATCTTTTTGTGTTTAGGGCACATGTTTGTAATGAGGAAACAACATTATAACATAGATCAGAAAATTGTGTAATATGGGCCCTTTAAAAAGTACAATAGTAAAAGCCTGCATTTTCTACTCTATCGCTAACATTTACACAATAATAGACTTCAGGGCACAGTTTAGTAAAACAAATGTAAGATATTGCTGCAGAGAATGTGTGTTTCAAATCTGGTACCTGGTAAAAAGGATGTTTCTTGACGTTCTCAGCCCCGCTTGGCCCTGACCCCAGCCTGGTCTTTGGGTCTTTGATCAGGAGTCTCTGGATCACGTCTTTGGCCAAAGGTCCCATGTCTTTCGGGAACGGAGGGTCCTTTTTACAGATCCTCCTGAGTTCAGCCAGAGACAGGATTTTAATATTTTGCAGTAGTGCGTATATACTGCCTACAAACCAACAGTCCTAATTACTACAACAGGCAGAAACATACAGAAACATACTATTGCAGTGGCTCTACCTGCATAACCTGAGGCATAGCCTCATGACATCATCACACAGTGCTGTTTGGTTACATGTCATGCAGCAGAGCTAACACTTTGGCAAAAATAAGTCTAACAGTAGAAATATGTAATATATACTAAAATTTACTTTATGAATTAAACAACAGCATGGAGCAGAGAGGAAAGCAGGAGGCATGGTTTCAAAACTTCTGTCTCAGTCACATTCTTTATTGAAAGTGAGCGAGTATCCAGAGTGCAGAGTTCATTCACATTTTCCACTTATCCTCTCTTCTCTCCACACACACGGACAAGGCTCACAAATATAAATAGTGTATGTGGGCATATGGCCCACCTCCACCTTTGGGCTAAATTCTGACCTGTGCTGTGGCTGTCTTCTGATTGTGCTCACACTGGACAAAGGTACTACACTTCAGGGGCTCTTGGTGACGGGTACAGTTCAGTTGGGTGAGTGTGACTCTTCATAACACTGATCATAACACTAACTGATCATAACACTAAACTTTCAAACTTGATTTTGATAAAAAATACACACTCGATACATTATTTTGACACTACAATACTAACAGTAAACTATAATTTTCAACACAAACCTACAGTTTCTATTATATAATCATTTGGTACTACTCTGATATAGATGAGGAGATGAGATGAGGTCCTATAAGTATCTAATTACGATACTAGTTTGAGTATCAAAAGAGAAGCAAGAAATAACACTGAAATTCAAATGTGATTAAGTCAGAAGAATGCAAGTTAGCGGCACTATTTTTAGAAATAAACGAATGAATGAAGGTCTCACTTGGCGATGTCTGTGTGTGAGTTCTCATCTCCGTCCACAGTAAAGGGGGATCCTCCCGTCAATAGCTCATACATCAGGACCCCTAGACTCCACCAGTCCACAGCCTACAAACATTCACAAACAAACATTCACAAAAACATGTACATATAATATACAATATCGAAAGAATTATACAATATTTTCCATAATACTACCATGTCATGCCCCGACTTTCCACCTTCTACTATTTCTGGAGCCATGTATTCGATGGTTCCACACACAGAGAAAGCCCTTTCCAACTAAAAAAAACAAACAAAACAGAAACACACTGTACTATATAAAGGCTTAAATCAGACCAATTCTGCAAAATCGACTTTTAACCATGTTCTAATTGTTTCCAACTTATTTACAGTCTTGAAATTGTATTTGTAGTGATTCATGTATGTTTGAGTCATCCTAATCAGTTATTTTTAAGACGCCATTTTGCAGACGAATATGTAAATCCACATCTCCACTTCAGACATGGCAAAAAGGAAGTCACAGAAGAACGCTTACAGTTACTGGATGGTCTTCTGTGCGTGTGCGGTATGAGCCATTTACACTTTGCCCCCAATAGATCCACAACACCAACTCCCTGTTGTGATGGCATTTACAGCGAAGTCAGCTCCCATTGGACACCACAGTTTTCTAACGCGGAAGTCAGTGCACTTGTTTCTTTTAGTAAGTCGTTTTAGATCAATATTATGATTTAAATGCACAGATTATAACAGAATGATCCATGACTGTCAGAAATTATAGTTAATGCTGGGTCTCAGTTGACATCACACAATTCTATGATTTCATCAGATTTTGAACTTTAAATACTGCTGAATTTCTCACTTTGAATTTTCCAAATCTGGAAAAACACATTTATTTTGAAGTATACATTTTCAATGTTTCAATGTAAAATTTGCAGTGAAAAAATTCACAACGATCCAAGATGCCAAGGCAAAAGCAATCAATCCTGCATGAGTGAGGACAGAGGCGGTTTCCTAGGGGCCGTTCTCATCTGTGGGCGGGGTTTACACTTAACAAATAAAACTGATGAGGTTTTGATTAGGCTAATTCAGACTAATCAATGTAGGTTCCCTACTGTATTTCCCGCTTGTTACTAAGTTAGATCGACTCACTGACGATGGCATTAACATGGCCCTCCACTTCATCCTCCAGCATCTGGACTCCCCGGGAACCTACGCCAGGATCCTGTTTGTGGACTTCAGCTCTGCTTTCAACACCATCCTCCCTGCTCTGTTCCAGGACAAGCTTGCTCAGCTAAACGTGCCTGACTCCACCTGTAGGTGGATCACTGACTTCCTGACAGATCGGAGGCAGTGCGTGCGGCTGGGGAAGAATGTCTCGGACTCCCGGGCCATCAGCACAGGATCTCCACAGGGCTGTGTACTTTCTCCTCTGCTCTTCTCCCTGTACACAAACTGCTGCACCTCCGGCCACGACTCCGTTAAACTGGTTAAGTTTGCGGATGACACCACCCTCATCGGGCGCATCTCTGACGGCGATGAGTCTGCCTACAGGAGAGAGGTGGACCGGTTGGTGTTCTGGTGCAGCAGCAACAACCTGGATCTCAACCCCCAGAAGACAGTGGAGATGATCGTGGACTTCAGGAAAGTCACAGCCCCCCTGCCACCTCTCTCCCTGACAGACTCCCCCATCACCACAGGGGGCACCTGCGTCACACAGGTGCCCAGGAACCTTCCGGTTCCTGGGCATCACACAGGACCTCAGGTGGGAGCCGACCATCAACTCCCTCATCAAGAAGGCCCAGCAGAGGTTGTACTTCCTGCGGCAGCTAAGGAAAACCAAGCTGCCAGTCCAGATGATGGTGCAGTTCTACACGGCCATCATTGAGTCCATCCTCACCTCTTCCATCACTGTGTGGTATGCTGGAGCCACTGCCAGGGACAAACAGAGACTGCAGCGCATTGTGTGTTCTGCCAAGAAGGTGATTGGCTGCAGCCTTCCACCTATCCAGGACCTGTACGTCTCCAGGACTCGGGGCGAGCAGGCCGGATAGCAGCTGACACTTCTCACCCTGGACATGGACTATTTGAGCCACTTTCCTCTGGCAGGAGGCTACAGTCCATCGGGACCAGAACCTCCCATCACAAGAACAGTTTCTTTCCCTCTGCTGTTGGACTCATGAACAATTCACTCAACAGTCCCTCAACTGAGGGACTTTTCACGCAATTCACTCAACAATTGCACTCCACGGACCACATGGGCGAAATGGGACAGGTCCCGCAACTACCAGATGCAGCCGCTGATAACATTTTCTCCCGTAGAAGAAGTAGCGCGTGGTGCATGCTAGGATATATGACTGCGCGAAGTGTGCATGGATGCAAAGTTGGTTCACGCCCCGATTTCCATGGAAAAGACTACGGTTTTCAGGGTGCATTTTAAGTGTGCATGGGGAAAAAAAACGAAATGGGACAGCAGTTGTCGCGCCGGAAGTGACGTATGCGCCTTTAAAACCACACTCCGAAATGTGCACACTGCGAATTGAGACACGGCTAATGTTTTCTTTAAAGGTCCCATGACATGAAATTTTCACTTTCTGAGGTTTTTGAACGTTAATGTGAGCTCCCCTACCCTGTTTAGGGACCCCTCCCAGGGCTAAAAGTTGCGAAATGTGTAAACTGAGCAATTGCAATCCTTTTCGAAAAAAAGACAGCCCAAACGGGCGATTCTGAACAAGGGAACTTTCTGACGTCACACTCGGTGAAAGGTTTCCACCCCCCGTCTGGATGTCCACCCCGTCTCTGGAAATCACGCCCAGAGAATTTGGACCGCAAACGAGCTACGAAATGCGAGATGCGTTTTTTTGTTTTTTTTTCGCCAGAAGAGACGTGAGAGTCTCTCCAGGCTCGGATGTCCTTTATCCAAGCCTCCGAACCTCTGAAACAGCAGTGGTTTAATTTTAATTTCTGTGGAAATTTGTTTTTTTTCATAGGAAGTTATGAGACGCATCCCAAGTGCTTAAAACGAGGAAGGGGGTGGCAGCGCACACTGCACCGCTAATCCAGGAAACAGTGGCGTATCTGGCCACAACCCACCCGCTGCACTGGCCCGTCTCTGTACTCCTCATTTGCATTCAAGCAACAACGCCCAGAATAAAGTGTTTTAGAGACATATTTCTGAATGGGGCTGTCTTCATGAGGCTCTCTCATGCACTGAGGCTTGATTTTGGAGAAGGGTTCATATACAATATTAGGAAACCACTAAGGCGCCATATAAAAGCATCAAGAAGTACCATGTCATGGGATCTTTAATGGTGCACTATCTAACTTTTTGGTGGACGTTATGCAACATGCTTGTCTCCATGGAGAAGTTATTGATTTGCCTAGAAAGTTCCACAGTATGGCATTTAACTCATCTATGTCCACAGAGACAAGCAGGTAACACCAAAATTAGAAATTACAAGTTTAAGCAGTAAAAACATGTGTAATTAGATAAATGCAAAACAAGTACGTTTAATGCCATACAGTGGAACATTCCAATAATACATCAATGGAGACAAGCAGGTTGTGAACCCTGTACCAGAAAAGCTACAGACTGCAGCTTTAAATAGAATAGAAATACAGTAAACATTTGAATATTAATGGCAAAAGGAGAAACACAATTTGTCAACTGGAGAAAAGTTTCTTAGGTCGATGGCAAGGACAACACATTGGCTTTCTTAGATTGTGCGGTAACAATAGGAGAAGACCAGCGAGTAGAGGTCTTCAGAAAGCCCACACACACCAATACCTGCTTTTTGATTCACACCATGCACTGCAGCACAAACTTGGAGTTATTCAAACATTACAACACAGGGCCCAAGTGGTTCATACAAGCACAGAGGGAAAGGAGAAAGAAGACCAACATGTGCAGAAAGCCATATCTGGTTGCGGGTATTCTAAATGGGCTTTCAACAAAACTAAGAGAGACAAAAACAAGAAACAAGACAACAGAGAATCAGAACCTAGGAGAAAGGGTTTAACTATTCCTTACCTGGCCGGCATTTCTGAAAATTTGAAGGAAAATTTAAGGATTTTCAGGAAACATGAAATCCCAGTCTATTTCAAACCCACAAACACTTTAAAGATCCCATGACATGGTACTTCTTGATGCTTTTATATGGCGCCTTTATGGTTCCCTAATACTGTAAATGAATCCTTCTTCAAAATCAAGACTCAGTGCATGAGAAACACCCATGAACACAGGCAGAGTCAAAAAAATATGTCTCTGAACACCTTATTATGGGCATTGTTGCTTGAATGCAAATGAGAAGGACAGAGATAGGCCAGAGCAGCGGGTGGGGGGGGGGGGGCAAACTCTCCGCTGTTTCCTCGTTTAGCGGTGCGCTGGCTCCACTTCCGCGTTTTATGTGCGAAGGAAGAAAGGAGAGGCGTTTCAAGGAAAAAAACACATTTTCACAGAAAATAAAATTAAACCACTGCTGTTTCAGAGGTCCAGAGGCTCAGATAAAGGACATCCGAGCCTGGAAACACTCTCACGTGCCTCCAGGCAAATAAAAAAACGCATCTTGCATTGCGTAGCTCGTTCGCGGTCCAAACTCTGGCCGTGACGGTGGATAGATATCCAGACGGGGGGGTGGAACTGCATTTGCATTTTTGCTTCAGTGTGACGTCACATAGGCTACGTTCACACTGCAGGGCTTAATGCTCAATTCCAATTTTTTTGTGAAATCCGATCTTTTTGCGAGGCCGTTCACATTTCCAGTTAAATGCGAATTGTATGTGATCTCCAGTGTGAACGCTAAACTCCCCAAAAGTGTCCCACATGCGCCTTGGAGGACACGATGAGGTCACACGCAGCGAACACGCTCAATGTTTACGGAAGTAGCCTAAAGTTGCTTTCGTACCGGAGCCAAAACATGTACAGTTTTTTTTTAAGCTTTTTAAATTTGTTTTAAGGAGGAGACGGAGAAGGACAAGGTTTTTGGCCACAGCGTTTTGCGGGGCAGTGGCAGCAACGTCTGCAGAAAGGAACATGTGGGTGCGGAGTCACAGCCAGGAGGTGTGGGATTGCTACGTGCTTCGCCGCTTCACTGATACGAGTTTATATACTATTTTCGCATGACGAGAAGAACGTTTGTGCACATTTGTGAACGCCTACTTGTACCACTCTCATTGGAGGAAACACACTCAGGTCGGATGAATGCGACCTGGGCGTTCAGACTGAAGTCGCATGCCAAAAGATCGGACATGTATCGGATTTAGGACCACATATCCAAGTGGCCTGGATCGCATTTTAAAAAAGCGGATCTGTGTCGTTCAGACTGTCATTAGAAGATCAGATACAGGTCGCATAGAGGCGAAAAAATCGGATTTGGGTCACTTGAGGCTGCAGTGTGAACGTAGCCATAGTTTCCTTGTTCAGAATTGCCCATTTGGGCTGTCTTTTTTTCAAACGCAGAAAAGGATCGCAAATGCTCAGTTTACACATTTTGCAACTTTTAGCCATGGGGGGGCCCTAAACAGGGTAGGGGAGCTCACATTAACGTTCAAAAATCTCAGAAAGTGAAAATTTCACGCCATGGGACCTTTAAGACAAAAACTGGTCCACCCAAAGGACAAAACACCGAGCCACAAACAAAGTAATGTGGTCTACTCCATTCAGTGTAGTGAAGACTGCAGTGAGCGCTACATTGGAGAAACAAAAGAGCCACTTCACAAGAAGATGTACCAACACAGAGTGAGAACCAGAGTGGACCTTCATCTGCCGCACATCTCCACCTAGAAGCCACGGGCCACTCCTTAGAGGACAGTGAGGTACAGATCTTGGCCAGAGAAAAGAATTGGTTTGAGAGGGGAGTTAAAGAGGCTATTTTTGACAAGAAAGAGAATCCTTCCTTGAACAGAAATGGAGGTCTCAGACATAATTTATCTCCCATCTATAACTCTATCCTCAAACCTAAATCAAAACAATAGGGCAGCCAGGTCAGGTCCAGAGGTGTGAAAACACCCATTATGTCTATGAATGGCTATGCTAACAAGACCACTCCACTCCCACTTCTTACTGAAAAGGCCCACCTAACTAACAGAAACTGTAAACAAATAGGTGTGATAGTTTCATAGTAATTTCATTGTAGTTAGCTCCTCCCTGTAGCCAGTTATAAGCAGTGTCCACCAGCACTCTAGCCAGAACTGAAGAAGCAGCTTGGATGAGCTGCAAAACGAGAATTTTTTTTTCGACCAAATAAACTTTTGTCCAGTTGACAAATTGAATGCCATGGATGCCTTTTGCCATGGATTCTACTAGGACGACTGAGGGATTCTATACACATTTGAATATTAAATCAATTATTTATTTGTAATTATAAGTTTCAGCAAAATAAGAAAAAACAAGAAAAAATTGTATAATAACACTGTATAAAAGTGACACATTTTAGCATTATGTGACTATATTACAAGAGAAAATTAATGAAAATAAGGATAAAGGAGAATAAATCATACCTGGTCAAACTCTTTACTGAGCCCAAAATCTGTGAGGACAATATGCCCACTGGAATCCAATAAAATATTTTCTAACTTTAGGTCCCGGTATACAATTCCCAGCTGCAAAAAAATAAAAAGATACATTAGAGATTTGAAATTATGCAAAGGTGTTATATAATGTGAAGTGGTAGAATTATAACTGGATTCTCAGTACCTTGTGTAAATGCTCTAGTGCCAGTACGATCTCTCCACTGTACAGCGCCACCTCCTGTTCCTTAAATCGAACTCTTTGCACTAAATGTGTGAAAAGCTCTCCTCCATTGACGTAATCTGAATAAGAAAAAAAAACAAACACAGTAAAATATGAAATAATCATGTGTATTATAAGGTTTAGTTTCACCTTACTTAATTCGTGCATTTTGGCATTATGTTGTTCGAAAGTTGTTTCCTCATCACAGAGTTGTGTTGTGTTTTGTTTCATTCACACTTGCTTAACACACAAACCCTGTTCTACTCTCAAACTGAAAACAGTCTGTTCCACCTTGTGATGTCATGTGTGACATCATATACAGAAAGTGCTCCTCTGTGTTTTTTTAAACTCCAACAACTTCCCTAGAATCACGTGGATCATTTCAGACCTGGAATTGTAAACTGAACTACTGAATTAAAGGTAAAAGGAGCTGTTAACTTGAAAACTACCGGTGCATGACATCACAAGGTGGAACAAAGCATTTTGAGCTTTGGAGATGTAGACAGACTCATAAAAAAGCATTACACAAAATGGTATGTTTTTCAGGAGATAACAACATTCTAACATAACAATAGTCCATTGTGTGTAATATAGGACCTTTAATTTTTATCAACTCGTACCTTAATATATGTTTTTGCTTTAGATCATATATTACAATATGTTATCATTTTGCATCCTTCAAAACAACTATTTGGATATTTTCTTGTACCCTGCATTCACCCTCCTCTGCTCCACACTAAACAAAAGTCTCTTTTATGAGCTCTGCATCAGTCCTTCTGTATAATCATTTGGATGATTTCAGCCCTTGTCCATCTCTACTGAACTGAAGGTAAAAGGAGCTGTTAACTACCGCTTCATGACATCACAAGATGGAAATGAGCATTTTCAGCTTTAGAGATGTAGCCAGACTGATAATAAAACATGTCTGAATGAAACAAAACACCACTCCAGCTTTGTTTTTGAGGAGGACAATACATTACAATACAATAACATGGTTTAAAGGTCACAAGAGTCAGTGTTGTGTAATACAGAACCCTCTCTCTATATCCAAATCAAGTTACAGGTCAGATCTGTGGAGAGGTGACCCCACTCAGTTTCAGCAATAAATTTAACTGAATAAAAGCAAAATGCATATTTAAGATATTGTGGCATTTTCTATACAAAGTATATATACAAAGAATATCCCCTCCCATTAGATCAGGGGTCACCAACCTTTTTGAGGCTGAGGGCTACTTCATGGGCACTGAGTAGTATAAAGGGCTACACAGGACCTGTTTGCTACAAACTTCCTAAATAACAAAACTGCATGGATAGCTAACGTTATAATAGTGATATTAAAATAGCAGTAGTTATTATAACACTATGTGAAGTGATTGCTCACATATCAATAATAATTATTTTCCACAATTATCAGTAATTTACACAGTAATCATTTTGACCGTGGTGTATGTCAACTCCACGCGTTGTTGTCTTCAGTGGCAGAAGTGTCAGCAGTTCATCAAATACCATTCGGATAAATATGATCAGCTGAGCCGTGCTGGCGCTGTCTACCGACTCGTCACATTGGAAACTAAACCACCTGCACGTGGCGAGATCCTGGTCCAGCTGCTCTGTTAAGTTCTCAGACAAAGATGACACTCGTCTCGCCATCGTACTTGCTCCAAGCTGCACATCGGAGAGTGCAGAGATGACATCGGGACCATGTTTCTCATCTTTGAATAATGTGTTAGGGACAAGCATCTTTTTTCAAAACCTCCCCATCTGAAAAAGGTTTCTTGTTCTTTATCAAAAAATGCGCAGCTCTAAACGAGGCTTCGGTTGCATTCTGTGATTTTTTTCACCGGCCTAGTGAAAAAAGTCAGTTGTTTGTCTAAAGCTGCCTTTAACCCACGGGCTTTTTCTGTCCGTAATGCGCTGCCAGGTGGGTAGTTCACGTCGAAGTTTTCGTGGCAGGTTTTGAAGTGCCTCTCCACATTGTGCCGCTTTGGTACTGCAACAGTCGTCCCACAAATAAGACACAGACATTTCTCTTTAAATGACGTAAAAAAGAACTCTTCTTCCCAATCACTGTTAAAACAGCATGTCCTTTTTTGCTTTTCTGGCATGATTTTTGGGGCAAAAGCACAAGCAGGCCAACTCCTCATCATCACTTCACTTGGTCAACGTGTCAGGAAAGAAGCATGGCGGCCGGCACTAATGACCTTTGACTTAGAAAGAGGCGAGTTCGATATGTCTTGGCTGCCCGTCTTGGCCAGGACGCTCTTGTAAAAGAGATTTTTAATCTCAATGAGTCTTTTTTTCCTGGTTAAATAAAGGTTAAATTAGGGGTGGGCGATATAGCCTAAAATTTATATCACGGTATAATTTGAACCATAGACGGTAGACGGTATATATCACGGTATACTTTGGTATGTAACAGTATTAACTGTTAACAGTATTAACAGCTTCTTAATGGTCACCAGAGCACATGGAAAAAGCATTCAAGCAGGAAGCTGTTTTTTAAACTATTAAATAACATAAACGTCACGAATATTACTACAAGAAAATGTATTGTGCAAAACTGTAATTGTCCAAAACATAAAACAAGTAACTTCACTTTCAAGCAGTATAAAATTTGAACAAGGCAATGTAAATCGAAAATGAAACTGCTTTAACATTGGCGCCAGTGTCAGTGCTGATGCATACCTGCAACTCTTCGTCAAGTTCCCATGACTCGAGCGCTTCCCTGAGTCCCTGGGCAATCATCTCCCCTGTATGGTCGTTAGGGAAATACGATGTTTGCAGTACACATGTATTGTTGAAATGGGCCGTACACAGGCATTTGCCGCACAACTTCCAGTCGTCGTCAATAAAGTGGATTGTCAGGCTGATATACGGGTCAATAGTGCGACTCGACCACAAGTCTGTGGTGGTTGCATAGTGTTTTATGTCACAAAGCTCTTTTCCCACTTGATTGCGGACCTCGTCATGCAGTGTGGGCACTTCCACCTGGCTAAAATATTTGCGGTTTGGTACCACGTACCGTTGATCCAGCGTCTTCACCATGCCTAGTAAAAAGCCGCTTCTCTCTACGGTTTGAAAAGGCACCGTGTCGTTACACAAGAATATTGCAATGGACTTCGTTATATCAATCCACCCCTGGCTTTTTTATCATAAGCTACGCCTTTTGAAAATGCCTGGGTGATAAACTGCTGGTGTGTAGTGCCAACTTTTTTCCTCCCACTTGAAGACTGGCTTGGCTTTTGAGTGTCACCGCGCATTCGTTGGCTTGTATCCAAACCATGACCAGATTACAGAAGTTGAGCCGGTCTTTTTCACGAGCTCCTCCTCCTCCATGTGCTCGCTGCTCGCAGCGATTTTTCCTCCTTCCTTGTGGTGACGCAATGAACTATCGCGATAGGAAGGTATAACCCAAATCTCTACCGTTGGCCAAATTTATACCGTATACCGTTTATACCGTTTATACCGCCCACCCCTAGGTTAAATAAATAAAAAATATCAAATATTACTACTTGAATTTTTTAATTTTACATAACGTAATTTTAAAAATCTGCATAATGTAAGCATTAATTTTAAAAATGCAACTTTTTATGTATACTGAGTTGCAATATGAGCAGTGCTATTTTTGGTGCATGCCTTTCGGGCGCTGTAAAGGGGTCCTCAGAGCGCATGGTTGCCCGGGGGCACAGTGTTGGTGACCCCTGGTAGAACGTTCTATGATAGAGATTAAACCTATTGTTACCAGCCTTGCTGATCCCTTTAGAGCAGGGGTCACCAAAGGTTTTTCTCTGGGGGCCACTTTATCGCTCTTAGACCATATAATAGAACTGTATGACCCAGACCAAAATGACCCCCAGCAGGCCTCATTACATAGTAGTGCAAAAGTAGTAGGAAGCACCTCACACTTTGTTATAATTTGAAATACCACAGGTATCCCATTTATTTATTTTCTAATAACAACATCAAAGGTGAGAAATATCAATGTAAGAAAGTTAAGAAACTGTAAGAAGAGATTAGAAAAGATAAAAAACATCTGGTGATTGACATTGAGTGAAAAATTAAGAATTAGAGAGAAATCTTAGACAGGCCTGTTGATATTAAGGTAAACTGTCAAGATGGGAAGCATTTGGTGACTGACACTGGATGAGTGAAAAAAATACATTGTATTCATAAATTGTAGGTAAATTTTAGAATCCAAGATGGCCGCGCGCACGTCTCAGCCTTAACTACGCGCTGACTTGTCTACTTTTAATGCGGTTTATAGTGTTTAACAGCTGTCATCCACTCTTTTACTATTCAGCATCCAACATAGATGGTATTTTTAAATCGATTTTGTGATAAAGGAGCTTTCATTACAACTTCTACCAGTCATAAACACCACTTGTGTACCGGCTTCTTACCTTCAGGCGGGCTGGAAGAGCTGTGCTAGTGTGGCGACTAGTGTTTGGACTATCTTTTTGTCCCGTTTCGCCCCGGGATTGCGGTTTGCGTCGGTATCTTTGTGGGTCCCCGCTGTCGGTTGCGCCATCCATGTAGACCGGCCTGTCCCCGCGGCTCTGTGGATCTCCGCTGTCGGCTGCGCCATCCAGGTAGACCGGCCTGTCCCCGCGGCTCTGTGGATCTCCGCTGTCGGCTGCGCCATCCAGGTAGACCGGTCTGTCCCCGCGGCTCTGTGGATCTCCGCTGTCGGCTGCACTATCCTGGGAGACCGGTCTGTCCCCGCGGCTCTGTGGATCTCCGCTGTCGGCTGCACTATCCTGGGAGACCGGTCTGTCCCCGCGGCTCTGTGGATCTCCGCTGTTGGCTGCACTATCCTGGGAGACCGGTCTGTCCCCAGCGGCTCTGTGGATCTCCGCTGTCGGCTGCACTATCCTGGGAGACCGGTCTGTCCCCGCGGCTCTGTGGATCTCCGCTGTTGGCTGCACCATTCCAGGTAGACCGGCCTATCCCCGCGGCTCTGTGGATCTTCACTGTTGGCTGCACCATCTGTCCCCGCGGCTCTCTGGCCGCTCCGGCTCCGGCTCTGTGGCTCGCTGCCGCCGGGCGCACGTTAGCCTAGCCTGGTCGTTGCTAGCGTTAGCTGCTGGCTAGCGGCTCGCTAGTCAATAAGCTGGCGCCATTGTAGTTTCAAAATTCATCAAATTTGCCACATTTCACTCGATTTTACACATGATCTGCACCCTGATACGGTAAAATGACTTTTCTTCGTGCAGTGTTTGTTCTGGTTTCGCTTTTGTCCACTTCTGAGGTCAAGGGCAGCGGTCAACGTGTGCACCATGAGGTGCCCCGCCCTCCTCAAGGTCCTTCAGGGACATGCTCATTCTTTGACTGGCCGACAAAGTTGTTGCTGTTCAGTCAGGTGCCAGTCAAAAAACGCTATTATCTGTTACACTTAATGTCTTTTTATGTTCTTGAAAAGTGCTTCATGTGGAATGGCACCTCTTCTAGTAAAACCATTAAATCAAACAATGAGGAAATTGTGACTAAACTAATCACCAGGAAGAAATGTATTATTTTACTATTACTCTTGCTCTCAGGCAATGTAGAACCAAATCCAGGCCCCCAGATAAATCATATTGAGACTCCTGAAGAATTTAGAACCAGATCAGGTCTTGGTATTATACATATAAATGTTCGTAGTCTGTTGCCCAAATTAGATGAAATCAAAATTTGGATCAAATCCACTGATACTGACATTCTTGTGCTTTCTGAAACATGGCTGAATAAATCTGTCTCAAACAAGGACATCTTTATATCAGGATATAATATCTTTCGTTGTGACAGACTCAAAAAAGGTGGAGGTGTAGCCATCTATATAAAAAATAAATTTAATGCCACTGTCCTTTCCTCCCTGTCCGTTCAGAAGCAATTTGAATTTCTTGCTCTGAAACTTGAATTCTCAAAAGGTCAGTGTCTCACAGTTGTGGGCTGTTACAGACCCCCATCAGCTTGCAGTGAGGCCCTTGCATCACTGTTTAATCAGGTGATGGCTTTAAATTGTAATGAACTTATACTGATAGGCGACATGAATCTTGATTGGTTGACGACAAAATCTGAGAGTTTAAAATCTGTCTGTGATTCTTTAAACATGGTTCAGCTAATAGATAGCCCTACCAGGCCTAATATAAAGCATCCCTCTAGATCGACCCTCATTGATTTAATTATGACAAACACCCCACACAAATACACCGACATAGGCATTTTTGCTAATGATATAAGTGATCATTGTGCCATTGCCACTATCAGAAATGTTAAATTACCGAAAACAAAACCTCGTATCATTGTAAAACGAGATCTTAAACACTTTAATGATCAAGCATTTATCCATGATCTATCAAATTTCGAGTGGAGTAGAGTGTCCCTGTTTGACAATGTTGATCTAGCATGGCAGTACTTTTATGAAGAATTAATAAGACTTATCAACAAACATGCTCCCTTGCGAACTTACAGAGTTAAAGCGCGAAAAAATCCTTGGTTTTCCCTTGATATTGACAATCTCCTTAAAGATAGGGATGCCGCTTGGGCTAGGGCAAGGAAAAGTAAGTCTGAAGTTGATTGGCTCAGATTCAGACAATTGAGAAATAAATGCACTTCGTCAATTAAAAGAGCAAAATCAGATTTCTATCTTTCAGAAACAACAAATAACTTAAATGACCCCAAAAAGTTTTGGAAAACTGTGAAGTCAATTTCTGACCCAACACAAGATAGTGATCTTCCAAATTTCTTAATCAAAGATGGAAAAAACATAACAGATAAATCTACCATGCTAAATCATTTCAATGAACACTTTATATCAGCAGGTTCACTTTTCGATTCTTTATATCCTGATCCTTCAAGCCGTGTTTCAAATTTTGATTCTTCAAATAACTACCCTTTCGAACACAGATTTTATTTTAAAAATGTGTCTGTGTCCGATGTTCTTAACGAACTTAAAAATCTGGACATCAAGAAAAACAGCTGGGACAGATAAATTGGACTCTTTATTTTTAAAGTTGGCTGCTGATTTTATTGCTGAGCCTTTGTCGCATATTTTTAATCTAAGTTTGACTTCCAGCAAAATTCCAAATGTCTGGAAATCTGCTTTTGTGCTTCCTCTTTTAAAAGGAGGTGACCCTTCAGAAGTCAACAATTACAGGCCAATCTCTAAATTATGTATTGTGGCAAAAGTCTTTGAAAAGCTGGTCAGTGACCAACTGAAGGTGTTTTTAGAATCACACAACATTTTAAGTGATTTTTCAATCTGGTTTTAGAAAACAGCACAGCACTGTCACAGCCTCTTTAAAAGTTTTTAATGATTTTATCCTTGCACTTGATCGCAAGCATTATTGTGCTGCTTTATTCATTGATTTGTCCAAGGCCTTTGATACTGTGGATCACTCTCTCCTTGTTAACTCCTTGAACAGTATAGGCATGTCAAACCAAGCTGCTGATTGGTTTGCTGACTACCTGTCAAATAGAAAACAGTGTGTGCACATGTCTGGATCTTTTTCAACTTCCCTTAAAGTCACAAAAGGAGTGCCACAGGGCTCAGTGATGGGACCCATTTTATTTTCTATTTATATCAATAATTTATGTTTTAATTTGTCAAATGCCACTTACCACTTTTATGCCGATGACACAGTAATTTATTGCTGCTCTACCTCATTAGTACAGGCCTTCGAGTATTTACAATCTGCTTTTGATATTGTTCAGACACGTCTGCAGTCCCTGAAATTAGTTTTAAATGCTGAGAAAACTAAAGTTATGGTGTTTTCTCATAAGTGTCTTTTTCCTGAGGACATGCCTGAAATAAAAACTGTCCAAGGAAGATCAATAGAACTTGTCAGCAGTTACAAATACCTTGGTTTTCTGCTTGACTCTGAGCTCTCGTTCAAGCTACATATTGCCAATCTGGTGCGCAAACTAAAAGTGAAACTAGGTTTTTATTATCGTAATAAATCTTGTTTCTCACTCAGAGCTCGTAAACATCTTGTTTCAGCAACTTTTGTTCCTCTGCTGGATTATGGTGATGTCTTGTATATGACTGCGTCCTCTAAATGTCTTCAGTCCTTAAACACGGTGTACCATTGTGCTTTGAGGTTTGTGACTGGTTGTAATCGCCTTACGCATCACTGTGAACTGTACGCCAAAGCAGAGTGGCCTTCTCTGAGCACACGAAGGTACACTCATTGGTTGCTATTGGTTTACAAGGCACTCGTCGGCTTGGCACCCTCGTATCTTTGTACACTGCTTCAAAGAACTACCAATGCTTATGCCTTGCGATCTAGTGACATTTTTCAACTGCAAGTTCCTCGTGTTAGGACTGAGTTAGGAAAGCAGGCTTTTAGCTTTTCCGCTCCATCAGCCTGGAACACTCTTCAAACTGAACTGAAAATGACTGAACTTGTCTCATTTAAAACATTTCGCTCCTTTTTATATAATCGGCAAAAAAAAACCATAAATCAGTGTCTGTGTTTTTAAATGTACTGTCATTTTAACTAACGCATTTTATCGCTTGTGTTTACAATTGTTTGCACCTTTTTAATATCATTTGCACTTAATTTTACTGTTTACAACTATTGCACTTTACATTTGATATTTTACTGTTATTTTACTCTGGACGTGTGCTGCTGACCTCTTGGCCAGGTCACCCTTGTAAACGAGGTCTTGATCTCAATGGGTTTTTTACCTGGTTAAATAAAGGTTAAATAAAAAAAATAAAAAATAAATAAAAATTTTACACTCTCACATTGAATTTTGAATGTTGAATTTGAGGACTTGAAAATACATGTGCTGAATATTTAAATGGTGATTTATTTTTTATTTTGAATTTGAAAAATATTGAAAAAAAGTACACTTAAAATTTCAGCAACTAAAATTCTGAATAAAAATAATGTTTTTTTCAGAGTTAAAAAAAAATTCAGTAGTATTTAAAATTCAAAATCTAATGGAATCTTCGATAGTAATGCACCTTTAGATTTGTGTACTGCTAACACAATTCCTCATTATGATTCCATACCGAGGATGAGGTGGAGCTTAGTGTCTGTCTGGAAGGCGTAGTGCAGCGTGACGAGGAAAGGGGACTGGCGGATGTGCTCCAGGACCTGCCTCTCCGTCCTTGTGTGCTCTGCCGTCTTCGCCTTCTGAACGATCGTTGCCTTCTTCAAAACCTTCATTGCGTAAAGTTTCCCCGTATCATGGCCGCTCACCTTACGCACCAAGAACACCTTTCCATAGGCTGAGAGAGGGAGAGATGGAGAGAGATGAGGAAGAGAGAGGAAGAGAGAGACGAGAGGGTGAGAGGGGAGCGAGAGATGAAAGGGTGAGGGGAGAGAGAGACGAGAGGGTGAGGGAGAGAGAGAACGAAAGGGGGAGGGAAAGAGATGAGAGGGTGAGGGGGAGCAAGAGACAAGAGACAAGAGGATGAGGAGGGAGAGAGAGACAAGAGGGTGAGAGAGGAGAGAGAGAGATGAGAGGGTGAGAGGAGACAGATGAGAGTGTGAGGGGGAGAGAGAGAGATGAGAGGGGGAGGGAAAGAGAGATACGAGAGGGTGAGGAGAGAGAGATGAGAGGGTGAGGGGGGAGAGAGAGAGAGAGAGACACACAAGAGGGTGAGAGAGGAGAGAGAGATGAGAGGGTGAGAGGAGACAGAGATGAGAGGGTGAGGGGGAGAGAGAGAGATGAGAGGGGGAGGGAAAGAGAGATACGAGAGGGTGAGGAGAGAGAGATGAGAGGGTGAGGGGGGAGAGAGAGAGAAAGAGAGAGAGAGAGAGAGACAAAACGGTGAGAGAAGAGAGAGATGAGAGGGTAAGAGGAGACAGAGAGAGATGAGAGGGTGAGGGGGAGCAAGAGACAAGAGGATGAGGAGGGAGAGAGAGACAAGAGGGTGAGATGAGAGAGAGATGAGAGGGTAAGAGGAGACAGAGAGAGATGAGAGGGTGAGGGGGAGAGAGAGATGAGAGGGTGAGAGGAGACAGAGAGATGAGAGTGTGAGGGGGAGAGAGAGAGATGAGAGGGTGAGGGGGGAGAGGGAGAGAGAGACAGAGGGTGAGAGGAGAGAGAGATGAGAGGGTAAGAGGAGACAGAGAGAGATGAGAGGGTGAGGGGGAGCAAGAGACAAGAGGATGAGGAGGGAGAGAGAGACAAGAGGGTGAGAGAGGAGAGAGAGATGAGAGGGTGAGAGGAGACAGAGATGAGAGTGTGAGGGGGAGAGAGAGAGATGAGAGGGTGAGGGGGGAGAGGGAGAGAGAGACAAGAGGGTGAGATGAGAGAGAGATGAGAGGGTAAGAGGAGACAGAGAGAGATGAGAGGGGGAGGGAGAGAAAGAGATACAAAAAGGTGAGGAGAGAGAGATGAGAGGGTGAGGGGGAGAGACAGATGAAAGGGTGAGGGGGAAGGAGAGAGAGCGATATGAGAGAAAGAAAGAGATGAGAGGGTGAGGGGGAGAGGAAGAGAGAGACAAGAGGGTGAGGGCAAGGAGGAAGAGAGTGAGACAAGAGAAAGAGATGAGATGGAGAGAGAGATGAGAGGGGAGGGAGATAGAGAGATGAGAGAGGGGAGAGAAAGAGAGAGAGATGAGAGGGTGAGGGGGAGAGAGAAAGTAGGGGGTTTAAAGGGACAGTGTGTAAGATTTTTACCTGTTAATTACTGAAATTGAAGATACCCATTCAAAAATACATTGTTTTCCAAGCCTTTTCACTTCCATCATGAAATCAAAGTATTCTTTTGGACTTAGATATAGTCACATAAAAGGGGGATCTTCCCCATATAGAGGCAGCCATTTTGAATACGAGAGCCGCAGAAGGACATTTGGGCTCATCCTTCGCCTCGGCTCCTGCTAACAGCTGCACAGCCGCGCTGCTTATGGCTCCCCCCTTCCCCCCTCCCCTTCCCCTTCTCTCCTTCGCTCCTCTGCTCCCATATGCAGCCAGGAGCGAAGGAGAGAAGGGGAAGGGGAGGGGGGGAGGGGGGAGCATGCTGCCGGATCACACATCGTAATGGATATAACACGTATTTTGGACTAAATTGTTTTACTGGATTTTATTCGCTGGATCCTTATGGACAGATTGAGACAAAGTTTATGATGAAATACAGAGTTTGACCTGTGCAAAGCCTTCAAAGGTAAGCTAAGTAAGCTAAGTTTTGTGCTTTTCTGTATAAAAGCCCCATGTGCTCGGGGAGTGATTGTTTTGCAGGGAAATGAATTGCATAGTCAAAAAGAGGAGACTGTAAGGTTTCATTTGATGTGTAGATTGTCATGAATCATGATCGGGATTGTGTGTTTTCATGCGAAAAGAAAAAAAAAAGTGAACGGGGGACCGCGGTTTATGTATACAGCGGTGCGCGGTTCGTGCGCGGGCACGCGCGATGTCGGCGCTACGTCGCGTCCGGGTGACCCTCGAGGTCTGCCATAGCCAAAAGAGGAAGTGGAATAGCTAGTAACCACCTATGCGCCACGAATCCTACACACTGTCCCTTTAAAGGTTTGTCAGTTTTCGCAGTAATCATTATTTCACTCATTGATGACTAATGTTATGCAAAGAAAAAATACAAATGACATCATATTCAAGTAAAAAGCTCTAAATTAGAAGTTTTTTGTAGAATATTTTGTGTACTATACTGTAGCACGAAATGATGACCACTGTGATGACTGTATAAAGTAGTGGAGTGAGTGAGTGTGACATGACCCACAGCGTTTGGCTCAAGTCAAATGAAGCTCACGAGGCTAGCCATTATAGGAGTGTGTGAAGAATCCCTCAGTCGTCCAGGTAGAATCCATGATAGAAGGAGAAATTCAATTTGTCAACTGGACAAAGTTTATTTGGTCGAAAACGTTTCGCAGCTCATCCAAGCTGCTTCGTCAGTTCTGGTTAGAGTGCTGGTTAGACACTGCTTATATCTAGCTGCAGGGAGAAGCTAACTATACTGAAATTATTCTGAAACTATCTCACCTATTTGTTTTGAGTTTCTGTCTTTCGTTTTTCCAATTTCTCTGGCGTCTAGTTTAGCATACCCATTTATACCCTAATGTCTGCCAGAGGTGTGAAAACAGACATTAGTCCAGTTGACAAATTGAATTTCTCCTTCTACCATTATAGGAGTGAATCTGGAGTACCATATTGGGAATAAGAATTTACGGACAAAACAGTGAACCAAAAACACCATATAGATCATATAGAGCGGGTAAATACGAACATTTTAAGATCAAAATGGCGATGCTCACAGCAGCAGCTACAGGGAGAGGGGTGATGATTTTTTAATACAAAGTGAATTGGAGCACTTCCTGTTTGGAATGTGGCAGCCAGCGGGTTAGCCATGTCCACTTATATAAACAGTGTATGGTCCGCCCCCTCACAGACAAACAGACCCCTGCTTCATACTGCAGTCTGTAATTCTTATCACTATGATTAATATCAATGTCACAGAAACATGCAAATACCATCTGCACCACCATCTTTAAGACACATACTGCACTGTGGAACTTTTCTATGTTTAAAGGTACTATATTATGCAAAATTGTGAGCTTTAAGTCATGTTAGACTGATGCTATCTCTTCAGAAACAGACCTGGAGTTGTGTTTTGTTTCATTCACACATGTTTGAGTGACCCTTTATTATTAGTCTGTCTACATCTCCAAAGCTCAAAATGCTCTGTTCTACCTTGTGATGTCATGTAGTGGTACTTTTCAAATTAACAGCTACTTTCAACCTTAAGTTTCATTCTTTTTATTATCTTTCGTTTAGTAGAGATGTGCAATTTCCAGGACTGAAATTATCTAAAAGATTCTAGTGAAGGTGTATGGAGTTTAAAAACACAATGGAGTACTTCCTGTATTACAAGTTGGAACAGAGTGTTTTCTTTTTCTGTTTGAGAGAAGAACTCTAAATACACAGTTTGTGTGTTAAACATGTGTGAATGAAATAAAGCACAAGTCTTCAAGGTACATTTTTGATGAGGAAACATTATAACAGATCAGAAAATGGCGTACTACGGGCCCTTAAAAGTGATATTGTGGAACATCTTTAATGATTATAAACTTCATTCTAGTGCTGGTTTATCCCTGGTCAGAAACTATTTTTAGCTTTAAGATGGCTGTTGCATTTTGAGACTATTTCCATTGTTGGTTGTAAAAATGTCTTGAACTGGGCCCCACGTTTTAAAGAGGCCTGTGTTCTTTATTTATTTCCCAGAGTTGATTTTACTTAGAAGCACTTATCATGAAGTGTTTTGTGTTCAGACTCACCTCCCGTCCCAAGCACCTTTAGCAGCTCAAAGTTCTCGATGCCGACCCGTTCCACGTGTCCCGTCAGGTTGGCTGTGGAGAACCCAATGCATTTATATGAAACTGATGCAAGCGAGTTTGAACAGTGAGAAAAACGCAAGGAAAACAATCAGGTTAGAAAGCTGAATGTTTATGAAAATAGTAGTATTTCTTGATGGGAAATTCAGTGCCTTAAGAAGAAGAAGAAGAAGAAGAAGAAGAAGAGACTTTATTGATCTCACACTGGAGAAATTCTTCTCTGCATTTTAACCCATCCTATATATATATACATATATTAGGAGCAGTGGGCAGCACACACATTAGGGCGCCCGGGGACCATCTCCATGATCTTCTTGCTTCGGTTTGGTCAGGACCTAAGCTGGAGGTACCTATGGTGCATGTTTTGGGTTGATGGGGGAAACCGGAGTGCCCGGAGAAAACCCATCCAGACACGGGGAGAAACATGCAAACTCCACACAGAAAGGCCCAGGCGACCCGGGGATCGAACCCAGACCATGCATGCAAACTCCACACAGAACACACACAGAAAGGGATCGAACCCGGAACCTTCTTGCTGTGAAGCAAGAGCGCTAACCACTCAGCTACCGTGCCTAAAGGAAAAGGAAAAGGAAAAGTAACGGGTTTTTTTTACAATTTGAGCCTTATTTCGGTAATAAAACAAGTTGTTTTACTCACCCATATCACTTTGGTGTCATATGGAGCATTTCCGGAGATGTTTTAGATTAGCGTTAGGCTAACGCCGTTAGCCTAGCGCGACTTATAGCCATAGCTCGGGGCATTCCCCGAGCATGTAATATGCCCCGTGTGGGCTCCAAACCAATCAAGCACTTTTCAAATCATAGAAGCTCGATGTCTTTAGTCTACGATTTCGTTTGAATCAAAAGTGGCCTGTAATCCGAGATTTATCCATAGTTTACAGCTATGCGTTCCATGTTTGTGTCCCGGGAGCTGAGAGCACACTCCATGCATGCGCACTGGCGTCCTCATCTACTCGAAACTATGGCTAAATCTCAGATTACAGGCCACTTTTGACCAAAGAAATCGTAGAATAAGACATCGAGCTTCTATGATTTGAAAAGTGCTAAAGTTTGTGTTATTTGGAGCCCACACGGGGCATATTACATGCTCGAGGATTGCCCCGAGCTATGGCTATAAGTAGCTAATCTAAAACATCTCCGGAAATGCTCCATATGACACCAAAGTGATATGGGTGAGTAAAACAACTTGTTTTATTACCGAAATAAGGCTCAAATTGTAAAAAACGTTACTTTTCCTTTAAAGGTGCATTGTGTAACTTTTTGCTTGGGGGTCCCTCACCTGCTTGTTTCTATGGATATGTCACTGCTCTGTTTCAAATGTTCCACAGTAAGATAAGACTTTATTGATCTCACACAGGAGAAATTTACTTGCCACAGTAGCTCCAGGACAGTTTGAACAAGAAAGAAAGTGCATGCAGGCAAGAATGGGAAAAAGTAATAATAATAAGTAATAATAATAATAAATATAGCTGCAAGCAGCAATGCGGGGGCCAAGCACCGTTTGACAGGGTCTAACAAGGTCTGACAGGATCTAACAGAGTCTGACAGGGTCTGACAGGGTCTAACCCTGTCAGAACAGACACATCAAAGACAGATCAAAGGTTGCTAGGTGCGTTGCGTTGCTAGGCAGTTGACAAATTTCTGCAACTCTGACCTGCTGGTGCCACTAGACGGTTGAAGCTGGGGACCTATAAATTGCTGTGGGTAATGAGGAGACAGGCTGGAATGTGCATGCCAAATTTCACAACTTTTTACCAAACGGTTCTAGGGGCTGCCATAGACTTCCTATGGAACAACCATAATAATAATAATAATAACTTTGAGACCCGAACTTCAAAGGAAAGATCAAAGGGTTACTAGGCAACTTGCCTAGGCAACGGAATACAATTCCTTTTTTTTTTTTTTTTTTTTTTTATCTTTTAATATTACAAGGTCCTATAGGGTGCCCAGCACCTCCGGTGCTTGGCCCCCTAATGAAAATAATAATAGTAATAATAACAAGCATCAACAAGTATGTATTGACATTATGACATTAAACAGCTCTACCTTACATTTGTTAAATTATAGGTGGCGATACTTTTCCTTTTACTTGACTATTCTTTTGCTATTTGTGATAAAATCATAGCCCTATCGCTGCATTAGCCTTTGAAGCCTGATCTTTCCATAACATTATGAAGCTTGAGTGAGTCCAGCCCACACTGTCAGAGTTTTTACCTCCAGCTGACCGCGCTCATCCCTCTGTACTGTAAAACATTAAATCTAAACAAGAATGTACTATAATAAGCAACACTATTGTAAGATGAGAAATGCTGTAACTAAATTAAATCTAAAGAAGAAGCGGCAATATTATGCACAGCAACTAGAAAGGACAAAAACTGATCAGAAGCTGTTATGGAAAACTCTAAACAGCATGATGGGCAGGACCATTTCTACACAGCCTACATTTACTGATAATGGGGGTATTGTTATCACCAAACCAAAAGATGTAGCCAATCACCTAAATGTTTTTTTCAGAGATAAAGTGTCAAATTTGAGAAAAACTATGGGGAATGGAATAAATTGCTCATTTAAAGACAATCTAAAAGATTTTATGAGAAACAAGTCCTGTCAATTTTATTTTACTGATTTTACTACTGAAACTATTTTAAAGTTAATCAAAGCTGTCTGTAAATGTAAGCCTGCAGGCATTGATGATATTGATGAAAAACTAATCCATCTCGCAGCAGATTATATTGCTGATCCAATTTATCATATTTTCAATAACAGCCTAAAAATAGCCACTTTTCCATAAGTCTGGAAAGAGGCCAAGATCATTCCATTATCTAAGGACAAGAACATGCCTTTTTCTGGCCCTAACAGTCGGCCTATTAGTTTGTTACCTGCTCTAAGCAAAATCTTTGAAAAAGCCATATATATTAATCAAATACAGTCCTATTTCTGGAAACATGACCTCTTGACGAGTTTTTAACATGCAAATGACTGATGAATGGTACAGAGAGCTGGACAAACAGATGATTTGTGGAGCTGTCCTTTTAGATTTTTCAGCTGCTTTTGATTTAATAGATTATAGTTTACTTTTAGAAAAATTAGAGTTGTACGGATTTCAACCACCAGCATTGACGTGGATGAGCAGCTATCTGTCTAACAGATCACAACAGATGTATATTTTAATGGGAGTTTCTCACAAAGTGTGTCAATGGACTGTGGTATTCCTCAAGGGAGCTGCCTTGGTCCACTCTTGTATGGCATTTTCACAAATGATCTACCATTAGTCCTGAAACAAGCAAAAACTACAATGTATGCTGACAATACAACAGCCTACACATCTGCAAAATCCATATCTGAACTGTCATCAATTTTAAACAAAGAACTAAAGATGGTTGAGCAATGGGTCTCAAATAATACACTCATGTTAAACACTTCAAAAACAAAAAGCATAGTGCTTGGCTCAAATAAATCTCTCAAGCACAACCCAAAGTTAAATTTATTAATTAATAACACTCCTATAGATCAGGTATCAGAGGCTAAGCTTTTAGGTGTCTACCTGGACAACAAGTTGTCTTGGACAAAACATACTGAGTTCATTACAAAGAAAATGGGAAGATCTTTAGCTGCTGTTAGAAGATGCCGTCAATACTTCTCAGCAGATATGGCAAAGCTTGTTGTGAGAACTCTAATAATTTCTCAACTCGACTACTGTCAGATCATTTGGTCCACGGCAAAAAGAAAAGATCTTGAGAGACTCCAATTATTGCAGAACAATGCAGCTCGTGTCGGACTAAACTGCCCTTACAGAACCAGTATAATAACCCTGCATTCTAATCTAGGTTGGCTAAAGGTTCAGGATCAAGCACTGGCTTCTTTACTATTCTCCACATGGAAAGTATTAAAATCAAAAACTCCACTATTTTTGTCCGATCAGTTTGAGAAAAATAGAGAACCACACGGTTACAGCACTAGACATGCGTCAGAAAGACGGTTTAGAATTCCAAAAGCAAATACAAATTTTCTCCAACGCACCTTCATCTATAGAGCAATAAAAGGATGGAACATTTTGCCATTGAGGCTCATTGAAACAGAACAGAAGTTGGACTTTAAAAGAAAACTAAAAAATTACATTGGGATTGGCTACTTGTAACATGAATATAATATCAACAAATTGCAGACTTTAATTTTTGCTGTCATTTTTTAGAGATTTTTATAGAAATTAAATGTATTGATGTGTGATATTTATTGAAATGTATTGATGTGTGTTATTTATTGTAATGTATTGATGTGTGTTTCGTACCTTTTTTACTTTGTGCTTTTAACAAGGACCCCAGGAAGACTAGCTGGCTGTAGAGCACAGCTAATGGCTATCCTAATAATAAACTAAACTATATGTACTGAATGTAGGGGTGTGCAAAAATATCAAAATTGTCTAAATTCTAAAAGGGGGTCAACATGAGCGACAGTAGCGTTTCTCCACTGATCCTAAGGTTAGCGGTTTGAATCCTGCTCTTGACATAAACATCACTGGATGAGAGGTCAGATCCACTGATCCACAGATTGGCTCCAGGTTCCAGCTCCCACAGATGGGCAAAATAGTTCACACTGCATACACTGGTGTATGAGCGTGCGTGTGAATGGGTGATTGGTTCCTTGATGTAAAGAGTTTTGAGCCTTGAAGGTGGAAAAGAGTTGTATAAAAATGTGACCATTTATTTATGGTGTGTACATTTTCTTTACAATACTGAGAAATTTTGGTTATTCTTTGTCAATATGATAAGAATTAAGCCATAAAAAGAAGTGAACTGAGTTGAATTGTTAACTTCTACTAAAGGGTTTCACTCTGCTGTTTATCTATGGCAGTTTCAGTTGGGGTTCAGTTCTGATTCAGTTCTGGTTTAATTCTGGTTGAGTTCTAGTTCTGGTTGAGTTCTGTTTCTGATTTAGTTCTGGTTTAGTTGGGGCTTAGTTCCCTCCACCAGAAAAGTTACACAATGCACCTTTAATATAAGCAAAAACATAAAAATCTAATAGGTAGTCTAACAAAACTTTTTTGCAGTGTACATCATTGTAGTGAGTGCGTCCCTTCAGTCTCACGCTCCAAAAATAGGAACAAATTATGTCAGGCGGATTGAATCTTTTCCTTTTTGCTCTCATTTGAAATGCAAATAAAATGCAGAGAGCCACTTTCAGAACGTTTCAGTATCAGAGCGCAGAGGAGGTCAGGGACACGTTATGCAATACAGTAAACACAAGAGGAGGACAAGACGCGAGTTTCTGACAGATGCTCTGGTACTTTAGATTTGTGTGTGTCTCAGTGAAAAAAGTCCTTAGACTGATAAATCTTGAATTCCATGTTGAGGCTCAGCTAGAGCTTAATTGGCTAATGCTAGCACCGCTAACACCATAACCTTTTATTCAGCACTCTCAAGTCTCACGCATTGAGAGTGTGACACACGCAATTCAACGTGTTCACACGCTCACACGCCACACATGGTATTTCTCACGCTGAAATTTTGTTAAGCGTAGCCACTGTCACACGCACCACCACGCTCCCCCAATATAAATCTCACTCCTACCAAACTTCAAAACTTGAGAGCCCTGATTTATTTAAGTGTGTTTTATTCAGAATCAGGATCAGAGCCATAAATCAGAGCTTCATCTGCTTCATTCAATCATAAAAACAACAGCAGCCAGTTAAAAGCCTGTCTTTGGCTGCTGTTGTTTTTATGATTCTCCCAACGCTTTCTGGTCCTGGTTCAGTTCTGGTTCAGTTCTCATCAGTTCTGGTCAAGTTTGGTTAGGGCTGGGCGGTATACCGATTAATACCAAATACCGGTGTTTTTTTTGTTTTTTTTATGATATGAATTTTTCATTTATCGCAATACCAGTGAGTGTGTGCGTACAAAACGTCGGGAACACAGAGCAGCGGAGCATCGCGCCGGAGCATCGCGCCGGAGCATCGCGCCGGAGCATCGCGCCGGAGCATCGCGCCGGAGCATCGCGCCGGAGCATCGCGCCGGAGCATCGCGCAGGAGCATCGCGCAGGAGCATCGCGCAGGAGCATCGCGCAGGAGCATCGCGCAGGAGCATCGCGCCGGGGAAGTGTTTTGCAGTGACATGGAAGCACAAGCCATGTCCCAATTCGAGGGCTGCAGCCTCCGCTGGTTTTTCAGCCGCTTTTTCAGCCGCTCTTTCGGCCGCTCCGAAGGCTGCAAAAGCTGCAGCCCTTGAACTACCCTCCGCGGACCACAAGGCCGTTGGCCAAAATGGGACAGGTCCAGCCCACATAGCCGAGACACGCGGCTAACACAAATGCCAACAACACGCACTTTACACACACAGATCAATAACCCTCGAATTGGGACACGGCTACAGTGTGTGTTGAGCGGTGAACAACATGGACGTTGTTGTTAGAAACAGAGGAACTTATACTGAAAGGAGGAGCCATGTCAGTTGTGTGGAAGTACTTCGGCATTCAAAAATCTGATGCTGATCAAACAACCATATTCCTTAATGTTGTCGGGCTAAACTTGTAGCGACTCAAGACATCACTCAAAGGCTACGTTCACACTGCAGCCTGAAACGACCCAAATCCGATTTTTTTGCCTCTATGCGACCTGTATCTGATCTTCTAATGACAGTGTGAACGACACAGATCCGATTTTTTCAAATGCGATCCAGGCCACTTGGATATGTGGTCCTAAATCCGATACATATCCGATCTTTTGACATGCGACTGCAGTCTGAACGGCCAGGTCGCATTCATCCGACCTGAGTGTGTTTCCTCCAATGAGAGTGGTACAAGTAGGCGTTCACAAATGTGCACAAACGTTCTTCTCATCATGCGAAAATAGTATATAAACTCGTATCAGTGAAGCGGCGAAGCATGTAGCAATCCCACCCCTCCTGCCTGTGACTCCGCACCCACATGTTCCTTTCTGCAGACATTGCTGCCACTGCCCCGCAAAACGCCGTGGCCAAAAACCTCGTCCTTCTCCTTCTCCTTCTCCGTCTCCTCCTTAAAACAAATAAGCTGTACATGTTTTGGCTCCGGTACGAAAGCAACTTTAGGCTACTTCCGTAAACATTGAGCGCGTTCGCTGCGTGTGACGTCATCGTGTCCTCCAATGCGCATGCGGGACACTTTTGGGGAGTTTAGCGTTCACACTGGAGATCACATACAATTCGCATTTAACTGGAAATGTGAACGGCCTCGCAAAAAAATCAGATTTCACAAAAAAATCGGAATTGAGCATTAAGCCCTGCAGTGTGAACGTAGCCATAGATGCGTTTGCTAAGGGGACTGCCTACGACAAGAAAAGCATTTAGACATGGTACTACTTAGTCCTGTTGAGAAAGGTGCTTCAAGGAGATGATTAAAGCACTGAAAAAAAAAAGAAGAAGAAGAAGCGACTTTATTGATCTCACACTGGAGAAATTCTTCTCTGCATTTAACCCATCCTGTCATTAGGAGCAGTGGGCAGCACATTACTGCGCCCGGGGGACCATCTCCATGATCTTCTTGCTTTGGTTTGGTCAGGACCTAAGCGGATTTTACCTATGGTGCATGTTTTGGGTTGATGGGGGAAACTGGAGTGCCCGGAGGAAACCCACCCAGACACGGGGAGAACATGCAAACTCCACACAGAAAGGCCCAGGCGACCCGGGGATCGAACCCGGAACCTTCTTGCTGTGAAGCATGAGTGCTAGCCACTCAGTCACCGTGCCGCCAAATACTGTCAAAAAAGACGTCAAATACCGTGATACTGGTATCATTTTGAAAAATACCGTGATATCAATTTTTGGTCATACCGCCAGCTCTAGACTTGGTTGAGTCCTGGTTCAATTCTGGTTCAGTCCTGGTTCAGTCCTGGTTTAGTTCTAGTTCAGTTCTGGTTCAGTCCTGGTTCAGTTCTGGTTCAGTCCTGGTTCAGCGGACATTGTTTACATTGCATAACTCTTGTAGTGACCAGTTTGCAGAGTCTAGGAGGAGGCGGAGTTTGATTCTGCAGTTATTATTAGACCGTGAGGACAGAGCTACACTGACAACACAAGCTCACTGACCTGAAGAACGAGAAGGGTCTGGAACTCACATGTGTTTGGGTGATAACAGCTCAAGCATTTAGTTTAGTCCTTGTGTAGACGCGCCCTTAGTCAATAATGAGAAGTTGAGGAAGTAGAATCTCTAACTGTAAACTGTAGTGGCGACATAGCAACTACTACTACTACTACTACTACTACTACTACTGCTACTGCTACTACTACTACTACTACTACTACTACTACTACTACTACTACTACTACTACTACTACTACTACTACTACTACTACTACTACTACTACTGCTACTACTACTACTACTACTACTACTACTACTACTACTACTACTACTACTACTACTACTACTACTACTACTACTACTACTACTACTACTACTAAATTCAAAGTCAAATTTTATACAGCACTTTTCCCTCTTCAGGCCTCAAAGCTCTTTACATCAAGGAACCACTCACCCATTCATGCGCGCAAACACACACACACAGTGTACACAGACGGACACTGAGGGTGAGGCTGTCTCCTCAGACTCAACAACATTATTAATTTGTGGGATCTGGAATTGCACTACAGTGGTCCCTCGTTTATCGCGGGGGTTACGTTCTAAAAATAACCTGCAATAAGCAAAATCCGCGAAGTAGAACAACTTATTACAATTATTACAATTATTATGTTTTAAGGCTGTAAACGCCTCACCACACACATTATACACTTTTCTCAGACTGGAATTAACGTTTTCTCACATTTCTCTCTTGTTTAAACACTCAAATGTTCATAGATTTTCAACAAAAAAATATATTAATAGTGACGCATGGGGGGGGGGGCACGGCACGGCTTCCGAGAGTCCGGATACACGAGGGGCGGCGCGGAGACATGAGTCACTGGATCCGTAGGAAGCGGCTCTTTCGTGTATCCAGCCGAACTGCCCCCCCGCGTCCCCCTTCTATAACATCTATATAAATCTGGCAAACTGAACACATTCTGTACTGTACAGGAGACATGGCATGGAGAAGAAGGACAGACAAATTGGCAAAGGTCTAGAGTCCCTTAGCCAATCAGGACGCAGAACACAATGTTGATACCCTATAAAAAAAATTGAAATAAAAAAAAAAATCCGCGAAACGTGAACCGCGATATAGCGAGGGACCACTGTACTGCTACTTATTTAATCCTTTACAGACAGAGGCATTGTCCATGATATTTTCTAACTGCACATATGCAAAGTTCAGTTTTGTTTATTCCCTATGTTGTTCACTTGAGCAAATAAATATGTCTAACTACTAGGGATGCAGCAATATTCAATATAATATGGAATCGTATTGAATCGCGGACACAGGTGTGTGGACACAGAGAGAGGACTCAGGATGAAAAGAAATCATCAAAGAAAAGTCTGATAGTGTAACTCCCCTACCAGTCAATATTGAGACAGGCTATATTATAAAATATAAAATAGCCTGAGAAAGCTCTGTTCTTTTTACATACAAACTGAATTTGAATTTGAATAAAAATTCTGAGCTGTAAATCACTGAACCAAATTAACTAAAATACTTCACATTTAAACTACAGCTTTACAGTAGTTGTACTGTAATGTATTGTATGTGATGTATTGTTTCATTAACATTATAATGTTATTATATTATATTCATTAGCAGAAAAAAATTACATGAGTTTTTTTGCATCTTAAAACATATCGAAATACGTACTGAATCGTGGAAAAACCATATCGTTGCATCTCTAGTAACTACAGTGTATCCACTCACCGCATAACTCAGTATGAGCTTATAGTAAATTCCAGTCATAACTTGTTCTTGACAAGACACTTGAGAAACTCTTAAAATAAATCTCTAACTGACAGATATAAACAGGACTTTCACTCATGTATTCAACTTGGTATATTCACAGCCTTCAGTTGTCCAAGGAGATTAAACCCTCCACATGCTGTTCTAACTAGTACTAACTAGTACTAACAGAACCAGGACTAGACTGACTGCATATTTACAACATGAACAGTTTGAACTGTCCCAACCTCAACTCAACCCAGCTCAACAAGGCTTGATAAGAAATCAATGCAGTTTTGGAGTTTTATGAGTAGAAATAACACTGTGTAATGAATCGAACAGGCTAAAAGTTACGATGGCTAAACGTTACGAAATGTGTAAACTGAGCATTTGCGATCCTTTTCTGCGTTTAAAAAAAATACAGCCCAAATGGGCGATTGGAATTTTCTGACGTCACATTCGTGGAAAGGTTTCCACCCCCCGTCTGGATGTCTACCCACTGTCTCTGGAAATCACGCCCAGAGAACTTGGACCGAAAACGAGCTATGCAATGCGAGTTTTTTTATTTGCCTGGAGAGACGTGAGAGTGTTTCCAGGCTCGAATGTCCTTTATCCGAGCCTCCGAACCTCTGAAACAGCAGTGGTTTAATTTTATTTTCTGTGGAAATGTGTTTTTTTAATGCAACTCGTCTCATATCTTCCTCTGCGTTTACACACACGGAAGTGGGGCCAGCGCACATCGCACCGCTAAACGAGGAACCAGCGGCGCATTTGGCCACACCCCCACCCGCTGCACTGACCTGTCTCTATCCTCCTCATTTGCATTCAAGCAACAACGCCCAGAATAAAGTGTTTTAGAGACATATTTAGCCTCATGAAAACAGTCAGAGTCAGTAAAAGTTCTACTGAGGAATTCCTGAACGGTGTAACCAAAGTGAGCTAAGCAGCGTATGCTAGCCCTGGTTGCATGCACAATTTTATGGATGTTTCACTTTTCTTTTTTTGTTTTTTCCTCTAAGTTGGTTACTGTGATTCAACAGTGTCCATACGTCCATGCATTAAAAGTGCATTGTGTAACTTTTCTGGTGGAGTCCATCAAATGCTTTTCTCCATGTAGATGTTATTGCTTTGTCTGGAATGTGTCACAGTATGGCATTAACTTGTAAGTGGCGATGTTTACAAGTGAACAGGCTAATAATAATAATAATAATAATAATAATAATAGGCGTGCTGCGTGCAGTGATAGGACCCGAGACAAAATAGCACCAAGCGATTTAGACTGCTGACTTTTTCGTGCCGCAAATATATCACTTTTTGGACAAATATTGTTTTGAGAAGAAAAACAAGCTTTATTAACTGTCCCCGCTAACTTGCCGGACCTACTTTCGTCAGCACCAGAACCAGGGAAGAACTCGGCTCAGAGGACACTGTCAGGGGTAAGCCAGTGTTAATGCACAACACTGCTGAAGAGGATGCCATACAGATTCACATAAAAAAAAAAATATATATATATATATATATCCCTTTAAGCTCCGTCAAAGATGCATTATTTTTCAAGAATGTTCCACAGTATGCGTGAAGAATCCCTCAGTCGTCCAGGTAGAATCCATGATACAAGGAGAAATTCAATTTGTCAACTGGACAAAGTTTATTTGGTCGAAAACGTTTCGCCGCTCATCCGAGAGGCTTCGTTAGTTCTGGTTCGAGTGCTGGTTAGACACTGCTTATATCTAGCTGCAGGGAGGAGCTAACTATACTGAAATTATTCTGAAACTATCTCAATTATCTGTTTTTGTGTTTCTCTTGAGAAACTAAGCATAAGCAGTGTCTAACCAGCACTTGAACCAGAACTGACGAAGCCTCTCGGATGAGCGGCGAAACGTTTTCGACCAAATAAACTTTGTCCAGTTGACAAATTGAATTTCTCCTTGTATCATGTTCCACAGTATGGCATTTAGCTTCTATCTTCATGGAGATAGAGAGATAGAAGTTTTCAGGTTTAGGTTGTACTTGATTAAAAAATAAGTTTAATGCCATAACGTGGAACACTCTAGGCCAGGGGTCGGCAACCCGCGGCTCCAGAGCCACATGCGGCTCTTTGATCCCTCTGATGCGGCTCAGTACAGTGGTCCCTCGTTTATCACGGGGGTTACGTTCTAAAAATAACCCACGACAAGTGAAATCTGCGAAGTCGTCAGCTTTATATTTTACAATTATTCTCCATGTTTTAAGTTTGGGCTGTCTTTTTTTCAAAAGCGGAAAAGGATCGCAATTGCTCAGTTTACACATTTTGTGATTTTTAGCCATGGGGGGGGGGCCTAAACAGGCTAGAGGAACTCATATTAACATTCAAAAACCTCAGAAAGTGAAAATTTCATGCCATGGGACATTTAAATAATAGCAGAAAAAGGTATGTTGTCATTTTAAGTAAAAGTTGAGCACTGCGTGAGTTATTGATATGGTATGATATGATATAGAAGTACAGTATATAACCTTCTGGAGGTGGCATGTCACTTGTATGATTCTATGGAAACAGAAAGTTAAAACCATACTTCAGAACATTCTCCATGGGGATAGATGAGGTTTATGGCATACTGTGGAATATTATAGGCAAAGTAGCATTTCCATGGAAACAAGCAGGAAGAAGGCCTCTCCCAGGTTAAGTAAGAGTCAGGTTTGTGGAGATAAAGGCCCCCCCCACAGTACGGACAGTCAGTGCAGTAAACACAACCAGCATGACCAACTTGTTTTTATTTGCCTAAAAGTTGCATAGTGTGGCTTTAAAGCATATTTTGTTTACATACATTAAAGGGCCCATATTACACTTTTTCCTGGTCTATGTTCTAATTAGGGGTGGCACGTTATATGTATTCGTATTGAACCGTCACGGTACGGGGGTCACGGTTCGGTGCGCGCATTTTGACAGAGAATATACGGGACAAAAGTTTAACTCATTGGCTGCCGGAGACGTCTATAGACGTTCGGGCGAACCCAACCGTTGATTGCCAGAACGTCTATAGACGTTCAACACGTTTTTCAGCGGGGGTTGCTAGGATACGGCCTGGAGCAACTTTGAAGGTGTAATTCACACACCTCAACCTGTAGATGGCGATGTTGTATCATTATTTGCCGATCAGAGCCGTGGAAGAAAGGAGGAGTGCAGTGTGTGTATAGATGTGTGTAAGATGGCGAGGCCAGAGAACCCGGAAAAGCAGATAACTGTTGATCAGCGCCTATGGAGCGATCAGATCGCTCTTGGGACCCAGGATCCTGGATCAGAGGATCGCAGAGACAAGCCGGATCAAGCAGCGAGGTCTGAGCAGAGATCTGCTGTGCCCGAGGAGGGGGCGTGTCATGTGTGCGCTGCGCGGACCGGGGAGTCTCCTCAGAACTACGACAGCTCCAAAGAAGAAGTTTACTGACTTGGAGCAGTGATACTGCTGTGCTGTGTGGTAATTGTAATGAATGAAGTTATATGTGTGTGTGTGTGTGCGTGCGTGCGTGCGTGCGCGCGTGTGCGTGCGTGCGTGCGCGTGTGTGTAAAGGTTTATGCATGGGCTTGTGTGTATGTACATATATATATATATATATATATGTATGTGTGTGTGTGTGTGTGTGTGTGTGTGTGTGTGTGTGTGTGTGTGTGTGTGTGTGTGTGTATTAGTTTTTATTATGGGTCTGTACTCTGTTGAGGCTTTGTCTGAGGCCCAAAGTTCTATTTTATATGAAAATATATTATTATATCCTGTAAACATCTCTTGGCACTATTCACAGAGCCTTATATTCTTATATTTGTAAATAAAAAATGTACTTTGTCATCAAAAATCTCTTTCTCTGTTATTTTAGATGTTTGAGGTGTCACTAAATCAATAAATATTGATGTCAAAGTCACTGATCTGCTTGAAATCCTTCTCTGAACTCAACGCTCGTTTTCTCCATTTCTTGCTCAAAAACCAGTGTTTTTGCTGAAACTTCCCTATGTTCTACTATCAGTTATTTGAGAACCGAAAAGGTTAGAAACATAATTTTTTTCCAGGTGAAAGAAGAGAGTCTAGGCTTTATTTTGATGTGTGCCATGTTTATATAGTCAAAGAACTCAGTATTCTGTGAGTTTTGTAAAATCAGTGAAAATGCTCTAGATCTCTGGTACTCTACAGGCTTAGATTTTGAAAACAGGCTGGCAGTGAAAGAGTTAATATTGAACTGACCACGGGACTTTCATTTTGCAAGGGTTTCCTTGAGGACTCTTTAACCATTGCCATTTGCGAGCCCTGATGAACATGTATACACAGGGATAATCAGTCATGAAAAAAGCGGAAAGTCACGGACACACATACCCCCCCCTTCCCCCCACGCCGCCGCCGAAATGCGCTCTGAGGAGCTGAGGCGCATTGGGCACCCACACGCACTATGAACAGGAGGAGAGAGCGCGTGAAAAGAGAGAGCATGAAATTGAGGCACGGGAAGATAGGAAGTTTTATAAAGTTTAACCTGCTTCATGATACACGTTACACGTGCGAAAGAGCTGCGCTCGCTCGCTCGGTGAGGTGCGATATCCGCAGCTCCAGACACGGGCTTGCGCGCACACCGGTAGAAGTTTAATACGAGACACGTACTTTTGTTTCTGTTTCTTCAGTATCTAGTGAAAGGGTTTTTTCAACAGCAGGTGACATAGTTACTGCCACCAGATCGGCACACACCACTGATAGTGTAGACAAACTTGTTTTTTTGAAGAAAAACCTGAAAATTGAGTGAAGGTGTACATGATATAGGCCAGGCCTATAGCTCATGTTCACTGAGCAATGTGAATGTAAAAAGTGTTGCACACAAATGGTACTTGTGTGTATTGTATGTGAAGGTACCCATGTGTTAAAACTTCATTGATGTACCCAGCTCAGTAACCAATCAGTATATCAATATATGACAACTCAATGTGGTGCTTGCGTGTTCTCTTGTTTTACTTACAGGTTTTAAGTTGCAGCTATCTCAGCTGGAGATTTAAACAATAAAAAGCTGCCTTTGAGGACAGCCTTTCTGGTTATGTTTTTTTTTCCCTGCACTGTACCGAAAATGTACCGAACCGTGGGGTCTGAACCGAGGTCCGTACCGTACCGTGAGTTTTGTGTATCGTGCCACCCCTAGTTCTAATATAGTTTTCTCATCACAAACAGACCTGGAGTTGTGTTTTGTTTCATTCACACATGTTTAACACACAAACCCTGCAGATTTAATAATCCAAAAATGTTAATTTTGTCTTCTTATGTACATTAACTTCTTGGGACAAAAAACAAACATGTCAACAAGGTAAATACACCTACATACTCCTACAGTACTGTGTACTAGGGATGCACGATATATCGGCATTAACATCGGTATCAGCCAATATTGCCCAAATTTTAACATATCGGTATTGGCCAGATGTGTAAAAGTTTCACTCTGGTCCCGCCCCCCCGCGTCTATAACATCAATCGGCAAAGGTCCCTTAGCCAATCAGGACGCAGAACACAATGTTACACTATTAAAAAAAAGTTACACTACAAACAAAAATTGAAAAAAATAAAATAAAATCAGGAGTCAAAACACGTTTTGAAAATAAAAGAAGATATTCAAAAATTCATTTAGCATGATTTTCAGTCTGTATAAAATGTTATCTCAGAATTAAAAATAAATGAATATCAGCATCGGTCGATATCAGCAACCTTAATATTGGATATCAGTATCGGTCAAAATTTTCACATCGGTGCATCCCTACTGTGTACAGTTAAAAAAAAAATGTTAGCCTGCATATTTAGGCTGAAACAGAAAACACTCTCAAAGATCAAAGTCAGCTTTACTGTCAATTCTGCCATACTCTGTTCCACCTTGTGATGTCATGTGGTATTACAGGATGTGCTCCACTGTGTTAAACTCCATACACCTTCATTAGAATCATGTGGGTGATTTCAACCCTGGAATTGCCATCTTCACCAAATGTAAAAGGAGCTGTTAACTTGAAAACTACTATAACACTTCATGACATCACATGGTGGAACAGAGCATTTTGAGCTTTGGAGATGTAGACAGACTAACATGTGTGAATGAAACAAAACACAACTTCAGCTCTGTTTTTGAGGAGGGAACACCATTATAAAATAGATTAAAGCTCACAAGAGTCAATATTGTGTAATATAGGACCTTTAAACGATATTAATTGATTTGTTTTTATTTCGAGTTTGTAAGAGAGAAACCGTAATCATACACATACTACATATACATTGTAAACAAAAGAAAAGCACATTTCTCGAAAAGGAGTGGGAAGAAGATACACTTATATTAACCCACCCCTGTTCATGACATAGTTTCAAAAATTATGTTGATGCTTATGTACATTGTTTATGAAACCTTAAAAATATTTACATACTGTATAGCAAAATAAATAGCACACTATGCATATTACATATAATTTTAACAGCAGTGTGGTGTGACAGTTCTGCAAAGCAGAAGTTGGCTCTATCCACAATTACAACATCATTAAACGCAATGTAAACTACTTTTACCCTCTAGTATTATTAGTTCCACGGGTGCCAAGTTGCTGAGACAGTCTATAGACTTTGGAGCACATTTAACCCAGTTCACAACAGGCTTAAGCTAATTTTATTCCACTGCTGCTGCTTTTACCCGCAGTGTCTGACCTGCACTCCTAAGCTAGCATGTCAAGATGGTTAAATAACATTAGTTTGCATAAGTTAAAAGTCGTATTCCAAGTAACAAGGCCAGTGGGTGAACCATAGTCCTCCTCCTGCCATATTTGGGCTTGCAAAATGTTATTGCTAGCCCTATATACAAACGCCCATTGACTGCAGGTTTACAAGCTAGCGGCTAACATATGTAGTGACATGTGTCTGTAAGTAAAGGAGAATAACACGAGGTAAAGCTGTGTATTGTGAGGGCAAACAGGTCGTGTATTACTTACCATTTTTGAGCTCATGTTTCACAGTAAACAGGTCACCATCTCTGGAAGATCCCTCCATCGGGGAAGGCATCGTAATTTCTACTATATGTAATGATGCTTTGCGGACAAGGCAGCGCTTAACTCCTTATTTTTGCTATGTATCAACAACAGATACGTCCATGTTGCAAGCTGGAGGCGGCACGCGTGGTGGACAGGCGTAAAACGTGACAGATTTGTAGAAAAATGCTGTTAAATGAGGTAAAAAGGGAAGAGTTGGCTTCTCTTCTCCGGCGCACACCACTATACTACCTTCGCAACCAGACAGCCCCTCAACGCTGATTGGGTGGAGATTGGAGGAGCTCGTCGCTGATTGGTTAGTCTCGGGTTGGTGCCTTTAAGACCCGCCCTCTCTAGACTCCCCTGTCAAAGCGGCCTGTCATATTGTACTTCCAAGTGTTATTCTATGTTATTTCAACTTTTTGTTTATTTAGGAAGTGGGTGACGTGTCACTGAATCACCAATAAATACATAATTTCTATCCCAGTAAATCAAATTATTGAAAGGTCCCATTTTAGGCTTATACAGACTATATTAATCCCACAAGGGAAATGACTCACACATGACAATATTAGAATAACATAGAGTAAACAATATAAATTGTAATAATACATTCTAAATAAGTAGCAAAATTAAGCATAATTATATACATGCAAATATGTATGAGTAAAAATAAAATAAAAATAAGTAATAAAAAATCACAGCTATATACAAGAGGCCTTAAGGAAACAGTGCAAAGATGATATGATGATTGACAGAAACACAGACTTATCTGTTTTCTGATCTATGTTATAATGCCGTTTCCTCTGAGTTCTTCTCTTACACAGAAAACATTCTGTACCACCTTGTGATGTCATGTTTTTATTTATTTATTTATTTGATTATAATGTGCATATACAATATAATAAAATATAAACACATAAAGCAGACATTCTAATTCATAACATATGACAGAAAATGAACAAAAAAGACAAACTAAAATAAGACAAAATAAAGTAAAGCAAAGCATACACCTCCACTAGAATCATTTGGATCATTTCAGTCCAGGAACTGCCAGTCTCTGCTGAACTAAAGGTAAAGGGTTGCCTGGTTTACACCAGACCATATCACAAGTGATATATGTCTTTCAGATCGGAATGAACGAAAGCAGCCTGGGATTTCCCAGGTTAGGTAAAGGGAGCTGTTAAAATGAAAACTGCTGCTTCATGACATCACAAGGAATGTAGACAGACTAATAATCAAGTGGTACTCATGTGTTACTCATATACTCAAGTGTTACTCAACATGAGTGTATGAAACAAAACACAACTCCAGGTCTGTTTTTGAGGAGGTTACAGCATTATAACATCAGCTCACAAATCAATTTTGTACAATATAAGAAATAAAAAAATACAAGAATTATTTTAGTTGGCTTAAGCCCTGTTAAAGATGAACTATGTAACTTTTCAAGTTAAGGGTCTTAAGGGCTTGATTACCTCCATAGAGATGCTTTATCAAGAATGTCCCACAGTATGGCATTTAGCTTCTATCTCCATAGAGACAGAAGACAAGGTTTACAAAACACTTGTAACTGAGTAAAAAATAAGTTTAATGCCATAATGTGGAAGGCTCTAGGCAAATCATTAACATCCCTATGGGGCAAGCAAGTGAGCAGCCCTGTCAGTTACATAGTGCATCTTTCTAATGCTGTTACAACAAAGTTATTAAAGACCATTATTTTGTGTTTGTTGACTTGTCATTCCTGCAGAGTTATTTTCCTCTGGACTTGACCTATCATGTTGCTGGGTTATCTGCACCCAGGGGAGTGAGGAAAGTGTAGCTTACATAAAAACATATTGTTTTTATATTTAATCTATTTTTAAAGAGGGGGTATTATGTTTTTTTATTCATTTTCTTTAGATCACTATGTTCATTTTATTGTTCTTCAGATCAGAATCACCGTCACATTTTCGTGACTTTGATTCCATTCATCCATCCATCCATTTTCTTCCGCTTATCCGGGGCCAGGTCGCGGGGGCAACAGTCTAAGCAGGGACGCCCAGACCTCCTTCACCCCGGACACTTCCTCCAGCTCCTCCGGGGGGACCCCAAGGCATTCCCAGGCCAGCCGGGACACATACTCCCTCGGAAAAAACACATAATTTGCATCTAAAGTTATAATTAACATTAAAAAAATCAAAAACCAATAGCTGCAGTTATCTACAGCTTTTAATTGTCGACACTCCGTCCTATTTTTAACTTGGGGATTTTGTTGTTTTTCACTTCACTTTTTTGGATTTAAAGTCGATTTCTTGCTACTGTTTTGAATATTTTAAGCAGTAGTGAAAGTAAAGCGGTGCGCACCGGAACGCAGCACCGGTATAAAATTCACAGCCGGTACGCAGCACCGCTAAGAGAATATGGTTAATGGTGGCCAAAACCCACATTTGAAAAAAAAAGTAAGGTGCGCTATTTAAGTAGAAAACACAAACCACACTATGCCATTCGAGAATAACTGAAAGCTACCCGAAACTCTCGTGCAGAGATATCTGCAGTCTGTTAAGCAAGGATTGTCAAAACTTATCTGACTTTGGCCATGAAAGTAGCCTAAACCATTGTGAGGCGGTGCTGCGCACTGGTAGAAGATCTAAGGCCGACGCGCTGCCTGCACCTGTAAGAGAGGTTTTATGCTAAAAAAAAATATGAAATAATCAAGTATATTAAAAAAGTTATTTATCTATGAAAAAGGTGTAAAATGATTTAAAAAAAAAACAAAAAAAACAAAAAACAGGTAAAACGAGTGTTTAAAAAAAACGGTAAAGTGATGCACTGGACATTATAGCACCTGTAAGAAATGAAAACTACTTTCACCACTGATTTTAAGACACCCCAAACTAAAAATTGTGCAACAGTCACACATATCAGTTCCTGTTATAGGAAGTGTTAAACAGATTATGATTAAAGCATAAACCTTGAAAACTTGAAATATGGAGTAGTTTATTTTTGCAACTTCATGAACATATTTGAGGTACAGGACAGTTTATAAAATTAATGAATTTTTGTGATTGTGATAGTATAATATTGACTAAGGGTCTTAGTTGGTTTTGAAATCATGGAAATACTGCATAACTACTGGCCTAAGGATATACTAGAATAATAATAAAATATACAGTTTTGTATCAACATTATTCCAGATAATGTTAATAATGTAAGAATATTTTTGAACTTTTTATCACAAAATGCAATAGACGGTTACCTAAGGTTTACTTTACTAATATTTGGTGGAAATATATTATCCACCAAAGCAGATAAAGCTATGTATGTATGTTTTATTTTATTTATTCAATTTATTATTTAAAAATATACAGATAAAAACAAAAACCATAAACTTAAAAAAACCCAATGAGAGTCCACTAGCTCACACGTCAGCCAATAGGAAACGAGTTTGTTCTTTAGCAGCCAATCAGGAAGTAAAATGACAGCTAGCCTAGCCGCTTAGCTTTAGCTTCACGCCGCCGCAGACTCACCGCTGACCTCCGCTTCCAAACATGGCTGGTGTACGAGCCCTTGGTGTGCTTTCCAGGCTAACATCTCGGAAATACGCCCTCTTCACAGGTACAGGACGACTTATATCTGCAGAAAATTAATAAATGATACGCAAACTGTACGGAACTGTCCAACACGTGCGGCTCGATTGCTTGTATTTAGCGCTAGCCGGGTAATTAGCTTGTTAGCATTCAATACGATGCAAATGGACAAAATGACTAAATTGATCATCATAACGTCAGTTTCGCTGTCTGTTAAACGCATTATTTTCAAAAATTTGAATTAAAAGTTACATGTTTACTTGTTCAGTTTAGAGCTTGACGCGTTATCAAATGCGTATAAAAAAGTTAGGTATTCTTTATTAGCAGCATGATTGAAGCAGATATTTGTCTTTTAAATCTGATTTAGCGTTAATTGTGGTTTTCCAAGGGCGTAAAGGAGCTTGTACCATTCATTCGTCATTGTGCCAGCTTTACAGTGTGCACTTGGACTGGGTAACTGGGTGAAAGGTGATGGGACTTGAGACCCGGACTTTTGAGGTCAAGCTAATATGATGCCAGGAAGACACCCACACACTTGTCAGTCTGCTTTTAAAATATTGTTAATTTTTATGGTGGATACGTTTAGATAACTTTGGTAAAAATATATGAAAGTTATACGTGCACGCTCTAGCCTGCATAGTATGACATGTGATGGCCTCAAACTATTTTCATTGTGGAGATGAGGGATTCACCTGAAATGCTCCAATCAAATAAGCAGTAAACTGTCGAAATATAGGGAGTATTATCTGTTCCATAAGGCTGAGTTGTGGTACAGTTGTAGAGTATTAATTGTTACATAAGGGTGAGTTGTTAGAAAGTGGAATAACCACCAGCTTGACTTTTTTTTTTTTTTTTTACGTTCGTATCGGAGGTCTGTGACCATAGAAGAAGACAATATTTTTTTTCCAAACTGTACTCTCAAGGACAACATTAAAACAGAAATGTGTCTCTGTGTATCCAGTCAAGATATGGAACTTGTTAAATCCTGATTTTAAAAGTTATATTCTAAATTTAAGAAAATTTGTAAGGGTAAGGATAAAGAAGAATGACTTTACTGATCTCACACAGGAGAAATTGTTCTCTCTGCATTTAACCCATCCTTATTATTAGGAGCAGTGGGCAGCACATTACTGCGCCCCATCTCCATCATCTCCATGATCTTGTTGCTTAGGCTTGGTCAGGACCTCAGCTGAAGTATTTTTACCTATGGCACATGTTTTGGGTTGATGGGGGAAACCGGAGTGCCTGGAGGAAACCCACCCAGACACGGGGAGAACATGCAAACTCCACGCAGAAAGGCCCGGGCGACCCGGGGATCGAACTCTGAACCTTCTTGCTGTGAAGAGTGAGTGCTAGCCACTCAGCCACCATGCCGTAAAATAATGGACTATGAGACTAAGTAAAATGTTTAAGTGAATGAAATGTAAACCACAAGAGAGATATTGTTACATGCAACAACAACAACTCTGACTTGGTTTGGGGTGGGTGTGATTATTAAAGAAATGTTGATTAGATTTGATCTGTGAAAGGAGCGGGGTTTATAAGATTTCTCTTCTTCCTGTTCCTTTTGTTCATGCAGCAAAGACGAGGCAAATAATGGCTGGAATATGTATTTATGTTAGCTGTCTGATATTTTGTCATTGTTCCCTTTAAATTAATGCCAATAAAATAATAGCATGAGCAATAAATAAATACATTTGAATTTGAATTTTTCAAAGTCCAGAAGGTGAGTCGTGAAGATGCTTCAAAGATAGCCTGGTGGTAATGAATTTTGGGGTAAACTGAACAAATTTAGATAAAAGTACATTGATTGTATTATCACAACAACTCAAAGTGCAGTGTTTAGGACTGGTTTGCAATAAGAATGAGATCTATAGTAAATTGTACTGTATTTTCTAAAAGGTTTTGGAGAGTTACAGTTGGAGCTTGCAGTTAAAATAATGATTAACCACAGAGTATTGGCTGGTCTTGTTCACTCTTTTATTGAACTTCTGATAATAGTTTTATATTGATTTACTTTGTTTTTGCAGGTAACAGTTTCCGGTCTTTTTCAGTAGCACCTGCCATGTTGGGTAAGTCTTTCAATGCTTAAAGTTTTGCAAAGTTGTTACATAATTCCTCCACTCAGTCATTCATTTGTGCTTTGTGTTTTTTTTTCTTTCTTTCTTTCCTTTTTTAGCCAGAACTCACGTTAACTATGAAGTCAAGGACAATGTTGCTGTTATACGGATCAATGACCCCAACTCAAAGGTTTGGGGACTCATTTTGATTTAAATTTTTATTCAGAGAAGTAATCCCAATACCCATGGCTGTTATCTGGTGCGCTCCTCCTCAAACAGCCTCCGCTTCATTCTTTCTAATACCTCCTCATCCGTATACTCAGGCTTAAAACGATAGGGACGGCCATCATACTCAAATAAGTCCTCTTCAGTCTCAAAGTCCGAATCTTCAGCCATGTGTCGTTCGCAACAGAAAAGTTCAGAATGGTGTTTATCTGCGAATCAGCTGGGAAATTCACACTTGCGTGTTGTCCTCTGTGATGACGTCATCAAATTAAAATATAGCTGGATGTCAGGTTTCAGGCCGCTTTGGACTCCACTTAAAAGTCTACGCTGACACAGCGAGCGTCTGTGATTTGAAAAGTGCTAAAGTTTCTGTTATTTGTTGACCGCAACATTGTGCCCCGAGCACTCACGTTACCCGGCTATCCTAACCTACCAAATCTACGGAACTGCTCCTAATGTCACTAAAGTGATATGAGTAAATCAACGTGTTTTATTATAAGGTTCAGATTGTAAAAAACGTTAATATTCCTTTAAAGGTTATACAAATGTGAAAGGACTTAAAAAAATGACCCACAAAAATGTAGAAATATCACTGTATATCAATATAATACATTTTGCTCATCTTAAAATCTTACACAAAAGTTTTTATTATTTGATCCAATCAAACTTTATTTATATAGCACATTTAAAAACAAGATATTTTATGTTATTGGGGTTTTTTTTCAGACCAAGGGTTTGTTTCATACCTGACAGCTGACTGGCAGTCTTCCTTAGAGGAGTCACGTGATGTTGCTGTGTGTCCGGTCAGCTGATTTGAACAGGTTTTGGAGCTGTCTTCCTACCAGTGGAGGCAGGATGACGGCGCCATCTGCAGTCCGACTTCCTCACGTGCTTTATTCACATGCCCACGGGACTATAAAATGGGACAAGGTTGTTTTTTTTTTAAATGACCGTCACAGCGATATCACTGACCACTCTGAAGAAGACCGCTAATGAGCAGGTATGAAAACAAACCCTTGGACTGTAAAAAGAACCTAATAACTTGAATTATCGGAAGACTAAATGAACCTCACTAAACTAAAAACAAGACAGTTTCCAAAGTGCTTCACATTATTAAACCATTATGTAAGCCATTTAAAGCAGAATTGTGTTCCGAAAAAAAGGAAGAGACTCGATAGATAAAAGAAAAATAATATAATCGATGAATAAAACTCGATGCATAAAAGCAGTACTCAAAAGAATCAAATTGATAAAACACTAAATAAAAAGAAAATGAATAAAAGAAGACCACAGAATTCGCGCATTGTTAAAAGCCCGAGAACAAAAGTGCCCCCCTACATTGTACATTGCCCACCTCTCGTTATAATAATGTGAATACAATGTTTTTTCTTTGCAACAGGTGAACACACTGTCAATCCAGATGCAGAAAGAGATGACAGAAGTGATGGCTGAAGTTTGGGGAAATGATGCCGTTCAAAGTGCTGTTCTGATCTCCTCCAAACCAGGGTGCTTCATTGCAGGAGCTGATATTAAGTAAGTCACCACTGCACACGAGGTCTGCATTGAATTCAATTCATTTGTGTTTTTAATGGAGATCTTTGAAAAATTGCAAAATGATGAAATCGAGGATTATTATGAAACTAGACATGGACAGACTTTATTGATCCACAAGGGAAATTACTTGGACACAGTAACTCATATTATATTACAAGAGCAAAAGATATAAAAATGGTAAACTTCTAAATAAGTAGCAATAAAAAATGGCGAAGACACTGGTGTCAAATAAAACATAATTGTATAAACCTAAGTACAGTAAGTAGTAAAAGAAAAATTATAAATACTGTTCAAGTTCAAGTTTATTTCTATAGCACATTTAAAAAACAACGTCAGTTGACCAAAGTGCTTCACATGAAGGATAAAAAACAAAAGAACATATACATATATAACACAGTGTAAGGGCTATAATAAAAAAAAATGTATACAACTGTGATATACAGTTGTATACAAGAGGTGGTAAGGAAACGGTGCAACGATGATTTGATGACTGACATAAACTTAGACATAAACATAGACTTATCTGTTACATAAGGGTGAGTTGTTGTATGGCGTATGGTAGCGCTGGGCAGTATGACCTAAAATTGATATCAAGGCATTTTTCAAAATTATATTGGTGTCATGGTACAGTATTTGACAGTATTTTTTTTTTTCATGCATGACTAGGTGTTAATGCCATCTCCTAATGATTCAGAGAATAATTACTGCAGTAAATTGGCTTAGAATGACCAGACTAGTATTAACCCAAGTTTTAAATGGTCCCACAAAATGCTGCTGTTCAAAGAGGTGACAGCGGCACTAATGACTGTAATGAGAAGAAATCAGAATGCATGACTGTTGCAATCAAAATACAGAATGCTTTATTGCGCAGGTTTTGCAACTTGAAAACATCTTTAAGTTGGTAAGTTTACAATGTAAACAATAACTTGTAACTGCAAAGTTACAAGGGACAGTCTTTATCTGAACTTTCATTAAGGCAACAAAAAATTGAAACATTGAAACAGCTTTTCTTGTCGTAGGCAGTGCCCTTAGCAAACACATCTTTGAGTGACGTCTGAGTAGCGTTTTGTGTTGCAGTGCCAGCTTGAATGTTACCTGCATACGTGGAAGAGGATGCTTGGTTTCATACATTCTTCATATTCCAGGACATGTTTGTGACGGAGGTGGTGAAGCAGATTGCTTGTGTTGCCTCCTGCGGCTACAACTTTAGCCCGACAACATTTACAGAATACGGTTGTTTGATCAGCGCCAGATTTTTTAAAGCCGAAGTACTTCCACACAACTGACACAGCTCCTCTTTTCGGTACAAGTTCTTCTGTGTGTCTGTCCATGTTGTTCACTGCTCAACACACACTGTGCTTCTACCGCTCTCATGCAGCCACATACAGCTTGTTTGGTACCACTGTGATGTTTTGTATGCACACTCTCACCAGTATTGGGATATATGTAAAATTCATATCATTAAACAAAAAAAACTTTGGTATGAAGCGGTATACTGCCCAGCCCTAGAGTATGATATGGCAGTATTTTTTACTCATATTGATCGATCAATTCGATTTCAGTCTTTTCAAAAACTAAATTGAAAAGGTTCATGAAAGGCTCTTATTTCATGAACTTAAACAATACAAACACAAAAAATAGTCAATTTTTTTCCTCCAATGTCTGAACTCTTCTCCAAACCACATGCTTTTACTGACAAATGATTGGCTGTGGACATCTTGATTAAAAACCCCAAACATATAATTGATGATTGGACAATTCAGATTCGCGATCTGACAATCTTTTGATTAATTGTCCAGCCCTAGTATGAATGTAATCCTGTTTGAGTGGAGCTGTAGGAGCCTGTTGGAGAACGAGCTCCTCTGTCCCTCTATGGTCGGGTGCAGTGGGTGAGCAGGTGATGGAGAGCAGTTTGTCCAGTGTCCTCCTGTCCCTCACTGTGACAAAATGTCTCCAGCTCACAGCCGATCATGTGACCAGATTTACGGATCAGTTTGTCGACATGACCAATGTCCCTTTTACTGGTGCTGCTCTCTAACAGTTAGCTCCTGACTTTCTTACCTGCAAATCAGGGTTATGTCCACATAAACAATTGACAATGTAAAAAAAAAACATTCTAATTTAAACTATAAAAATTTTATTACATGTCTATACAAATACAATTGAAGGCCTTTTACAGTGTCTTAAGATAGAATAAGAATGCAAAAAACAAGACACTTTTTGGTCGTATGGCCCACCACTGCACACCACTGTTCTGTTTTAAACCAATATTTATTGCCTTGTCAACAGTATGGCATACTGTTGAATGTTTAACAGTAAAGCATTAAACCTTTTTATCTTCATGGAGACCAAACCAGACCAAGTTACAGGTCAGATCTGTGGAGAGGCGACCCCGCTCACAGTCAGTTTTTATTTTTGAACAATAAAACCACCTGTAATTGAATAAATGTAAGGTAGAGCTGTTTAATGTCATACTGTGGAACATTCCAGGCAGAGCAATAACATATCCATAGAAACAAGCAGGAGACGGACCTCCAACCAAAAAGTTACAGTACACCTTTTTTAAGAATAAATATTATGACGTTGCTTGTAAATTGTTATACAGTTATATTTATTTAATATTTTTGTATAATGTGTTTTTAGTATGATCCAGGCCTGCAACAGTGAGGAGGAGGTCACCAAACTGTCTCAGGAAGGACAGAAGATGTTTGAACAAGTCGAGAAGTCTACAAAGCCCATTGTAGCTGCGATCAATGGCTCCTGTTTAGGAGGGGGTCTTGAGGTAAACACAAGATTATAGTTTCGCTTTTTTAGGTGAGAATAATTGACAAAATTAATGCCCCTAAAATAGCCTTTAATCTCCTTATGAAGTAATCTGATCATCTGCTAAAATGTGCATCTTCATAATGCTTAACAGAGATTAAAGTTTGGCTGTTTAACTGATTCCTCCAGCTAAATAAAAAAAATCCTTTAGAGTTAAATGCTTTACACTGCTATGTGAAGCATTTTTGACTGTCTTGTTCATAAAGTTGGATTGGATATTATTTTGTCCCCACACAAATCACCTTTTGGCCCATTGTCCACAGTTCTGTCAAAAGTATTGTTTTTTTATGTAGACTCCTCCCTGAATTTTTTGTGGAGATTTTAACTAAATGGATTCCAGGAACAGAACTGAATGATATTTTGTTTTTCTTTAAGTTTGCCATCGCGTGTCAGTACAGAATTGCCATCAAGAGCAAAAAAACAGTGTTTGGGACGCCTGAGGTGATGCTGGGGCTGTTACCTGGAGCTGGAGGCACTCAGAGGCTCCCCAAAATGGTGAGTCTGCACAAATCTGTATAATATCTGTATAATGGTGAATGTCTAAATATTAGGGATGGCACAAGATATCGTGAGACAAAATTGCCGCAAGACCGTGCACGCAGTTATCTCATGAGATTTTTTTTCCACACATTTTTACATTTGCCTTGGATTAAAAAGGTTAAACTCCGCTGAACAACTCCCCTTGAGAAGCTGTAATACCAAAAAGCAGTGGAGTACAAATGCACAAACGCCAGAATTGAAGCCAGAATTGTGAACTGAATGGCACAATTTCTTTATAAAATCTCATCTCATTCTCATGACATCTCTACAGTCTCATCTTGTAGAAATTGTCTCATCCCATCCCTACTAAATATCATTGTTGTTTTTCAGATTGGCCTCCCCAGTGCCTTTGACATGATGCTGACAGGCAGAAACATCAGAGCTGATAAAGCAAAGAAAATGGGACTCGTGGATCAACTCGTGGACCCACTCGGTAAGACACAAACTGTACAGGTTCAGTCTGATTCCTGCTTAATGTGATTCAGTGATATTTGCACACTTCCTAAATTAATTTAACAGTGACATGCATTTCAGAAGATATAGTTTTTTTAAATATAGGTTTTATAGTAAATGAAGGCCTTTTAACTAGACTTTTCCTTGTGCGAAATACTTTTCGTTGTGCCCAAAGTTTTGATCCTTTTTCCAAGTTTTGCCCTCTACCTGTTCTCACTGATTGGAAATCCTGCAGCAAACAGCCACATTTTTGTTTTTCTGTGCGTTTTACTGTTCAGATTATCAGGTGGGTTAATTATTATGTTCATTTTCAATCCTATGATTCCATTCCATTTGATATAATCCTTTGTCACTATTGACCCATTTTTACATTGACCAATTACAAACTTGTGTTGTGTGTTTTTGGAAATTATCAAATGTTTGAGTGATGCTGCATTATTTTAAAGAGGATAAAGAATAACTTGTATAGTCTCTCATTTAAAAAAAAATGCAAATTGGGAAGTATTACAGTATTGGAATTTGGATACATTTTAACTATCTCCATGGAGACAAGCCGGCCACATAACCAGGCCAAGTTACAGATCAGATCTGTGGAGAAATTAAAGGGATAGTGCGTTTTTGTTTTTGTTTTTTTGTTAATCTGTATGGGTTTCCTTCTAAAAGTTACGTGTGTTGACACCAGCTTACCTCTGACACGCTCAGCTGATCCCGGTTCGGCTCGCTTTCTGGAGCTCAGGTAATTAGGTCCGGTAACTTCTCTGGAACATGAAATAAAGCTTGTTTTTCTTCTCAAAACAAAACTTTTGTCCGAAAGGTGATATATTTGCATCCCAAACAGTTGTCAACGAAACATCCAGCAGCGAACTTAGCGTTTGCGTATTGTGTCTGCCGACTCATATCACTGCGCTCACGTTAGCTATATTAGCCTGTTAACCTTTAGCGGAAGTGTACGGCAGATACAGTCCGCCGCAAGGGGAAGTTTAGAAGTGAACAGGCTGATACAGCTAACGTGAGCGCAGTGATACAAGTCGGCAGACACAATATGCCATCGCTAAGTTCGCTGCTGGAGGTTTCGTTGACAACTCTTTGGGACGCAAATATATCACCTTTCTAACAAATGTTTTGTTTTGAGAAGAAAAACAAGCTTTATTTCATGTTCCGGAGAAGTTACCGGACCTACCTACGTGGGGTTGAGAAAGCGAGCCGAACCGGGATCAGCTGAGACTGTCAGAGGTAAGCCGGTGTCAACACACGTAACTTTTAGAAGGAAACCCATACAGATTAACATAAAAAAAAACGCACTATCCCTTTAAGAATGTTTCTGTAGTAGTTGTGAGGAAAAAAAACAGTGTAAATACATATTTGTTTAATGCCATACTGTGGAACATCCCAGGCAAAGCAATAAGATTTCCATGGAAACACAGATGGCAGACTCTCCACCAGAAAAGTTGCACAGTGCACCTTTAAATGATCATGCATAAAAGCTATCAGCTGTACTAACCTCTCCAATGTAAATTTAATAAAACAAAGTCCATTTATTTAATTGTAGGACCCGGTCTGAAGAGTCCAGAAGAACGCACTATTGAATATCTGGAAGAAATCGCTGTAGAATGTGCCCGAGGAATTGCCAACAAGAAAATTTCACTACGCAAAGAAAAGGGCATCATGCAAAGTAAGATTAAGAGACTTGTTTTCACTTTATGCATGAAAAATACTTCTATTTACTATACAATCCTTTTTTCGTTTGCAGAAATCCAAGACTACATCATGAGTTTTGAGTTTGTGAGAAATCAGATCTACAAAACGGTTCACGGTAAAGTGATGAAGCAAAGCAAAGGCCTATACCCAGCTCCACTAAAGATCATTGAAGTAAGACATCGCCAGCTCAACTAGATTAGGGGAAGTAACAAAAAACAAGATGGAAAATGGTGTAAATAAAGTGATAATTTAATGAACAGAAATGTAAAAGGTATATTTAACAGAGTCTAAAATATATATACACAAATTAAACTAAAAAAACAAATTAACAGGATTTACAAATGATGAGTTTTGTGTCAAAAACAGGTCATGTAGGTCCATAAAAAACAAGTGACAAACTAAGGGACACATAACACAACAAAAACATAAATGTCTCTAAACAAAAGTCACATAAATACCTCAAGCTGCGCCGCAAGATGGCCACACTGATCAGTCGCTCCGTGTCGACTCGCTCTTTTTATCTTATTTTTGCTTTCCTACCTGTACCTTTGTATTTTATAATATTTTATCACATTTTTAAAAATTATATTTACCTTTGCCCTGAACTTTTTGCAACACTTTTTTACCATGTACTATTTAGGGGTGGGTATTGGCAAAGAAGTCACGATTCAATTCCAATCACGATTCATATGCCACGATGCGATACTATCACGATGCATCACGATACTTGAATTATTGCGATGCATTGCAATATATTCGACATATACTTCAGTGAAAATGTACCAAAAAAAAGAGGATAACTTAAATATCAGTGGCTGTGTATCTGGGTAGCGTCTTCAATTGATACAGAACTCTGAGCATTTCATTCTCATTTCATAACTGAATTTATTCAAAAAATGAGAACTTCGCACTTCAATCTCTTCAGACGGGTGCGTTGGAGGCGAGGGAGCAAACCCAGAACACACAAGGAGAAAACAATCCCGCACTCCGTCTTACTTGCAAAATGAAAAGTTTATTAAGACATGCAACGTTTCGGCCCTAGGCCTTCATCAGGCAAAATGGCAAAATTTTGCCTGATGAAGGCCTAGGGCCGAAACGTTGCATGTCTTAATAAACTTTTCATTTTGCAAGTAAGACGGAGTGCGGGATTGTTTTCTGCATAACTGAATTTATTGAATAACAAAAACAAATAAACCAAACCAATAACAAAAAAAGTGCATAGGATTTTTTCTAAAACAAAAAATGTTCAAACATTTGCCATTTTGGAGGTAGCTACCATCATAACAAACAATACCCTTTCACAAAGAAAAAAAGTGCATAGGATTTATAAAAAAAAACAACTAATCATTTATGTATTTATTTATTAATTAATAATAATCAATTTTTGGCATCAAGATTCGATGCAGTATATTGTGAAAGTTAGTATCGCGATGCATTGTCATGACGATTATTTTGCACACCCCTAGTACTATTGCATGTTATTAGTACTTTTTGACTATCTTAGCGAGTCAACGATTCTTCTGATCCTAAGCATTTCATTGCATTGTTGACCTTGTGTTGATCCTGCATATGACAAACAATCTTGAATCTTGAATAAACCTACAAACAGAATCAAGTGACAACTAAAAAGACAAAACAGAACTAAACTAGACTAGCGTCTCACACAAAGTTAGGTTAACACCACTAATGAGACACTGGCCGTTTCCCAATTCACCGACGGCACACTTGTGAGCGTCCTTGGAACGGGATATGCGTCATATCCGGCGCGACAAGCGCCGTTCCATTCGTTTTTTTCCCCCTGCACCGTCGAGACGAGCCCTGTACAGCGCCGTCGTTTCCATGGAAATCGGGGCGTGGACCAAGCGTGCAAACATGCACGCTTCGCACACTTAAAAGCCCCAGCATGCACAGCGCGGGAGGATATATGACTACAAAGACCGACTCGCCAGCGGCATCCACAAGTGAGAGTTGCGACGTCACTATAAAATATACGTACTGGTTCACCTCACCTACAACTATGCTACATGAAACTCTTCATAAACTACGCTAAACATGTGTGACGGTAGCCGTAACGGCATAGATCACAGCACCTGTATTACCGTTCACATGCTTTTCCCCTTACACTTCTATATTTCCTTTGCTGTTGTAATGCTGGATATTCTACAGTATCACCATGTCCAGCGTTTACTCTAAGCTGCGCACTGCTCGCACATTCTCAGTGCACAAGAAAACTTGTGCAGCGCACTGTAAATCAGAGATGAAAGAGCTTTTTAGCGGATCTCCGCTTTTTATTCAGCCGCGGGGTCATTTTTTTAATATCTGCAAAGTGCGAGCCGCGCGGGGGTTCATTTCGGGTGTGGAGTTAGTGTGTGTTTGCTCAGACACATTAAAAATTAGGGGGAACATTGGCCATGTCCCAATTCCAAGTATTACTAGTCGCAATAGAATAATATTTTTGTCTTTAGGGAACAAGGAGCAGACCACCCGGCTCATTGAGCTGAGGTGGGACTTGTTCCATTTCGCAGACGGCCATGTGAGAAACGTAGTGCACTAAGGACCGAGCGAGTGTGCGCCGTCTCGACGACAGCCCGAGTGCACACTCACAAGCGTGCCATCGGTGAATTGGGAAACGGCCACTGACACAACATGGCAGCCCTGAACAGATGTAGCTGATCTTCTTAAATAGGGGGAGGAGGTTGTAGGTGTGGCCAGGTGAGAGCTTGATGCACCAATCGGGCCAGTAAATGTCTAAACTCCACGTTTAGTTCATACAGATTTATTCAGTAACCACCATGTTCATGTGCACAGCAACAACACCAACTCCCTCTCCTCACAGACGGGCGTGGAAAGGGTGATAGTGTGTTGTTGTTGTTTTTTTTTAAGGGAAATCTGTATGGCATCCCCTTCAGCAGTGTCGTCCTCTGAGCCCAGTTCTGCTCCGGTTCTGTAGCTCACGAAAGTAGGTCCGGTAAGTTAGCAGTCTTGAGACTTGAGAGAAAAATGACACCATGCGATTTAGACTGCTGAATTTTTCCCTGACAACTGTTTGTGACGCAAATATATCACTTTTTGGACAGATATTGTTTTGAGAAGAAAAACAAGCTTTATCAAATGTCCCCGCTAACTTACCGGACCTACTTGTTCTCTCCGTGTCTGGGTGGGTTTCCTCCCAAAACATGCTCCAGCTAAGGTAAAATCCTCCAGCTTAGGTCCTGACCAAGCCAAAGCAAGATCATGGAGATGGTCCCCGGGCGCAGTCATGTGTCGCCCATTGCTCCTAATAACGGGATGGGTTAAATGCAGAGAAGAATTTCTCCAGTGTGAGATCAATAAAGTTGCTTCTTCTACTTTTCGTGAGCTACAGAACCGGAGCAGAACTGGGCTCAGAGAACACGGTCAGCGGTAAGTCGGTGTTAATGGACGACACAGCTGAAGGGGATGCTATACAGATTCACATTTAAAAAAAAGTACTATCCCTTAAGTCCAAAAGGGAGCTGTAAGGCCTCCTATCTGTGAGGCAGGTAAGGCAAACATTTAAAGGGATATGCCACCCCCAGGTCAAATTTGGGCATCTCCCCACAGTCCAGAGACTAAAATAAGTGGTGGAAAGCGTTTTCCTGCTCACCCAGCCATTGTCCGAGTCTGTCGCCACTGACCGCCGCGGTATCTGCAGCTCCTCCGCCTTAGACTGGAGTCTAACGGCGCCAGAGAAAGATTTCGGCCAAAAGGAATTAATTTGCTCGATGCGTTTCCCATTTACTTTGTGTGTAGTGCGCATTCATATCAAGTGCAAATAAATGTGCAAATCAACACGGAGAGCGTGATTCGGGAGAGCCGAATCACGCACCACGCTGTGCAACAGGGGAACTCCCTTCCTGGTGCATAACAGGGATTCCCCTGGCAGCGTGCTGCGTGATTCGGCTTTATTCTTCCGCACTGGAAAATAGTTCCCACCCAAAATGACCAAGGCAAGCTCTCCGTGTTGATTTGCACATTTATTTGCACTCGATATGAATGCGCACTACACATAAAGTAATTGGGAAACACATCGAGCAAATTAATTCCTTTTGGCCGAAATCTTTCTCTGGCGACGTTAGACTCCAGTCTAAGGCGGAGGAGCAGCAGATACCGCGGCGGTCAGTGGTGACAGACTCGGACAATGGCTGGGTGAGCAGGAAAACGCTTTCCACCACTTATTTTAGTCTCTGGACTGTGGGGAGATGCCCAAATTTGACCTGGGGGTGGCATATCCCTTTAAAAAAAAAAGAGCTAACAGTAAGGAGCAGCCAATCACACACAAAAATTAAACAAATCTACAAGGGGATGAATTGAAGGCCTGGGGCCATAAAAAAAGACCACTTTTGTTAATCGTGTTTTTGTTTGTGCTGCGTATGCAAAAAATCTTTATGTAAACTCTTTAAAAGAAAATTATCCCTGACTTTTTTTTTTGTCATTGCTTCGTCTAGAATGTTCCACACTAGAGATGAAACCTGTCTATGAAAAGGGAGACAACTATAGGCTACATTACAGGGTGGATCCTATTCACAGAGAGAATTATTGTATTTTTCAGCAATAGAAACGCCTATAATGAATAAATACTTAATAGATGCATTTAATTTCATACCATGGAACATTCCAGAGATTTTAAGTTTAATTTTAATGTATTTTTAGTTTTTTTATTCAAATTAAATTTGTTTTCTTGTGTTTTTTTTAGTGTGTAAAGACTGGAGTGGAACAAGGCCCTGTAGCTGGTTACTTGGCAGAGTCCCAGGTGTATATTTTGTTTAGTATCAAAAAACCCTTAAATTTAACTTGATTTTTTAAATACTTAAATGTTCTTTTCTCAGAATTTTGGAAAGCTGGCTCGCACTTCTGAATCGGCCGCTCTGATTGGTTTGTACCACGGTCAAGTCGCCTGTAAAAAGAACCGCTTTGGGACTCCACAGAAAGAAGTCAAGTACGTGTGACTTAAGAGAAATCATTGTGTTTTTATTGAGGCAATGGTGTTATTGCTTTGTCTGGAATGTTTAACAATATGGCATTAAACCTTTCTATTTTCATGGAGACCAAAAAAGATCAAGTTACAGATCAGTAGAGAGGCGACCCCACTCAGTCAGAATGTCTGTTTTTCTAGCTATTTTTGAGCTCTAAATCCACCTGTCATTGAATAAATGTAGAGCTATTTAATGTCATACTGTGGAACACTCCAGGCAGAGCAATTACATCTCCATAGAAACAAGAACGTGACAGACCCGCTACCGAAAAGTTACACAGTGCACCTTTTATTGTATATCTATTTTATTTATCACTATTCAACTCAAATAATTTCACTTATTGCATTATTGTGGATCATAGGTTGTTTACGCTTCTATGTTTATGACCATAATACAAGCATAAAGTGTTTGTTTTTTTTTCCCATAAGGGCTGCAATTTCATATTTGTAAACGTCAATAATTATTGACGTCACCATGTTGTCACCATATTTCAACCTTTATTTGGTTCATAATGTATTTAAAGGTCTGAATATATAATAGAAATAGTTGCAGCCTTTTGGTCAGCTTGATTTTTAGACTGTCAGGACAAACATTTTACTGTGGGAGACGATCATAGTTTCCTCTATTAATGGGTGATAAATGTGTATTAAATGTACCTTTGTTTCCCCTCCAGGACCCTTGCCATCCTGGGTGCTGGCCTGATGGGGGCAGGCATTGCTCAGGTGACTGTGGACAAAGGGGTGCACACCATTTTAAAGGACACGACTGAGGCTGGACTGGCACGAGGACAGCAGCAGGTTTACAAAGGGTAAGACCGTCGGGGTACCGAGTAGGGCTGCATGATACTGGAAAAATTTGTGATATGGTGATAAGAGCTGTAATATTTTAATATAGTTTTGACTCATAATTTATCATATTTGTCTTAACACAAATAACATACTTTAATTTACTAGTGTAAATAACCTGTCAGAATAAAAACATAACAAAAATGAGACCTGAGGGGTATTTCATCAACGCCGCTAAGTGCAAAGCCCGGCTAATTTCGATAAGTTTTAGCGAGAGTTCGGTTCCATGACTCTCGCTCTTTCAGTGACTTTCAGCTTTTTTCATTACTGGTCACTTTCATCCGTGAAGACAAGATAACACAATTTAACATATTAGTTGGTGCAAATACTTTTACACAGCAAAAAGAAATTATAACTGACAAGACTGCTCTACAAATATGAATATAAAGATTTTTTGACATCATCATGCACGTGACAAACCGTAGCAAGCCCTCTCTCCCACAGACCTGTCTTGATACCAATGGCGAAAAAATACAACTCAACATTCAGGACTCTTATAGAACTTGCGCATTTAAACGGTCGGCGATCTTCTGCCACGCCATGTCTCTCACCTTGGTTATTGCAAGTGTGTTGCAGAATTCCAAAAGCAACTTTTGTTCTGATGCGCTGAAATAATCGGCCTGAATCTTCGACACGATCGCGTTTTCGACAGTCGCTTGTTCTGGGCTTCTTTCTTTTCCCGTGCACGCGCCTAGCGCAGGACTGTATAGGCCTGGCTGAAGTTGGCGCCGCTGATGCGCAGCTAAACTGCGTTAGTGGAACGACTTCAGACTTAAAGGGATAGTGCGTTTTTTTTTAAATGTTAATCTGTATGGGTTTCCTTCTAAATGTTACGTGTGTTGACACCGGCTTACCTCTGACAGTCTCAGCTGATCCCGGTTCGGCTCGCTTTCTGGAGCTCAGGTAAATAGGTCCGGTAACTTCTCTAAAACATTAAATAAAGCTTGTTTTTCTTCTCAAAACAAAACATTTGTCCGAAAGGTGATATAGTTGCGTCCCAAACAGTTGTCAACAAAACCTCCAGCAGCGAACTAAGCGATCGCGTATTGTGTCTGACGACTTGTATCACTGCGCCCACGTTAGCTGTATCAGCCTGTTCACTTGTAAACTTCCCCTTGCGGCGGACCGCATCTGCCGTACACTTCCGCTAAAGGTGAACAGGCTAATACAGCTGATATGCGCGCTGTGATACAAGTTGTCAGACACAATACGCGATCGCTTAGTTCGCTGCTGGATGTTTCGTTGACAACTGTTTGGAACGCAACTATATCACCTTTCGGACAAATGTTTTGTTTTGAGAAGAAAAACAAGCTTTATTTAATGTTTTAGAGAAGTTACCGGACCTAATTACCTGAGCTCCAGAAAGCGAGCCGAACCGGGATCAGCTGAGAGTGTCAGAGGTAAGCCGGTGTCAACATGCGTAACTTTTAGAAGGAAACCCATAGATTAACATAAAAAAACTGCACTATCTCTAAGTCTAAGGTGACGCTTCTTCAGGCGAGGCTTAACCACTTAAGCGCCGCTGTGTTTAGCGACGTTGATGGAATACCCTCCAGATCAAGGCTCATTTTGGACTTGACAAGGAAAATCATTAAAGGAATAGTAACGTTTTTTAGAATCTGAACCTTATTTCGGTAATAAAACTATGGGTGAGAGATTTTGTAGTTGAGCGATATCCGTAACGTGAGTGGTCAGGGCATGACTTTGCCGTCACCAAATAACAAAAACTTTAGCCCTTTTCAAATTACAGAAGCTCGATGTGTCAGTCCACTTCGGAACACGAAAAAATGTTTCTATTACACCACGGTTCATGATCATGGCACGAATATCCTCCAAGCCTTGTATATTATTTATTGACGTTGCATGAAAGCTACTGTACGTGCTCCCATTTTGGCACCAGAAATATTTGCCATTTAATAGTGGAATGGTGTAAATGAGCTTTCGAATGAATGTTCTGTAATGTGGGAGGGGGAATGGGGGTATATAGGTGCACTCTGCAGGTCTGCCAAGAGTCTTGTCTTGGTTACAGTGGAGGTAACGTGCACGGAGAGAAAGAGAGCGAGCGAAAGACTTAAGGGGGAAGTCTGCAGTCTTTTCACTGTACCACTGTCAATCACACGTTTGACACCTTTTTTGCACTGTGGGAGAGCACAAAAAAAAAAAAGTGATTAATTACCAATCCTGTAATTAATTACATTAATTTTTAAATCGCCTGACAGCACTATATAAAAGATTAAATGATTTGCTGTTAGAAAAGAGTGACACATATTTGCTTCTGCTCCTTTTTCCTTCAGACTAAACGACAAAACAAAAAAGAGAAGCATCACATCTTTTGAGCGAGACTCAATCCTGTCGAGCCTGACAGGGCAGCTGGACTACAGCGGTTTTGAGAAGGCTGATATGGTGATCGAGGCTGTGTTTGAGGACATCAAAATCAAACACGCTGTGCTCAAAGAAGTGGAGGCAGTGAGTAGTACTGTGGTTAGCCTTTATGGAAAATGCACTCAGTCCTTGTCTAATAGAGCCAGTTCTCCTTTTACTTATTAAAAATACAACTAAATTACAATTGAATTCACACGTGTAGAAAAAAGTAGAGACAATTAATTTTGCCTGTTAAGTACTAGCTAGTTTTTAATCCTAAGTGGTAACTGGCTTGCTAATTAGTAGTTGTTGAGCTAATGGTGTATTAGATGGCTTAGATAGCAGATATTGCCAATAATGAGCACAACTGTAATGGAAGAAAATGGAAATGCGTATTATGCCTTTTACTGTAGTTAGCTATTAATATCTGGTTCCTGAACTCAAGTGCTCCTTTAACTCGAATGTCTTTGTATACTAAGAAAGGGGTAAAATGGTTTATTTCCACAATTGAAACCCAAAGAAAACGTTTTCTGTTCTTGGATGTCATTGCTCCATTTTACTGCTTTTTTGAAATCAATTCACTGTATTGAAACTGTCCACAGGTGGTGTCTCCTCACTGTATTTTTGCTAGTAACACATCAGCTCTGCCCATCAAAGAAATCGCAGCTGCCAGCAAGAGGCCAGAAAAGGTTCACCCTCTCTCCTCTTTAACCCTCAAAAATCAACCAAGAGCTCTTTAATATAAACTCTATACATAATGTTGTTTCTTAAAGGGCCCATACTGATCTGGTCTAATGTAGTTCCTGATCACAAACAGACCTGGAGGTGTTTTTTCTCATTCACACACGTTTAATACACAAATCCTGCAGATCTATGTTTAGTTCTTCTCTCAAACGGAAAACACTGTTCCACCTTGTGATGTCATGTGGTAATGCAGAAAGTGCTTCACTAAAATCATTTGGATGATTTCAGACCTGGAATTGCCTATCTCTACTGACCTAAAGGTAAAAGGAGCTGTCAACTTGAAAACTACCGCTTCATGACATCATGAGGTGGAACAGAGCATTTTGAACTTTGGAGATATAGACAGACTAATAATGAAGGGTTACTCTAAACATGTGTGATTGAAACAAAACACAACTCCAGGTCTGTTTTTGAGGAGGAAACGACATAACATTTGAATCTCTCAAGAGTCAGTTTTGTGTAATATTAATACAGTGGTACCTCACCTTACGAATGACCCAACAAACGCCTTCAAGTTACGAAATGTGAAATCTCAAAAATTCAAATAATGCGCGCTCAGCCACACACATTATAGCTTTTCTCAGACTGGATTTAAATCCCTCTCACACCTGTCCCCCGTTCAAACCCCCAAACCCCCCACAGATTCCCAACAAAACGTATCAATAGTGAAGTGTGGGGGGAAGCGGGAGGGAGGAGAAGACTGCGCGCGGACATGTGTGATAGCGCAGCATGACCCGGCGCGGAGCTGCCAGCAGGTCCAGACCAAGGTCCAAACCAGGACCAAACCAGGACCAAACCAGGACCAAACCAGGACCAAACCAGGACCAAACCAGGACCAGACCAGGACCAGACCAGGACCAGACCAGGTGGATTAAATTATTTCCTGGTTTCGTTTCGAGTCACAGCTGAGGGGAGCAGCGAGTAGGACAGCACGCAGTCTGAGCGCATGAACGCATGAACGAGACCCATGCAAGAGCCGCGGTGGTCTAGAGGAGCCGCCGTGGTCTGGACTAAACCAGGAGGAGCCGCAGTGGTCTGGACTAGACCAGGACTAGACCAGGACTAGACCAGGTGGACCAAAGCGCCGCGCGCGCATCCACCCCCTGGCCTTGCCTCGAGCCACAGCCGAGGCGAGCCGCCGCTCGCACGCAAGAGCCACGGCGGTCCAGACCCGCTCCAGACCAGCCCGCGTAAGGTGCTCACAGAGCGGCCTGGATAGAACCGTGAGGTCGGCCTCTTCAAGACCTCCAGGCCGGTGACCGGGACAATCCCTGGACCCATGCCCGCTTAGGGAGCTCTTAAGGCGGGCTGGCAGTGTCCCCCTGGGTCCAAGTTTGAGTGTCCAAACAAGAGACAAAAGTCTGAGAAACCAATCAGGAGGCAGAACACAATGTTGCACTATAAAAGTTACACTATAAAAAAAAAAAAAAAACTTGGATCGGGGTCTTGGAACGAATCTGGCTTTTTCCATTGAAATAGCTACTCAACTTACGAATTTTTCACGTTACGAAACCACTTCTGGAATGAATTAATTTCGTAAGGTGAAGTACCACTGTATTAATTTAGCCCATTAATATAAACCATATTCAGAATGTTGTTTTTTTTCTAATTCCTTCACAGGTGGTTGGGATGCATTACTTCTCTCCGGTGGATAAGATGCAGCTGTTGGAGATCATCACAACAGCTCAGACGTCCAAAGAAACAACGGCGTCAGCTGTGGCTGTGGGGCTCAAACAGGGAAAAGTCATCATCGTAGTCGGAGTAAGATCACTTACTTTTTTTATTTTAAAAAAATATATATTTTATTAAAAATGCCTTTGAAAAACTTGTATTTTTTATGTATTTTGCACACACCTGGTGTCTCCTCTAGGGGTGTGCAAAAATAATATTAAATAATATTAATTTGACGATACAGTATCAAGTTTTTTGTGTAAGAGCTACAATTGTGCCAACATTTTTACTGTTTTGATGAATAAAATGCGTGCTTTTCATATTAACTTTGGACAAAGTTAGTGGACTTGGTAGACTTTTAGTATCACAGCCATGAGTTAGCCTTTGTTTTCCACTGACGTATCGACAAATTCTTAATGGTACCCAGCCTAGCCTCCACAGATCTGTTATGTAATTTGGGATGGTGGCGTCACTTGCAAGTCTCCAGAGAGATGAGTTTAAACCCAAACTGGAATATTTTAGACAATCGAGTAAATTCAATTTTATCACCAGTACTTCATTAACTGATCATCGGTGAACTCTGTGTGTGTTCTTAATCAGATGGACAAAGGCACACATCTCTAGTATACAGTAGAAGTTTGGGATGCACGATATATCGGAATTAACATAGACCTGGTCTAGATCTGGTTTAGTCCGCGTTTAGTTCCCTTCCCCCATCTATAACATCAATCAGCAAAGGTCCCTTAGCCAATCAGGACGCAGAACACAATGGTACTCTATTTTTAAAAAAAAGAAATTGAAAAAAAAAAGGAAAAAATCAGGAGTCAAAACACATTTTGAAAATAAAAGAAGACATTCAAAAATTAATTTTGCATGATTTTTCAGTCTGTATCTCAGAATTAAAAATAAATATCTGTATCGGCTAATATCAGCATCGGCCGATATCGGCAACATTAATATCGGTATCGGCTAAAATGTTCACATCGGTGCATCTCTAGTAGAAGTGAAATTTGTTTTTGTAAATGGTTTAATTTTTTGCTTTTCTTGATTTTATTATTTCTGAGTTGTATTCATTTCGTATCATTTGTGTATATTTTAGGATGGACCAGGCTTCTACACCACAAGATGTTTGGCCCCCATTTTGGCTGAAGCGATCAGAGTTCTTCAGGTGAGTCAGACTCTATTCCAGTACACAAATCTTTCCTATTTTTTAACATGTGGCAGTGGTATTTGGTTCCATTTTTACATAAATACTAAGGGTGTAAAGATGAACCGATTTGGATCGGTTATCGGTCTGTGACCTCTGCGATCTGCGTGTACCGATCAACGGAGCCCGGATCGGTCCAAATGCAAGAGTTGGTTTGCTAGCTCCTGAGCGGTCTCTCTCACGGCGCAGAAGCCGCTCTGTGTGTTTGCGTTCGCTAAATCACGGGTTAGTAAGTGGGTGGTTCACTTACCTGGGGTTGAAGCTTATTGGCTGGTTAACTGCCAATCATGCGAGCGGCGCGGGCTGTATGTGGAAGCGAGCAAAGTTTGTATGTGTCCCATCAGGACAGATCTACGCGCTAGGAAGTTTTGACAAGGTAGGAAGATTCGACAGAACACCGGTAAGATACGCTGTTTCCATTTATTGAGCTGCTGTTTAAGTTAATTTGGTGCGCTACCGCTATTTATGGGCAGGGTTCGTATGCGTGGTTAACTTTTGTGCCAGTGTTGTGTCGCGTTGATATCGGTCTCATGTTTCACTGTCGGCTCAGTAGTTTCCATGGCAGCTATAGACCATAACTATTGTATGATACTAGCGTTTTTATTGTCACAGTTAGTGGATTGGGTGATTTATTTAGACAACATTCATGTATTGGCAATGTATATTTGATTTGGGCTAAAACTGACTTGGCTAATTTACTTTTGTGTGAAAATACAATGTATACAGTGAACCCTCGCTGTATCGCGGTTCACTGTTCGCGGCCTCGCTGTTTCGCAGATTTTTTTTCCCAATTTTTTTTTTTTTTTTTTTTTTTTCCAATTTTTTTTATAGTAACTTTTTTTTTACAGTGTAACATTCTGTCCTGTGCCCTGATTAGCTAAGAGACTAGACCAGGACTAAACCAGGTCTAAAGCAGGTCTAAACCAGGACTAAACCAGGTCTAAACCAGGACTAAACCAGGTCTAAACCAGGACTAAACCAGGTCTAGACCAGGGATGGTAGGGACAGAGTCTCTGATTTCCTTCACGAGAGCACCTGGGTGACAGGAGGTGTGGCCTTTGTTTACTTGCACGAGCCATGGAAGAGAGTGCGAGCCGGACCATGGAAGAGCCAAGAATCAACATGGACGGGCCGGGGGAGCCGCAGCGGGGAGAGCCGCATTCGAGGGAGCCGCAGCGGGGGGAGGACACTCGCGCGCACAGAGGAGACAGTGGCTCTTCCCCGTCACGCCGAGAGGACGAACCCGACCCCGTCCTAGAGAGCTGTGGAGTATTGGCGACGCATTGATAGCGGTCTGATTTTGGACCCGGGGTGAAATGCAACCAACTCTTGTGAGCGCAGGTTGGTCTTACCTGGTCTTGTGGTGAGGACTGGTGCTCAGAGGCGTCTGTTAGCGGTTTGGCACTGTTAGCATTGGCTTGAGTCTTGCCCAAAATGATATCCAGGTCGCTTTCCACTCGACTTTCGCACATGGCATGGATATGTGGTACCAAAACAAACACACGTGTCCGCGCGCACGTGTCCGCGTGTCACGTGCCCCCCCCCCCCCCCCCACTATTAATATATTTTAATGAAAATCTACAAAAGTTTGAGTGTTTAAACAAGAGAAAAATGTGAGAAAATGTTAATACCAGTCTCAGAAAGGTGTATAATGTGTCTGGTGAAGCGTTTTCAGCCTTAAAACATGTAGAATAATTGTAAAATATAAAATTGTCGTACTTCGCGGATTTCACTGATTGCGGGCTATTTCTGGAACCTAACCCCCGCGATAAACGAGGGTTCACTGTAATCAGAATTGGTGCATTTCTGTATTTAGATACTTATGATTTGTGTGTATAGAAATGTACTTCACATGATATTTGTCTCAAAGGAGACTGAGGTAATGTTATGAGATGGAGAGAAAGTATTAGTTATTCAGTGTTAACAGCTTTCTCTGATTTTCTTTTTTAAGAAAAGTTCATTACAGGCATAAAAAAGACATGTTGGATTTAACATTCTAGTGTTTTCTATAACTGCCTAGTAATATCTATCTTCTTGTCAGTGATATGTTACACTTTTACAGTTACTGAAACTCATGAATGACTGAAGCACTAATCATTCTGATTCATTCTGATTTTTGACTTTAATAGGCAACTTGCTTGTTTTATAACGTCTTTTTAAATTTTTGATATCTAACCTTATTGTTTTGTGTTGCTTGAGGGAAGGAATGTGTTGTATTTTAAGTATGAGCAGAGTTTTGCAAACCGGATTGCCAGTTTTTCAGTAGGCCTGGTGTATTGTCTGTTGGACACTAAATAAACAAAAGGATACTATTTTGAAATTTAATTTCCGTTTCTGTCTTTTTCTTAATAACTTTAAAGCACTTTGGAGTAAAGTTGTCAATTTGTATTGAATCGAAATTAACTGGATCGGATCAGATCGTACCGGATCGTTTACTAATTTAATGAATCATCCCTGAATCGAATCGTAGCCTGTGAAACCGAGATTTTACAGATGGAAACTAGCTTCAGCTATAATCTGGTGTAAAGCATCTTTAATGTTTTTGCACATTGTCCCTGTCAAATAAACTAATAAAGAAAAGAGACTCGAACCGTTTTGTGAAAGATTCACACCCCTAATAAATACAGTTTTCAGTTCATACATTGTAAATAAACCATAAAACATGTTTTTTAAATGGGAAAATAGCCATAATTGATTACTTATTTCTATGAAGCAATTGGAGATTTTAAAAAAAAATGCATTGTGCTCTAATAATTGTCTGATTTATTGTGGTCTTTCAGGAAGGATCGAACCCTAAGAAGCTGGACGGCTTGACCACGAGTTTTGGTTTCCCCGTTGGCGCGGCGACGCTCATTGACGAAGTGGGAATTGATGTGGCGGCTCACGTGGCGGAGGACCTCGGGAAAGCATTTGGCACGAGGTTTGGAGGAGGCAACGTGGAGGTGCTGCAGACCATGGTGAACCTCGGATACAAAGGTAAAGACGGTGAACTGATGTGAGGGGATTTTTGATTTTTAGATTAGTAATTACGAGTTGTTGAAAAAAATTTATTCTTAAAGGTACATGCATTCCCAGATGGACCATTTATGAACTTGTAATGATTCTTGATAAGATTTTTTTCACATACGATATTTATAGCAATATTTTGTGGAGGCTTACAGAATTGTTAATATGCTACTTTTCTATCATAATTGAAATAATTAAGATTTAAAAGTGCTTACTAACAGTTATTTCATTATGTAGAAACAGAGCAAGAAACGGAGCAAAGGATCATAGTTAGGAGGTGGGATGAGATAATTTCCACAAGATGAGACACGAGATCTATGAGAATGAGACGAGATGAGATTTTGACATTATTTAGACTAGAATAAATACATTGTGTCCCAGGTCCCAATTTTAGCCTCACCATTTTTATATATTGTATTTATTATTTCTGTTGTCATGTTGTGTCGTCCCAAAAAGCAGAGTTACATTCTCAAAAAATGTAACTCACCAGTACTCAGTATTTTATAGGTTTTTTCAATCCCACTGTAAAAAACATGAGGAAAAAAATCTCATGATCATTTTCCTTATGGCAGTTTTGTCTTGTGAGATCTTGTGGCACGAGATCTGGTCCCATCCCTAATCATGGTTTATGTAGTTCTGTTTTTGCACCATAACAGTGGATTTAAAAGTCCCATGGCATGAAATTTTCACTTTCTGAGGTTTTTGAACGTTAATGTGAGCTCCCCTACCCTGTTTAGGCCCCCCCATGGCTAAAAGTTGCGAAATGTCTAAACAGCATTTGCGATCCTTTTCCACGTTTGAAAAAAAGACAGCCCAAACGGGCGATTCTGAACAAGGGGACTTTCTGATGTCACATTCGGGGAAAAATGCAAATGCAGTTTCACCCCCCATCTGGATGTCTACCCACGTCTCTGGAAATCACGCCCAGAGAGTTTGGACCGTGAACGAGCTACGAAATGCGAGATGCGTTTTTTTTATTTGCCTGGAGACACGTGAGAGTGTTTCCAGGCTCGGATGTCCTTTATCCGAGCCTCTGAACCTCTGAAACAGCAGTGGTTTAATTTTATTTTCTGTGGAAATGTGTTTATTTTTCAATGGAAAGCGTCTCATATCTTCCTCCGCGCTTAAACGCGGAAGTGGGGCCAGCGCACAGAGTTTGCCCCCCCCCCCCGCTGCTCTGGCCTGTCTCTGTCCTCCTCATTTGCATTCAAGCAACAACGCCCAGAATAAAGTGTTTCAGAGAGATAATTTGTTGAGTGTTGATTTTGAAGGATTCATTTACAGTATTAGGGAACCATTAAAGCGCCATATAAAAGCATCAAGAAGTACCATGTCATGGGATCTTTAAAACTACATTCTGATTTTTGTCTTCTAGGTCGCAAATCTGGAAAAGGTTGCTATGTTTATCAACCAGGGCTTAAAGTGAAAGAAATCAACTCAGGAATTGACGAGATTCTGGAGAAATACAAACTGAAGCCAAACCCTGCTGTGTAAGTCGTGTCGTTATTTTAAAACAACATCACTAGTGAATATTTTAATAAAGTTCCTCCCCTCTCAGGTCGTCGGATTCTGATATCCAGTACCGGCTCATCTCTCGGTTTGTGAACGAGGCACTACTGTGTCTACAGGAGGGGATCCTGAACAGTCCACTAGAGGGCGACGTGGGCGCTGTGTTTGGACTGGGCTTTCCTCCCTGTCTCGGAGGTAATTCTATGCAAAGATAAAAGCATTTGCACATGTGTTACATCTAGCCTGTATTGTGATTTTCAAAAATGTACTATATTTTGTCACAGATGTCAAAGATTTTGTTAATCTGTTTCACATTTCACTGACAGAAAAAAACATTTGGTATTTATTTTTAAAAATATTTGTATTGCAAAAAAATTACCTTGTTTTTACTTGAGCTGGGTCGTCTCCACAGATATGACCTGTAACGTGGCCATTTGCTGTCACCCGTTTGTCGTCTTGAGAAAATGTGTGTGTGTGTATATATATATGTATATATATGTGTGTGTGTGTGTGTAAATAAATAAATAAATAAATACATTTTTATTTATTTTATTTATTTATACTTTCTTTTACATTTTTCTCCATAGAGACAAACGGGTGGAGTCTGTCACCAGAAAAGTTACATAGTGCATCTTTACAAAAACCCTTATTGGGAAACAAATGTGCAGTTAATTGTCCAAAATCAGGCCTGGACTGGTAATTGGGCATACCAGGCATTTTCCCGGTGGGCCGACAGTCCTAGGTGCCAGTGCTGTTTTTTTTTTTTTACTTGGAGACCGGCCCACAGTTTAGAGGAGGCGGCTCATTGGTCCATCTTCAGTATAGACAGTGGACTAAACCAATCAGGATATAGTAACTTACAAGAGCGGTCCCACCCCTTTGTCTGCGCTGATCCCCGCCAGTTTCAGTGTTGATCGTGGAAACATGGAGAAGCGGCAGAAAGGGGGTGTGGAGAAGTTGCAGGCTAAAAGACATCTTCTGGAGGGGCTGCTGGAGCCTCCACGTCCTCTGCAGCCCAGTTTGAAGGTGGACAGGGAGAGGAGCAGCCAGAGACTGTGGACAGGGAACCTGACTGACCAGGGAAGTGCAGCACAGGCACAGCCAGTAAGCAGGTAGTAATGTTAGGATAATACCGGGACTTTTAGGTGATGGACAGGCATGAAAATCGCTCACCTTTCGGTGAAATTCGACGTTTTGAAACCAAAACGGGTGACCTACGTGAATTGTGTAGATTCGATGAGAAAGCTTTTTTTTGTGTATGTGCAAGATGCATTTTAAATAAACCATTGAATGTGTAGTTACTGCAGGTTTGCTGGTGGTTTTTGGGAGCAGGGATTTTTCCTTTAAATCTTGCGCCCTGGTTTCCCCTCAGCCAAGATGTAACAATAGTAAAATACTTTGCTTCGGGGAACACATACATAAATTAGTCCGTTGTGCTCTGCTAATTATGAGGGGACGGTCTAAGCCAAAAATGCCATTGCCGTTTTTTTTGTCCCAGTCCAGCCCTGTCCAAAATTAAATACACCCTATATAAAGCAGAAACCAAGATTTAATTCATAAATGTTTATTAATAATGATTCAGGATTAATAACTTTTTAAATCATGGGGTTTAAGATTTGAGGTGGTGTAGATGTTCTAAAGTGTTACTGAGCACTTGAATAAAAAATCTGACCCAGCTAATTATCCATTGTATCCCTCAGGTCCTTTCCGTTACGTGGACAGTTTCGGTGCAGACAAACTCGTGGCAAAGATGCGTCAGTTTGAGGCCGTTTATGGAAGCCCGTTTACGCCGTGCCAGCTCCTCCTCGACCACGCCAATGATTCCAGCAAGAAGTTTTACAAGTGAAAAACAACTTCAAAATCTTGAGCACTTAAAAACAACTCCAGTCTGCCACTAAAATGTGCCTATTGTTTATATGACAAAGTGGAGACGAAATTATCAATGTGGCGGCTAACAGAGCTGCTGTTTTGTATGCTAGTGTATGATAAATTAAATGGAAGAACGCTAATGATCATTGAACGCAGTTGTAAAGAAAATGAAACTCAATGCTTGTCTCTTTTTAACTCGGAAGAATGTCCAAGTGTCTTTTTTGTACATTAGAGATCTGTCCATGTAAATGTTTAAGAATAATAAAGAATCATTTGTTATTGAATCTAGTAAACATCACTACTTACAAGTGAACAGGCTAGGCGCAGTGATAGGACTCGAGAGAAAATGGCACCAAGCCATTATGTCTTCTGACTTTTTCGTGGGCAACTGTTTTATGACGCAAATATATCACTTTTTGGACAAATATTGTTTTAAGAAAAACGAGCTTTATTAAAGGGATATGCCACCCCCAGGTCAAATTTGGGCATCTCCCCACAGTCCAGAGACTAAAATAAGTGGTGGAAAGCGTTTTCCTGCTCACCCAGCCATTGTCCGAGTCTGTCGCCACTGACCGCCGCGGTATCTGGTGCTCCTCCGCCTTAGACTGGAGTCTAACGTCGCCAGAGAAAGATTTTGGCCAAAAGGAATTAATTTGCTCGATGCGTTTCCCAATTACTTTATGTGTAGTGCGCATTCATATCGAGTGCAAATAAATGTGCAAATCAACACGGAGAGCTTGCCTTGGTCATTTTGGGTGGGAACTATTTTCCAGTGCGGAAGAATACAGCCGTATCACGCACCACGTGCAACAGGGGAACTCCCTTCCCGGTGCGTAACTGGGATTCCCCTGGCAGCGTGCTGCGTGATACGACTGTATTCTTACGCACTAGAAAATAGTTCCCACCCAAAATGACCAAGGCAAGCTCTCCGTGTTGATTTGCACATTTATTTGCACTCGATATGAATGCGCACTACACACAAAGTAATTGGGAAACGCATCGAGCAAATTAATTCCTTTTGGCCGAAATCTTTCTCTGGCGACGTTAGACTCCAGTCTAAGGCGGAGGAGCACCAGATACCGCGGCGGTCAGTGGCGACAGACTCGGACAATGGCTGGGTGAGCAGGAAAACGCTTTCCACCACTTATTTTAGTCTCTGGACTGTGGGGAGATGCCCAAATTTGACCTGGGGGTGGCATATCCCTTTAACTGTCCTGGCTAACTTGCCGGACCTACTTTCGTCAGCACCAGACCCGGGCAGAAACTCTGCTCACAGGACACTGTCAGCGATAAGTCAGTGTTAATGCATGACACTGCTGAAGGGGATACCATACAGATAAACATCAAAAAACCTGAACTATCCCTTTAAAATTAGCCTAAATATAACACATCTGCACATATTTCTCCCCAAATTGGCTTGTTAAAGTTAATGTCTGGCCAACGAAAGGAGACCTGACGGGTATTCCATCAACACGGCTAATTTCAATAGCCCGGACTAGTTTTAGTGAGAGTTCGGTTCCATGACTCTCACTAACATTAATCCCCGCTGAGTTACTGGGGCAACATGGTCCTCTGAACTAGCCTGGTCCCGGGCAGGCTAAAGATGAGGCTTAATCAGGTGGTGTCACAAAGAATACGTGCCTGAAGTAAACGGTGTTCCGCAGAACAGTTCCGCACACCTCCCGCATAACTATCTGTGTAGTGCGCATTCATATCGAGTGCAAATAAATGTGCAAATCAACACGGAGAGCTTGCCTTGGTCAGTTTTGACAAATTTCCAGTGCGGAAGAATACAGCCGAATCACGCAGCACGCTGCCAGGGAAATCCCAGTTACGCACCGGGAAGGGAGTTCCCCTGTTGCACAACGTGGTGCGTGATTTGAACCACTGTCTTTACAATATTACAGTCATACCTCACCTTACGAAATTAATTCGTTCCAGAAGTGGTTTCGTAACGTGTTTTTTTTTTTCGTATGTAGAGTCGCAATGTAAAAGGCCTGATTCGTTCCAAGGCCCCCCAATACTACCCCCTAAACCCTTTAAAAATGATAAAAGTATACCAATTTTGTATGAAATATGTGTTAAAAGTAAAAGAAAATTATTTATTAAACAGTTAAAATGAATAAGACATGCAAATCATTTACCACTGGGGTTGGGAAACTATGCCCAAGATACGTAAGGGCGAGTGCGTGGCAAAGTGAAGTTTGTGGTGGGTGAGGGAGGAGGAGGCAAACGTTTGGCAGCTGAGAGAAAACGTATGTACACACACACATAAACACACAACTTAATTCCACTAAAATTAATAAATTTCACACAATTCCACTGAAATTAATAAATTTAACATAAAATTATGAATTCAAATGAACTTAACATAAAATTAAAAGTCTTTTATTTATTTTTTATTTTTTTTACGTTTTTCTGTTTTATGATTTTTATTTTTATATTTTCCGCATTTAATTTTTCACTTTTAATTATCGTCACTGCTTTTTGCCTGTTTGGGTTCACTATCACCTTCGGCAGTGCTTGTTAACAGATGTTTGGTGAAATATCGATCCAACGACGATTGCCTTTGACGACTTTTCATAATTTTCCTAAAATGCACAAGGCATACGTCGTCAAAGTGGGCGATGGCACGACTCGTGAACACTTTCGGGATGTTTTTTTTCCCACAAATTTGGAAAGTTTGTGAAATTTCGCCAGCATTTCTTTTATTCGTGCTGACGGAATGATGGCAGCCTCCTCTTCGCTGAATTCCTCGTGCATTGCCGAGCGTTGCATCACCTCCAGCTTCTGCAGCTCCTCCGTTGAGAGTTCTTCTTGGTGCTCCTCAACCAACTCGTCAATGTCCTCCTCATTGACATCCAGCCCCATGGCCTTTCCCAGTGACACAATTTCGTCCACCTCAGGCTGAGGTTCAGGTTGAGGCTCGCCCTCCACCTCGACTTCGAATCCCTCGAAGTCTCTCGGAGCAACGGCATGCAGCCACAGCTTCCTCCAAGCAGCATTAAGGGTAAGTCTGGTCACCACCTGCCAAGCCATGTCAATTAACTTCAAGCACACAACGATGTGGAAGTGGTGCTTCCAAAATTCACGAAGGGTAAGCTGGGTATTTTCCGTGATGTCAAAACACCTCTTGAAAAGAAATTTTGTGTAAAGTTTTTTAAAATTTGAAATGGCTTGCTGGTCCATGGGCTGGAGGAGAGGGGTGGTGTTTGGAGGAAGGTACAGCACCTTGATGAAGAACTCCTCCAGGATATCATCTTCGAGGCCGGGTGGGTGGGCAGTGGCATTGTCAAGAATCAGCAGACACTTGAGTTTGTTCTCTTTGAGGAACTTCTTCACGGCAGGGCCAAACACCAAGTTCACCCATTCAACAAAAAACTTGTCGGGTGACCCAGGCCTTGGCGTTGGCCCTCCACATGACGTTAAGTTCAGGATTTTGTGAGCTTTGAAGGCTCGGGGATGTTCCGAGTGGTACACTAGCAGGGGCTTAATCTTGCAATCTCCACTGGCATTACAACAGAGAAAAGCGTAAGGCGGTCCTTCATGGGCTTGTGGTCTGGCATTTTATTCTCAGCTGTGATGAAGGTGCGGCGAGGCATCATCTTCCAGAAGAGTCCAGTCTCGTTGCAATTAAAAACTTGCCGTGGAATATACCCATCTTCCACGACAAGTTGTTCGAATTTTTTAAATAAATTCTTCTGCCGTCTTCTGGTCTGAACTTAATGCCTCTCCATGCCGTATGACAGAGTGGATCCCAGTCCTTTTCTTAAATTTCTCGAACCACACGCAATGCTTTAAAGTCCGGGGGTGCTTGCTGTTCCTCACCCTCACCCTCCTTCACAAGGTCACTAAATATGGCGGTTGCTTTTTCAGAAATAATCGCCATGATGAACAAAATACAGGATGCTACAAGTGTATTTAAGTTTCGGGGGATTCGGGCGGCTGCAAAGCCGAGCACACATTATTTGAATTTTTGAGATTTAGCGTTTCATAACTTGAATTTTCTTTCGTATTCAGAGATGAAAATTTTACGTAAAGGCGTTTCGTAACTTGGATTATTCGTTAGTTGGGTCTTTCGTAAGGTGAGGTATGACTGTAATTCCAAAGGTGTTATGTAAAAAGTCTTTGGCCGAGTGGTTAAGTGCTGCGTCTGTCACGTGGGAGTCCTGGGTTCAATTCTTATCACTGACAGTATTCATGCTCAAGTCAATTATTTGTTATATTTTCACCAATTTACATTTGCCACACATTACACAAATGTGAATTAATGCCATTTAACCTACAATTCTTCATATCATCATAGAACTTGTATCAGCTGGGCCTAACATCACTCTCACTTGACGACATTGACACTTTATATTTTATGTGACATCTCTATCAAAGAATACAGTTGCAGGTAAACCTTTGCTTCTAAAACAAAATGTAGCCAAATAACAGGCACACTCCATGATGCAACATTTCAATGATTCAACAAATTTGCTTCAGAGATGCTGTGCGAGCCTCTTTAATGAAATCCTATTTATCAATTTCCATCAATAGGCATAAAACAATAAAAGACATTAGGTATGACATTCTGGTGTGAGGCCACTGCTGGAGGACTGCTGAGGAGGGTCCAAGTGTACGCCATCTTCAGTAACTAGAACACAAGCATACTATTAAAAAATACAAATGCTTGGATCACAGCTGAGGCAAGCATTAGCCTAGAGAATACCTTGAATATACTCCTCACGAGAACTCGCAGGAAGGATCTTTGATGAGGTCCCTCCTTCAATTACCTCCACCAGTGGGCGACCCCGGTTTAGGGCCAGTGCCAGCTCCTCTGCAGGTGAAAGATTTTGAGGGGGGCTCCCACCTCCTGTGGCTTGGTAGCTACTGTTCATTTTAAATTAAATTAAGGTACCATTTGACCAGTGATGTCTTGACATTAGTGAACTTGTAACATCCATACCAGGGATATATGGCAAGTTTTCTGGCTATCAAATAAATCAATCAAAATCAGAGGCAATGATGTTAAAGAGATAGTGCTTTTTTTTTTTTTTTTTTTGTTAATCTGTATGGGTTTCCTTCTAAAAGTTACGTGTGTTGACACCGGCTTACCTCTGACACTCTCAGCTGATCCCGGTTCGGCTCGCTTTCTGGAGCCCACGTAAGTAGGTCCGGTAACTTCCCTGGAACATGAAATAAAGCTTGTTTTTCTTCTCAAAACAAAACATTTGTTATAAAGGTGATATATTTGCGTCCCAAACAGTTGTCCACGAAACATCCAGCAGCGTATTTCACATTTGCATATTGTCTCTCTCCACTCGTATCACTACGCCCATGTTAACGCTATCAGCCTGTTCACTTGTAAACTTCAGCATAGACATCCGCTGAAGGTGAACAGGCGGATCAGCTGAGAGTGTTAGAGGTAAGCCGGTGTCAAGACACATAACTTTTAGAAGGAAACCCATACAGATTAGCATTTAAAAAATAAAAATAAAATGCACTATCCCTTTAAAGGGCCACTGGCCAACAGATCGAACTAGTAGATTTAAATTCAGGATGAGTAACCAGGGAATCAGATATCATGGAATCATTATTACCCAACAAATGTCAGTTGTCTAAATCCAACTATGCGAAATTAATGGATGAACTTAATCTTACAAGATGGGAAATTCTACCCCTCTCACTTGTAGGAAGAGTAGAAGCTATAAGAATGAACGTACTACCAATGTTACTCTTTTTATTTCAATAATTACTTATAAAAATACCATTATCGACGTTTACAGCTTAATAAATGGCTCTCAAAATTTATATGGCAGAGCAAACCTCCAAGGATTAAACTGAAAACACTTACTGTATGTGCTCTAAAGTGTTAGCTGCCCAAATTACATCAATGGCTGCATGAATTTCTCAAGAACAAGAAACAATATGATATAATATGGAACAAGGTGTTCGGATGTCTGTCTTGACACCTTCCCATTTGTAAATCAGGATACATGGTCAAAAAATAAAATCACAAATGAGCTGGTGAAAGATGTTCTGTCTGTGTGGTCAAATGTAATCTCAATCTTCCTAAATCAATTTACAGATTAATAAATAAATAAATAATTCTGAATTTCCCCCTGCATCAAGTTAAAAACAACTGGGCCAAAAAAGGCCTGATTATTCTGCCTCAAGTGTTTGAGGGCAGAAGCTTGATGTCTTTCCAGCACCTGTAACAAAAGTATGAACTCCCAGGCCAAGATTTCTTTAAATATCAACAATTGAGACATTATCTAAATAAAAATACAGTGTTGGGTGCTTTGCAGTCTCCACCTTCAAATATAGAAATCTTTTTTTACATCTGTAGGCTAATTAAAAGATCCATTACTAGTAAATATATAGAGTATACCTCATATTTACAAAATAACTACAAGAAAATAACAACACATTACATATTAAAGGGATATTCCAGGATTTTTGACATGGGAGCTCATTTCCGAGTTGGCCAGAGTGTTGCAGAGATGTGGAGACACTTTTTAGCGAATTTCATGCAGTCCTTCCAGCTGCAGTTTTCAGTTGCTAGGCTAGCGCAAGTCAATGGTAAATGGTAGCCTGATTTTAATCAGGGTTACCCACTCCATAGTGCACCCAAAACAAGTCAACTATAACGCCAGACTGTCGATGCAAATGTCTGTGTTGATGGAACAATTTTAGAAATATAATCAACCTTGTACTTTAAAGGATTTATGTCCTTATGCAACAGCGCGTTTTTTTCCTGATCAAGCTAGGCATGGGCGGAGTGATATCCCCTTGCAGTTAGGTTTCCAGCTGTTTTTTGTTTACCTTCAGCTGTCATCGTTAGCCGTAGAGTACAGTAGCCTGCCCTGTTCTACAATCCAGACATGGCCACGTTTGGAGGTCTCCCCGATGCTTTTGAAGACGATGCTGAGCAATTTGCTTTCTCCACTGAACCGTACCTGTACGAGCCGGAATATACAGATGAATGTTCATGGGCTAGCAACAACTTTATGAGCGTGCATGCCTTTCTGTCAGCCAGGTAGACTACAAGAGTGAAGCAAAAGCTCTAGCACAGTCTTCATCAATCAACCAGCAGGCTAACTGGGCAGGCTGTAGTAGTCTGGTCCAAAATGATCACTGCAAATCTTCTGTTTATGTAGCGTCTCCACCGGTGTGTTGATGTCTAAGCCAGCAGCTACAAGCCACAGTCGCGTCCTTTCTCGATCGTGCACTGGAACGCTGTGAAAACTTTGTGGTGCCCACCTGCGGGCTTTATTTGTACATTTTCTAAATGCACACTGAAACACCATTTTGCCCAGTAGTTCTTTTAAAGGTCCCATGGCATGAAATTTTCACTTTCTGAGGTTTTTGAACGTTAATGTGAGCTCCCCTACCCTGTTTAGCCCCCCCCCCCCATGGTTAAAAGTTGCGAAATGTCTAAACTGAGCATTTGCGATCCTTTTCTGCGTTACAAAAAATCGGAGCTCAAACGGGTGATTTTGAACAAGGCACCTTATTGACGTCGGATCTAAAAAAGAAATGCAAATGCAGTTCCACCCCCGTCTGTCTGTACTCAGCGTCTCTGTAAATCACGCCCAGAGAGTTTGGACTGCGAATGCGCTAGGCAATGCAAAATGCGTTTTTTTATTTGCCTGGAGGCACGTCCGAGTGTTTCTAGGCTCGGAAGTCCTTTATCTGAGCCTCTGGACCTTTGAACAGCAGTGGTTTAATTTTATTTTCTGTGGAAATGTGTTTATTTTTCAATGGAACGCTTCAAATCTCTCCCCCCATGCAAAAACAAGGAAATGGATCAGCTGAGAGCTCTGAGGGAGAGCGGAGATTTTGGCCACGCCCCCACCCTCTACTATTGGCCAGCTCTACTAATCATTTTTATTTATTTATTTTGAATATCCTCCTGAGACCCGGCCCATTCATTTGTGTCCTTTATAGTGGACATCGAGTTAGCCAGTCTAGTTTGTGGCTGCACTATGATTAAAAAAATAAATTAAAAATCTAAAAATCTAAAAAAAAAAAGGGTAAAAAAAATTAAATAAATAAAGTATATATAAAACATAGAAATAAATAAATATGTAAGTAAATACTCAAATAAATAAATAAAAATAAATAAATAATACATAATATATAAAAAATGTGTCCCACCACGGAAGCTGAGGGCGCATGGCGGCATTACAGATTCTCAGGAAATGCATTTTTTGTGTTTGTTTTTTTTTTTTTCAAAATTTGTGATTTTCGTTTTTTTGCATAATGTGCTAGTTGAGATCATGAAGCAACCTCTCCATGTTTCAGATAACAGCATTAGTGACGTTAAAAACATACATTTGTAATTTCAAAAATGCTTGTTAGGCAAGGAGGGCTGAAGAGACCGAACTTCAAGAAGGATTTTCTCGGATTTTGAACAAGGCACCTTATTGACGTCAGATCGAAAAAAGAAATGCAAATGCAGTTCCACCCCCGTCTGTCTGAACTCAGCGTCTCTGTAAATCACGCCCAGAGAGTTTGGACTGTGAATGCGCTAGGCAATGCGAAATGCGTTTTTTTATTTGCCTGGAGGCACGTCCGAGTGTTTCTAGGCTCGGAAGTCCTTTATCTGAGCCTCTGGACCTTTGAACAGCAGTGGTTTAATTTTATTTTATGTGGAAATGTGTTTATTTTTCAATGGAAAGCTTCAAATCTCTCCCCCGTGCAAAAACAAGGAAATGGATCAGCTGAGAGCTAGAGCGGAGAGCGGAGAGTTTGGCCACGCCCCCACCCTCTACTATTGGCCAGCTCTTTTCTCCTCATTTGCATTCAAGCAACAACGCCCATTATGACCTGTTCTGAGGGAGAAAAGAATACTCTTTCTCATCTTATCTCTGTTTCTCATGCACTGAGTGTTGATTTTGAAGAAGGATTCATTTACAGTATTAGGGAACCATTAAGGAGCCATATAAAAGCATCAAGAAGTACCATGTCATGGGATCTTTAAAATAATAATAATAATAATACAAATTTGGATACACTTTTTTTCCTTCAGGTCCCAGGAGTGATATAAGCGTGACTTTACCGTTACTGCGCATGAGCTCACGATCCACCGTATGAGCGTGCACTCCTGCTGACGTCATCGATCATAACAGGACGGGCGCGTGGGGCCGTGGGAAGCGCGAGCTCGCACCCTATTCGCTGCGGGGGGTCACATGCGTCGCCTCCATTGTCTGCATCAGGGCGTGTTCCGCTCGGGCTGCGCACTCCTCTCTCCTCAGCATCCTCTTCAGCGTCTCCTGCTCACATTTTGTACTCCAAAGATGCTCAGAATGGAAGAAAAACCCGCTTAAAACGCGTTGGATGTATTGACTCGACGCGGGATTTGGGGAACTCTTCGTGCGCCATAACTGCGGCACCTGTTTGGAGGAATTACGCACGGTTCTGTGGACAGCGCCCTGCGTGTTTTGCGTAATACGATGGACAAAATATAATTAATGTGATTGCGAGCATGTCTAAAGGTAAGAATAGCGAGGCGGTGCGCGTTGTAGTCAGGTGCCGTCCTTTTAGCAAGAAAGAGGAGCTAGCTGCGTGCGAAAACATCCTGGACATAGACGATAAATTGGGGCAAATTACAATTAGGAACCCGAAAGCGCCCCAGGATGAGCCGCTTAAGGTTTTCACGTTCAACGCCGTGTACGGGTGGACTTCTACCCAAAGAGACGTGTACGACGACGCCGTGAGACCGCTGGTGGAGTCGGTGCTTCACGGTTTTAACGGCACTATTTTTGCGTACGGACAAACCGGCACAGGTAAAACGCACACGATGCAAGGCGCGTCCAGCGACACGGACATGCGAGGAGTCATCCCCAACTCGTTCCAACACATTTTTACGCACATTTCCAGGACGCAGAACAAAAAATTCTTGGTGAGATCGTCCTATTTGGAGATCTACCAAGAGGAGATACGAGATTTGTTATGTAAAGACAATAATAAGAAAATGGAGTTGAAGGAAAGTCCGGATTTCGGCGTCTACGTGAAAGACTTGTCATCAGTTGTGACTAAAAACGCGCAAGAAATCGAACACGTCATGAAATTAGGGAACCAGTCCAGGTCTGTAGGCTTTACTAATATGAACGAGAGAAGCTCCAGGTCTCATGCCATGTTTGTCATCACGGTTGAGTGCAGCGAAGAGGGAGCAGACGGGGAGGACCACATCCGAGTTGGGAAGCTGAACATGGTGGATTTGGCTGGGAGCGAGCGCCAAAGCAAAACTGGAGCGAAAGGAAAACGGTTAAAAGAGGCAGCCAAAATTAACTTGTCCTTGTCTGCTTTGGGTAACGTCATCTCCGCGTTAGTGGATGGCAAAAGCACGCACGTACCGTACAGAGACTCGAAACTAACCCGACTTCTCCAGGATTCACTGGGAGGTAACGCGAAAACTGTCATGATCGCAACTGTGGGGCCTTCTCACCGCAATCACGCCGAAACTTTGGCGACTTTACGTTACGCAAGCCGTGCTAAAAACATCAAGAACAAACCGAGGATAAATGAAGACCCGAAAGATGCGTTATTGCGGGAGTTCCAGGCGGAGATCGCGCGGCTAAAGGCGCAGCTGGAGGAGAGGGGGATGCTGGCCAAAGAGCGCAGGCTGAGGAGGTACAGTAAGCGGCTGAGTAAGTGTCTGGCCGGGGTGGATGAGGAGGTGTGGAGGGCCCTGGCGCAGGAGGAGGAGGAGGAGGTGAGGAGCAGAGGAGACGGGAAAGCGGAGGTGCAGGGCGGGATGGAGAAACTCAAACATCTGAACGAGAACCGGAGGAGCGTGGAGGACATGCAGTGGGACCAGGACGCACTGGAGAAGATCATAGAGAAGTACAAGGTAATATGGGCATTCTTTGGGGGGAAAAGGAACTTTATTAAAGATCCTGTTGACTCTGAGCTTTAAGCCATGTTATAATGTTAAAACAGACCTGGAATTGTTGTTTTGTTTAATTCACATGTTTGAGTAGTCCTTTATTATTAGTGTGTCTACCAGGTCTGGACTGGGACAAAAAAATGGCCCTGGCATTTTTGGCTTATAGACCGGCCCCTCATAATTCCTGAGTCATAAGTCCTGATTTAGTCCTGATTTAGACCTGATTAGTCCTGGTTCAGACCTGATTTAGTCCTGATTTAGATCTGATTAGTCCTGGTTTAGTCCTGGTTCAGTCCTGATTTAGTCCTGGTTTAGTCCTGTTCAGACCTGATTTAGTCCTGGTTTAGTCCTGGTTTAGTCCTGGTTCAGACCTGATTTAGTCCTGGTTTGGTCCTGGTTCAGACCTGATTTAGTCCTGGTTTAGTCCTGGTTCAGACCTGATTTAGTCCTGGTTTAGTCCTGGTTCAGACCTGATTTAGTCCTGATTTAGTCCTGGTTCAGACCTGATTTAGTCCTGATTTAGATGTAATTAGTCCTGGTTTAGTCCTGGTTCAGACCTGATGTAGTCCTGGTTTAGTCCTGGTTTAGTCTTGGTTCAGACCTGATTTAGTCCTGGTTTAGTCCTGGTTCAGACCTGATGTAGTCCTGATTTAGATGTAATTAGTCCTTGTTTAGTCCTGGTTCAGACCTGATGTAGTCCTGGTTTAGTCCTGGTTTAGTCCTGGTTCAGACCTGATTTAGTCCTGATTTAGACCTGATTAGTCCTGGTTTAGTCCTGGTTCAGACCTGATTCAGACCTGATTTAGTCCTGGTTTAGTCCTGGTTCAGACCTGGTTCAGACCTGGTTCAGACCTGATGTAGTCCTGGTTTAGTCCTAAATTGTGGGCCGGTCACAATGTGGGTTAAAAAAAAAAAAAAAGAAGGGCATCAGCCCCTAGGACTGTCGGCCCACTGGGAAAATGCCCGGTATGCCAGATTACCAGTCCAGGCCTGGTGTCTACATCTCCAAAGCCCCAAATCCTCATTTCCACCTTCTGATGTCATGAAGCAGCAGTTTTCAAGTTAACTGTTCCTATCTTTAGTTCTGTAGAGATTGGTAAATTCCAGGACTGAAATGATCCAAATGAATCTGGAGTTTAAAAACACAGTGCATCACTTCCTGTATTACCACATGACATCACAAGGTGGAACAGAGTGCTTTGCATTTGAGAGAAGAACTCACCTAAATCTGCAGGGTTTGTGTGTTAAACATGTGAATGAAACAAAACACAATTCCGGGTGTGTTTGTGACACATTATAAAGAAAGATCAGAACACTCCAGGCCCTTTAATAACACTAACGAATTCACATGAACTTCACCTATACTTTGTTTTTGTTTGTCTGTCTGAATGACCCCTTTTTTGTCCCAACCAAGTTTTTAACATCTCTAAATATTGGAAATGAAGAAGAAGCTATGGTCAAAATGACATACAGTGGTACCTCACCTTACGAAATTAATTTGTTCCAGAAGTGGTTTTGTAACGTGAAAAATTCGTAAGTTGAGTAGCTATTTCAATGGAAAAAGCCTGATCCGTTCCAAGGCCCCGATCCAAGTTTTTTTTTTTATAGTGTAACTTTTTTTATAGTGTAACATTGTGTTCCGCGTGTTTCTCACATTTCTTTCTCGTTTAAACACTCAAACTTTCATAGATTTTCAACAAAATTATTAATAGTGAAGTGTGGGGGGGAAGGGGGAGGGGGGAGAAGACTGCGCTCTGACACGTGTGATAGCGCAGCATGACCCGGCGCGGAGCTGACAGCAGGTCTAGACCAAGGTCTAAACCTGGACTGGACCAGGACTAAACCTGGACTAAACCTGGACTAAACCAGGACTAAACCTGGACTAAACCAGGACTAAACCAGGACTAGACCAGGTGGATTAAAGCAGCGAGGAGGGGACTGCACGCAGTCTGAGCGCATGAACGCATGAACGAGACCCATGCAAGAGCCGCGGGCTCCTCCTGGTTTAGTCCAGGTTTAGTCCAGACCACCGCGGCTCCTCTAGACCTCCTCTAGACCTGGTCAGGTCTAGAGGAGGTCTAGACCACCGCGGCTCTTGCATGGGTCTCGTTCATGCGTTCATGCGCTCAGACTGCGTGCAGTCCCCTCCTCGCTGCTTTAATCCACCTGGTCTAGTCCTGGTTTAGTCCTGGTTTAGTCCTGGTTTAGTCCTGGTCCAGTCCAGGTTTAGACCTTGGTCTAGACCTGCTATCAGCCCCGCGCCGGGTCATGCTGCGCTATCACACGTGTCAGAGTGCAGTTTTCTCCCCCCTCCCCCTTCCCCCCCACACTTCACTATTAATAATTTTGTTGAAAATCTATGAAAGTTTGAGTGTTTAAACGAGAGACAAATGTGAGAAAAGTTTAAATTCAGTCTGAGAAAAGCGTATAATGTGTGTGGCTGAGCGCGCATTATTTGAATTTACCGTGAAGACGTTTCGTAACTTGAAATTTTCATTTGTTGGGTCATTCGTAAGGTGAGGTACCACTGTACTTCCATCCTTATTTAGACAATGTCCATTTTGCACGATATTCATTTGGACAAAGACAAGCTCAAACATTTTATATAGACATTAGAAAAAAAAAAGAAAAAAAAAACACAAACACACAATTGTTCCTTTTAATTATGGCCAACTCTGATGCTGTCAATAAACTATTACAATGCACAAAGATGCTTCTACACTGCAGATCAGATATTTTTATTACCAAGTGTAGTTAAGCTTTATGAAAACCATTTGACACCAACAACAGAGACAGTGGTGGGACAAAGGAAATTAACATAAATTATCTATTATGTGTGTGTGCGAAGGCGATGGAGAGCAAACTGCTGATTGGAGGAAAGACCATCATCGATCACACCAACGAGCAGCAGAAAGTCCTGGAGCAGAGGAGGCAACAGATCGCAGAACAGGTAAAGGAAAAAACAAAAACTTAAATATGTCCACAAGAACAACCAGTATAACTTTAAATAATAGTACTTTGGTCCAGTAGACTTTTAGTAGATTGAATTATTATTATTATTTATGCATATTCAGTGGATTAGATATAAAGTTGTTTATTCAATAATCTAAAAAGTTTTCAGTGAGATATTTACAACAACTGAAGTTAAAGGAACTGTATGTAGCATGTGCTCTTAGAATCACATCTGACGCCGTGTTCCCAGAGGCTTCACCTGCAGATAGAGGACACTTCCTGCATTTGTCTCATTCTCAGTTTATGGACATGTCTCACGTGAAGGTCAGAACCTCCAGAATTCCCTCCCTGAGCTGCAGAGGCTGCACTAGCACTGGCTCATGATTGGTGCAGGTGCTGGAGTTTAGGTAGTGACCATCCAGATCAGAGGGAGGCATTTTAGGTTCAAACCAGATTGGTCATGTTTATGAAATTTAAAATCAAAATCTTACACACAGTTCCTTTAAATGTTAGAATCGTTTAAATGCTCTTCTGTTTTTTAAATTGTGTTCTATGATAAATTGACTTTTTTTAAATTGTGTATACAGTCCCCTCCAAATGTATTGGAACAGCAAGGCAAATTTGGGCTGAAGATTCAAAGATTAGTGAGTTCAGAATGTCCATTTTAATTTCCTGGTCTTTGCATTTAGATGTGCTAGACAATTTAGGATACATCACTGTATTACACCACATCATTTTTAGGTGAGCAAAAGTAAAAGAACAAAAAAACCTTAAAGTAAATAAAATAGAATACAGTGGTACCTTACCTTACGAAATTAATTCGTTCCAGAAGTGGTTTCGTAATGTGAATTTTTCCTAAGTTGAGTAGCTATTTCAGTGGAAAAAGCCTGATTCATTCCAAGGCCCCGATCCAAGTTTTTTTTTAAATAGTGTAACTTTTTTTATAGTGTAACATTGTGTTCTGCGTAGAGACTGTAGACCCAGGACTAAACGTGGACTATACCAGGTTTAGACCAAGGTCTAAACCTGGACTAAACCTGGACTAAACCAGGACTAGACCAGGTGGATTAAAGCGCAGCGCGCGGGTCTATTTCCTGGTTTCGTTTCGAGTCACGGCTGAGGCGAGCAGCGAGGGGGACTGCACGCAGTCTGAGCGCATGAACGAGACCCGTGCTCAAACCGTGCCTCCTCTAAACCTGGTCTAGACCACCGCGGCTCTTGCATGCGTTCGTTCATGCGCTCAGACTGCGTGCGGTCCTGAGGGGAGTCCTCGCTGCTCGCCTCAGCCGTGACTCGAAACGAAACCAGGAAATAGACCCGCGGCGCTTTAATCCACCTGCTCTAGTCCTGGTTTAGTCCAGGTTTAGTCCTGGTTTAGTCCAGGTTTAGTCCTGGTCCAGTCCAGGTCTAGACCTGCTGGCAGCCCCGCGCCGGGTCATGCTGCGCTATCACACGTGTCCACGCGCAGTTTTCTCCCCCCTCCCCCTTCCCCCCACACTTCACTATCAATAATTTTGTTGAAAATGTATAAAAGTTTGAGTGTTTAAAGAGAGACAAATGTGAGAAAAGTTTAAATTCAGTCTGAGAAAAGCGTATAATGTGTGTGGCTGAGCGCGCATTATTTGAATTTTTGAGATTCCGCGTTTCGTAACTTGAATTTTCTTTCGTATCTAGAGACCAAAATTTAACGTGAAGGCGTTTCGTAACTTGAAATTTTTGTTTGTTGGGTCTTTCGTAAGGTGAGGTACCACTGTATTTGGTGGCAAAACCCTTACTTGCAATAACTGCTTCAAGCCTGCGACTCATCGACATCACCAAACTGTTGCTCTCTTCATTTGTGATGCTATTTCAGGCTTTTATCACAGCTTCCTTTTGTTCTTGTTTGTTTTGGGGGGTTTCTCCCCTCCCCTCTTCAGGAGGTGAAATGCATGTTCTATCGGGTTAAGGTCAGGTGACTGACTTGGTCAGTCTTAAAGGGATATGCCACCCCCAGGTCAAATTTGGGCATCTCCCCACAGTCCAGAGATTAAAATAAGTCAATCAATCAATCAATCAATCAAATATTTATAAGGCGCTTTTCATACAAAATTGTAGCACAAAGCGCCTTACAGTGGTCAAGGATTAGAAGATTGACCTTTATTGATCTCGCACAGGAGAAGTTGTTTCTATATTTGACCCGGGGACCATCCCCATGATTTTGTTTTGTTATTTAGGCTTTGGTCAGGCCCTAAGCTGGAGGATTTTACCTATGGCGCATGTTTAGGTTGGTGGGGGAAACCGGAGTACCCGGAGGAAACCCACCCAAACACGGGGAGAACATGCAGTCTCCACACAGAAAGGCCCAGGCAACCCGAACCTTCTTGCTGTTAAGCATGAGTGCTAGCCACTCAGCCACCGTGCTGCCAGGGGAAAAAAAAACAAAAAACAAAAAAAAGTGGTGGAAAGTGTTTTCCTGGTCACCCAGCCATTGTCCGGGTCTGTCGCCACTGACCGCCGCGGTATCTGCTGCTCCTCCGCGTTAGACTGGAGTCTAACGGCGCCAGAGAAAGATTTCGGCCAAAAGGAATTAATTTGCTCGATGCGTTTCCCAATTACTTTCTGTGTAGTGCGCATTCATATCGAGTGCAAATAAATGTACAAATCAACACGGAGAGCTTGACTTGGTCATTTTGGGTGGGAACTATTTTTCAGTGCGGAAAAACACAGCTGAAGCACACAGCACGCTGCCAGGGGAACTCCCTTCCTGGTGCGTAACAGGGATTCCCCTGGCAGCGTGCTGCGCACTACACAGAAAGTAATTGGGAAACGCATCGAGCAAATTAATTCCTTTTGGCCGAAATCTTTCTCTGGCGCCGTTAGACTCCAGTCTAACGCGGAGGAGCAGCAGATACCGCGGCGGTCAGTGGCGACAGACTCGGACAATGGCTGGGTGACCAGGAAAACGCTTTCCACCACTTATTTTAGTCTCTGGACTGTGGGGAGATGCCCAAATTTGACCTGGGGGTGGCATATCCCTTTAAACCTTCCACTTTTTCCCCTGATGAAGTCCTTTGTTTTGTTGACAGTGTGCTTAGGGTCATTGTCCAGCTGCATGATACAATTCCTCCATTTGTTTGGATGCATTTCTCTGCACATTGGCAGACAAAATATTTCTGTACACTATTTAATTATTTCTGCTGCTACCATCATCAGTTACATCATCAATAAAAATGAATGAGCCTGTTCCAGAAGCAGCCATGCACGCCCAAGCCATGACATTACCTCCACCATACTTCACAAATGAGCTTGTATGCTTGTATTCCTTTCTTCCTTCACACTTTGGCCTTTCCATCACTTTGGTAGAGATTAATCTTGGTCTCATCAGTCCATAGGATTGCGTTCCAGAATTTGTGCGGCTCATCTCTGTACTTCTTTGCAAATTCCGATCTGGCCTTCTGATTCTTACTGCTAATGAGTGGATTGCATCTTGTAGTATGGCCTCTATACTTCTGCTCTGGGAGTCTTCCACTCCTGCACTGTGGAGGTTGTTGGTTATGTTGCGACCTAAGGATATTTTTCATAGTCTGCATTTTAGTTATTTTTATAATAAGACACATTAATGGGGTGTTATTATTTCTATGGTTTTATTTCCTTGTACATTGTTAAATTTTCTTTGAAACTGTAAAAGGTTAGAGGTTAACTGACGTCATTCAGCTAGAGTAAGGAAGAAGAAAGGGAACGAAAACGTGGCGTTGAGTGGAGATGAGCTGAAGAGAAGCTAGGTGATATATATGCAATTTTGATGTCTGTAACCCAATGAGAGCTCGCTTGTAAATGCTAACCGAGGCAAATAAAGTTGCCCAAAAGAAGACACGGACGTGTTCTTGTTTGTGCTGTTCAAGGGGGCAACATTAATCTGGTGTTTCCGCCCGGTTTTGGAGCTTTGGCTTCGAAGCAAGACGACCACGCATAGCTTGCTACAGTGCAACCGTGCAACGGTAAAGGTAAAAGTTTTCGGTCATGTCCAAAGCGCAACAAATGTCGCCCGAGTGGGAGAAGGTTGTTGGGGACATCGAAGAAAAGTTACTAACACTGTCAGCATCGGAGTTGAATGATATCTGTGCAGCACTCGGTTTATCAGTGGATAAAAATGACAAATGTCTACCCCGTAAACTGAGGAGACTAATTATCCAGTATTTAGAGGGAGAGGACGTTGTTTCACGAGAAGATGAAGGGATGTCGGTGTTATTGGACTTAAATGACAAACTAGACGAAGTTAAACAAATAAATAGCGATATGAATGAACAGTTGGCTCAACAAGTAGTGCAAGAGCTCCACATTGTGGCCGAAAGTGAAACTGCACCCAGTAATTCAAATGTGCGCAGACAACGTCTTTCTATACCGAATGCAACTGAACCAACGCCAGCAGTCACTCAAAATGTCCCATTGGCGCATCCATTGTACCGAAGAGATTTAAAAATAATTGGACAAATTGGAGAACCAAACCAAAAAGATAAACTCACATACAGCAGCCTGGAAAGACAAATTCAGAGGGCATTGCAAAAAGGCTATGACGAAGGCGAAGTTGTTGAAGCTGTAATTCAAGCTATAGCTCCAGGAACAAAACTAAAGAGTTACCTTGAAAGTAGAGTGGATTTGACATTACAAACCCTAAGACAAATATTACGAACTCATTACATTGAGAAAGATGCCACAGAGTTGTATCACTCCCTCACACGAGCTGCACAGGAGGCCAAAGAAACCCCTATTCAGTTTTTAATGCGAGCTATGGACCTGAGACAACAAATTGTCTTCGCCTCAGAGAGGGTTAAGTCTGGTTTGAAGTACAGCCCAGAACTCATTCAAAATCAGTTTCTTCAAACAGTACTTACGGGCCTCTATGATGACACTATCCGAACTGACATGAAACCATATTTACAAGATCCAAACATTAAAGATGAGGTCCTCTTGGAGAAAATAACAGCTGTTTTCAATCTAGAAGTTGAACGGAAAAATAAGTTGTTAGCCACGTCAAAAGCAAAGACAATCAAGGTTGCGGCAATAAGTGAGGAAAATGAAGTAGACAAAGAAAGCTGTGCTCTCAAACAACACGATAAGATCAAGCAAAGTGGAACAGTGAAACGAGATACACTAATGGAAAAAGTTGATCAAGGTAATAAGGCCATTTGTGAAGCTATACAGAATCTCACCACTCAAATTGCCAGTCTTCAGCAGACCCCTAAGCCCCAGCCAATGAGAGTGAGTAAACAGCCTGATCAAAAATACCAACCACGGTTTAAGAAAGCAAACTTCAGGCGGTGTCAGCAGTGTCAAGTGACTAACCCGGATGGGAGATGTGATCACTGTTTTAAGTGTGGCAGCACAGAACACTGGGCATCAGGCTGCCGTCAGAGAAATGTGTCGGCCAACACGAGTAAAATTGAAATTCAGTTTCATCCTGACAACAAGACAAGCCAAGCAGACCTGTTCACCCTTAGAGTACCCCTCACTGGTAAGCAAAGGCAGATGGCTAAGCTGGTAGGGAAGAGATGCCTAGTTCGAGCATCCTTAGGGGGTGTTAATACTACTGTACTGTGGGACACCGGTTCTCAAGTGTCAATAGTGGGAATAAACTGGAGAAAGAAACACCTGCCCAATGCTGAGGTGAGGCCAGTGAAGGAGTTGCTTGAGGAAGGAGCTGTAGAGCTCTCGGCTGCCAATGGAACAAACATCCCATATGAAGGATGGATAGAAGCGGAATTCACCCTATCAAAGAACGCTGTAGCTGGAATGAGTGAACAACCCGTCTGGGTGCCAATCTTGGTTGCCAGTGGTGACATTGAACGGCCAATCATTGGTTTTAACGTGATGGAAGAACTAGCACTAAGAAGTGACACAAGTGAAGACTGCGCTCCTCCAGGCCACATGGTCAGAAAGTTATGCTCAGCCCTAGAGGTAGGCCGTACAACGGCAAGAGCTATTTTGTCTGTATTAAAGAAACAAAAGCCTGAAATCCAACCTCACATAGCTAGAGTGGGCAGACAACAGGTGACTATTCCCAAAAACAAAGTAATGACAGTGCAATGTAGCTGGTTAGGTCAGGGGGTGTTGGGGACAGCACATGTAGTGTTGGAGCCGAACCACGAGACGCCATGGCCAATAGGCCTGTCCATCAGAGAACAGTTAATTCAGCTGCCTCCAGAACAACACGGTAAAGTTGCAGTGACAGTTGAAAACACAACTAATAATGACATCAGTCTTCACAGTCGCACTATACTGGGCTGGTTGCACAATGTTGATGCCATCTACCCACTGCAGACACAGCCTGTTAAGGACATTGCGCCTCAGTCATCAGACAGCAGTGTCTCCTCGCCTACACCGCAGCCCATCCAGATGACACGAGCAGAGTACTGGGATCCACCAGTGGACCTGAGTCATCTGACGAATGACCAACAGCAGCAGGTGAAGCAAATGCTTAGGGAGGAATGTGATGTTTTTGCGAAAGATGATTGGGATACAGGATGCATTAAAGACCTGGAGATGGACATACAGCTAAAAGACAGTGTGCCTGTGCAAAGAACGTATAATGCAATCCCTAGACATTTGTATCAGGAAGTGAAAACCCACATACAGGACTTGCTTACCCGAGGTTGGATACAGAAGTCTTGCTCCTCATATTCCTCACCTGTGGTATGTGTCAGGAAGAAAGATGGTGGTCTCCGTTTGTGCATAGACTATAGATTGCTAAATGGGAAGACGCTGCCTGACCGACACCCAATTCCAAGGATACAGGAAATTCTGGAAAACCTGGGAGGCAACTCTTGGTTCACGGTGTTGGACCAAGGAAAAGCTTATCACCAGGGCTTCATGAGCAAGAAAAGCAGACCTTGTACAGCATTCATAACACCATGGGGACTCTATGAGTGGGTGAGGATCCCCTTCTCTCTCACTAATGCACCGGCAGCTTTTCAGCGCTACATGGAAGGATGCCTCTCTGATCTCAGAGATGAAGTTTGTGTCCCATATTTGGATGATGTATTGGTCTTCAGCTCAAGCTTCGAACAACACATCCAAAATGTCAGAAAAGTGCTGTAGAGACAAAGAGAATGTGGTATCAAGCTAAGGCCAAAGAAATGTGACTTCTTCAAACGCGAGGTCTGCTATGTGGGTCGAGTGATCTCTGCAGAGGGATATAGGATGAATCCCAAAGAGGTAGAAGCAGTGCAGGCACTGAAGCGTGAGACACCGTCCACGGTCAGAGAGGTGAGAAAGCTGATGGGTTTCCTGAGTTATTACAGAACCTATATCAAAGACTTTTCCAGGATAGCCAAACCTCTTTATGAACTGCTAGCTAAGCCTAAGTCTGAACAGAAGCAGGGCCCAAAGAGTAAGGCGGGCAGCCACAAATCACTACAGTTGTCACCATCCCACCCAGTCCAGTGGTTGCCAGTCCACCAAGACATATTGAACAGACTTGTAGATCAACTGACAAACCCACCAGTAATGGCATATCCAGACTTAGAGAAGCCATTTGTACTACATGTGGATGCATCAGAAGATGGCCTAGGTGCAGTGCTGTACCAGCGCCAAGAGGGTGTTCTTAGAGTCATAGGGTATGGGTCACGAACATTGTCAACTGCAGAAAAGAATTACAAGCTACACTCTGGCAAGCTAGAATTCCTGGCACTTAAATGGGCTATAACTGAGCGCTTTCGTGACTATCTGTTTCATGCCCCTCATTTTACAGTGTATAGTGACAATAATCCTCTGACATATGTCACAAAGTCAGCGAAACTCAATGCAGCTGGACACCGTTGGGTGGCAGAGTTGGCCGACTACAGGTTTACTCTCAAGTACAGGCCTGGGTCAGCAAATCGAGATGCAGACTTTTTGTCAAGAAGAGTGAAGCCTATTGAGGAAATCATACAGGAATGCACAGAGGAATGTCAACAGGATGCTGTCGAGTGCATAGGTGAGGGCCTGAAGCGTGAGGAAAATGGAGAAGTTAGCTGGATCTCTGCAGTCACTTGTAATGAAGATGCCCTGCCAGAGGGGTGCAACATCTCAGAGGCCATCCAGCCTCTTGCAGTTAAAGACATCAGAGATGCCCAACAAACAGACTTAGCAGTAGGTAGGGTGTTGGTGCTGAAAAGAACTTGTGCCCATCTGAAACATAAAGACAAGATGGCAGAGAATGAGACAGTGAGACACCTTCTCAGAGAATGGCCCCGCTTGCAAATTGATGGAGATGGAATCCTTAGAAGGGAGACTACAAAAAGAAAGCAGCTAGTTGTTCCCGAGTTCCTTAAGCCCATGGTCTACAAGCACCTACATGAGGACATGGGGCACTTGGGCGCAGACAGGATGGTGGCTCTTGCCAGGGAACGTTTCTTCTGGCCTAAAATGAGACAAGAGATGGAGCACTATGTTACCCAGGTGTGTCGCTGTATAAAAAGGAAGAAACCTAACCGAACAACCAGAACACCTATCCAGAGCATTGAGACATCTGCACCATTTGAGATGATATCCATTGATTACCTGCACTTGGATAAGTGTAAGGGAGGGGAAGAGTATATACTCGTGGTCGTGGATCATTTCACAAAATATGCGCAGGCCTATGCAACAAAAGACAAATCCGGTAAGACTGCAGCAAGAAAACTTTTTGATGACTTTATTATGCGCTTCGGTTTCCCGTCAAAGATCCACCATGACCAGGGAAGAGAGTTTGAAAATGCACTCTTTCGTAAGCTGCAAGACTATTGTGGAATCAGTCATTCTCGCACGTCCCCATACCACCCCCAAGCCAACCCTGCGGAGCGCTTCAATAGAACCCTGTTGAGTATGTTGCGTACACTTGAGGAGTCTCAGAAGTCGAGATGGAAAGAGCATCTGAACAAAGTAGTGCATGCATATAACTCAACTGTACATGAAGCGACAGGATTTTCCCCATTTTTTCCTTCTCTTTGGTCGTGAACCAACTTTACCTGTCGACCTGATGTTCCCACGGGGAGGAGAAGGAAGGAGCCAGTCACATACAGGCTATGCAGAGAAGTGGAGAGAGGTTATGCAGGAAGCCTATGCCATTGCGATGCAGAACATGAAGAAGAGTGCAAGAAGAGGACAGAAGAACTACAATAACCGCGCATGGAGTTCTACTCTTCAGCCAGGTGACCATGTTTTGGTGAGAAACCTCACACCCAGGGGCGGTCCTGGGAAACTTCGTAGTTACTGGGAAGATGTGATTCATGTTGTCAAGGAAAGAAAAGGCCCTGAGAGTCCAGTATATGTGGTCGAGCCATTGCAGGGAACAGGGAGAAGGCGAGTGTTACACCGTAACCTACTTCTACCATGCCCCTACCTTGTTGAGGAACCTAAAGTGTGTGGACACAACCTGCAACAGGAAAACAGTGTAGACAAACCAAGGCTAAGAACAAAAAGACACCGAACGAAACCTGATACTTGTCAGACAGACGCAGAGAGCTCCAGTGAAGAGGAGTGTCACATGTGGACAGCTGTCAGACGTGTTGGTCCACCCCTCAACGCAGAGGCAGGAGAATTCTATCCTAGGAGAGAAAGGCTCAGAGAAAGGCCCGAGCTGACATTTGTAGCTGAGGAGCATCCTGAAGAACCGCAAGTGGAAGAGAGAGCTAGTGTCGAGCCAGAGAGAGAAGTGCCAGCTGTTGAACCGGACAGTGAGCAGAGTGATGCTGAATCATGGAGGGACAGGCCAAGGAGAATCAGACAGCCCAGGCGTGTCTACACCTATGACCAGCTAGGCCAACCAACCATCCAGCAGTTGAATACCTGCCCCGTCAGTGTGAACAGCCTCAGCCATGACTTCTCTACCAGACCATCATTCATGTATCCTTTTCATTATGAGTAGACATTAATAGAAAGACAAACGTTTATAAATTGGTTAAATGTTTATTTTATAGAAGTACAGTTCACGATGTTGAAGTATTGACACATATAGACACACACAAATGAAACAGGTACTCTGAACAGTTATTCTGGTAATTAACAGAGTAAAGGCTTATTGTTGTAGTAAAATGGAGTTAAGCTAGTAGTGCAAATATGCAGTAAACACAGGAACAGTAGTTTGTACACTATTAATTTGCTAGATGCATGGCTTTAAGATGTGTAATCACATAGCTTCGGGTGTATGCGGTATTTTCCTTGTCCCATTATGAAGATTTGGGGGGCCCACCAATACTTCAGTGGACTACGCGCCCTACAATACACAAAGACTATGGACACTTAGTTTGTGTTTTGCCATGAGAGACTTTGAAAAAAAAAGGGAAACATTGAGAGAAAGTATGGCCTAACTGTCCTGTAGTGTGTAATGTGTAACAGTACTTACCTGTTTAATATGTTTGAAAACAAATGATCTGTTTAGCTCACCTTCTACCAAAATGGTGTGCTAATTCATTGTGAAAAGAAAATGTTTTACAACATTTTTTTTTTAGTGGGGGAGGGTGTTGCGACCTAAGGATATTTTTTATAGTCTGCATTTTAGTTATTTTTATAATAAGACACATTAATGGGGTGTTATTATTTCTATGGTTTTATTTCCTTGTACATTGTTAAATTTTCTTTGAAACTGTAAAAGGTTAGAGGTTAACTGACGTCATTCAGCTAGAGTAAGGAAGAAGAAAGGGAACGAAAACGTGGCGTTGAGTGGAGATGAGCTGAAGAGAAGCTAGGTGATATATATGCAATTTTGATGTCTGTAACCCAATGAGAGCTCGCTTGTAAATGCTAACCGAGGCAAATAAAGTTGCCCAAAAGAAGACACGGACGTGTTCTTGTTTGTGCTGTTCAAGGGGGCAACAGTTACTTACTGTTGTTTTGGGGTTTTTCCTTCACAGCTCGCACAATATTTCTGTTCGACGTCTGTTACTCAGAACACCTGCAGTTTCTTTCTTTTGCAAGACATTCCAAATTGCTATGTCCATTGGCTCTGATTGATTTTCCTTCTTTTCTCAGTTTCAAAATGGCTTGCTTTTCTCTCATAGACAGCTCTCTGGTCTTCATTTTGTTTATGCACCTGTCAGTCACATGTTCCAATAGTTTTGCTCACTTGAAAAATGGCCGGGTTTCAAAGAAGATTGGTATGTCCTGAGGTGTTTAACATATTTAGATGTAGATGCAGGACCTTACGCTTGTGTTTGATTAGAGAAATTAATCTTTAAAGAAACAAACAAAGCAGCTTCATTGGTGGAGACACTTAGCACTAGTCAAAGATCTGTGGTTTGACTGTCTGAGTGTGAATGAATAATTGAATAACATAAAGCTCTTCATGAGGCTTGTAAAACACTGTATTAAACGGTCTGCATCTGATTTTAATGTATTATTGTCAAAGAATCAATGCTCTTCTTTATATCATGCATTGTTTCATAAAAGATTCTTAAAGATCCCATGACATGGTACTTCTTGATGCTTTTATATGGCGCCTTAATGGTTCCCTAATACTGTAAATGAATCCTTCTTCAAAATCAACACAACACATGAGAAAGACACATGTACAGTCAGAACCAGAAAATCTCTCTGAACAACTCATTCTGGGCGTTGTTGCTTGAATGCAAATGAGAAGGACACAGATAGGTTAGAGGAGCGGGTGGGGGTGGGGGGGGGGGGGGGGGGGGGCAAATGTTCCGCTGGTGTGCTGTCTCCCACTTCCGCGTTTTAAGCGCGGAGGAAGAAAGGAGAGGAATTTTAATGAAAAAAACACATTTTCACAGAAAATAAAATTAAACCACTGCTGTTTCAGAGGTCCAGAGGGTCGGGTAAAGGACTTCCAAGCCTAGAAACACTTGCACGTGCCTCCAGGCAAATAAAAAAACACATTTCGCATTGCGTAGCTCCTTCGCGGTCCAAACTCTCTGGGCGTGATTTCCAGAGACAGGGGGTGGACATCCAGACGGGGGTGAAACTGCATTTGCATCTTTTTTCAATGTGACGTCAATAAGTTTCCTTGTTCAGTATCGCCCGTTTGAGCTGTGTTTTTTTCTAACGCAGGACCGCAAATGCTCAGTTTAGACATTTCGCAACTTTTAGCCATGGGGGGGGGGGGCTAAACAGGGTAGGGGAGCTCACATTAACGTTCAAAAACCTCAGAAAGTGAAAATTTTATGCCATGGGACCTTTAATATAATCTATACATCTTCCAAACTTCTTAACATAATCTACATTTTTTTCATAGTATTTTCTCAGATATTAACTGACAGAAGTTACAGACAGGTTCACCTCTTTTTTCCAATCAGGCACATTGTTACTGAGAATCACGGGAAATAATTGCTGGACACAATCCAGATTCTCCATCATGGTGCAATGTCACAGCGGCAGAAAGTGGGCAGGGCCAAAAGTTCAAAGTAGTTTTTTTTTTATTCAGCATAATCAAGTACACAGAGACCAAAGCAAGGGACAACAAACAACATGTAAGATACACAAGGCGACATAGAAAAAACAATTGGACAAGAGGAAAAAACGCAACTACACTTAAACAAAAGTAAAATAAGTTGCAGGGCAAAATGATACTGTTAAATTATAGATATTTCTTGTAGAGATTGTATGCTTTAATAGCTTTTTTGTTTTTATTGTCTGGAAATTTTGGTGTACTTCAGTTCAAACTAAAATACCTTTTAAAAGGATAGGGCGTTTTTTTTAATGTTAATCTCTCTGGGTTACCTTCTAAAAGTTCCGTGTGTTGACACCGGCTTACCTCTGACAGTCTCAGCTGATCCCGGTTCGGCTCGCTTTCTGGAGCCCACGTAAGTAAGTCCGGTAACTTCCCTGGAACATGAAATAAAGCTTGTTTTTCTTCTCAAAACAAAACATTTGTCCGAAAGGCAGTGGTGAAAGTAAGCCGGTGCGCACCGGTATAACATTCTCAGCCGGTGCGCAGCACCGCTAAAAGAATTGAAACTGAAAAGAATTGAGAACTGAAAGCTACCCAAGTTCCGAGCTGAAACTCTCGTGCAGAGATATCAGCAGTCTGTTACACAAGGATTGTCAAACTTATTTGACTGTAGTCAGAGGAACAGCCTAGATGGTGCGGTGGCTGAGTGGCTAGCACACTAGTTTTATAGCAAGAAGGTTCTGGGTTTGATCCCCGGGTGAACTAGTGTTTTTTTATTTATTTATTTTTTAAACGGTAGTGATGCACTGGACATTATAGCACCTGTAAGAAATGAAAACTACTTTCACCACTGCCGAAAGGTGATATATTTGCGTCCCAAACAGTTGTCAACGAAACATCCAGCAGCGAACTTAGCGATCGCGTATTGTGTCTGCAGACTCATATCCCTGTGCCCACGTTAGCTGTATTAGCCTTTTAACCTTTAGCGGAAGTGCACGGCAGATGCGGTCTGCCGCAAGGGGAAGTTTACAAGTAAACAGGCTAATACAGCTAACGTGAGCGCAGTGATATGAGTCGGCAGACACAATACGCCAGGGCTCTCAAGTCTCACGCATTGAGAGTGTGACACACACAATTCGACGTGTTCACACGCTCACACGCCACAAATGGCATTTCTCACGCTGATTTTTTTTTTTTTGTGTCCAGAAAATCGGTCTGTGTGGCTCAGTTTATGCAGGCACCACGCGTTTTCAGCGAAAAAAACCTCCCCCGCTCCCCCCCGCCCCGCTCCCCGGAAAAAAATCTCATTTACACAGGGCTCTCAAGTCTCACGCATTGACACGGCATTTCGCACGCAATTGAAGTGCCCCCCCCGCTCCTCGGGAAAAATTGTTCACTCGCACCCCCCCGCTCCTCGGAAATTATGCAGTCTCACGCACGACCCCGCTCAAAACTTGAGAGCCCTGCAACACGCGATCGCTAAGTTCGCTGCTGGATGTTTCGTGGATAACTGTTTGGGACGCAAATATATCACCTTTCAGACAAATGTTTTGTTTTGAGAAGAAAAACAAGCTTTAGTTCAAGTTCCAGGGAAGTTACCGGACCTACCTACGTGGGCTCCAGAAGGCGAGCCGAACCGGGATCAGCTGAGACTGTCAGAGGTAACCCGGTGTCAACACACGGAACTTTTAGAAGGAATCCCATACAGATTAACATTAAAAAAAAACGCACTATCCCTTTAAAGTAAACCATTATATCTCCTGTATGTGATTCTAAATCCCACATGTATCTCGTGTGTGTGTGTGTGTGTGTGTGTGTGTGTGTGTGTGTGAGTTCAGATCCGCAGAGAGCGAGTGATCCAGCAGCAGATGATTCTCCAGGATGAGGAGACTCTGGAGATGAAGGAGACGTTCTCCACTCTGCAGCAGGAGGTAGAGCTCAAGACACGGAAACTACGCAGGGTACGACATCATCAGCATCTTTACGGGCATCTACACGGGCATCTATGTGGGCATATGATTGACTACCAGTTACTACTTTGACTATGATTTAAGACAAAGTGTTTCTTAAAGTCTCATGCTTGTTAACCCTTATGAAATGGAAATTAAAAGAAGCTAAGAATATCAGCGATTATGTCAGGGGAGATGGAGGTTTTCAGATTCTAGAACAGGCATGGGCAAACTACGGCCCGGGGGCCATATGCGGCCCGTTAAGCTTTTTAATCCGGCCTGCCGAACTTGAAGAAATTATATTAATAAATATTGTTAATGTTTTAATGTTTTAATTTCCCTGCAATTCTGGCGTTTTCCAATAGCTGACGCACCAGATACATTGACCTTTGTTGAGGCGTTTTGCTCCATATTTGTGCTTTACTCTTTGACCCCTCAGCCCTCCTGTAAAGATGAGCGGAGCTAAGAAAAGAAAAGTGGACAGAGAATGTCGAGTGTTTAACAAATAGTCGTATTTTTTTTCAAGTAAATATTTTTTCACCGAATACTTATCAGCTGCTGTATGCCTGATGTGCCAAGAGACTGTAGCGGTTTTTAAATAATATAATATCAGCCATCACTTTGCCACAAAGCAGTCAACGAAAGAACGAAAGAACCTGAAGGAGAACAGAACTTTCAGTGCTTTAAAATAGTAACTGTTAGCAATAAAAAAGCTGTATTTTATTAATTACATTTTCTGTGTTTTAAGAGTCATTTCAATAAATAGCTAAATACCGTGGAACTTGAAAGATGGACATTTTGTTGTAATGCTTTTGTTCATTTTTAATTGAAATAAAGCACGTTTTCTACATATCACATGTTATTTTTAGTGTTTTTACCAAAACACTAAATCCACCTCCTGGTCCAGCCCTTCTGTCAAATTTTAGAACCCTTTGTGGCCCACGAGTCAAAAAGTTTGCCCACCCCTGTTCTAGAACGTGTCATAATCTCAGGGGAGGGTCAAGAGCCAGTTATCTCTGTTGATACAATTGTATTCTGATAGCCTGAGCAGCCTGTCTCTTCTACATTCTGTTCAAATCCAGATGTGTCTGGAACCAGACTAAAAAGCGTGAAAATCATCTGTCTAAATTTGAGATGATCGAACCACGGCTGCTCATTTGTAGCATATAGCTCTAAAATGTAGAAGACGTTTCCTCTTGAAATTTCTCCTTACATTCAGAACCAAAAAAAAAATATATATATATATATATTATTTTTTTTACCTGAAATAAGTCATAGTTGGGTGCTTCGATTGTTGATTCTGTAAAAATCTGAGCTGTTTCTCAGTCCTTTATCAGGGAGGCAGGATATAGCTCCAAATCCACTCGTCTTTGTAAAGTTTTGTCAGAGCGTGTGGTTCTGGCTGGACAGAACCACAAAAGGCAAATTTATGAATGTTGAATCTGATCTGTTGTGTTAGTGACTAGACCCTAAAATCTGCTAAATTTAGCTGACACCAAGTGTAGTAAAAATGAGTGACCTATAGAATTTTGTGAAACCAGCTGAAACCAGCAGAACTGAAGAATGGGTCAAATGCACAGGACACTATATTAACCCCACTGCTCTTGTGTTTGTAGCTGTTTGCTCGGGTGCAGGCAGTGAAGGTGGAGATGAAAGACATTGTGGATGAACATGTGACAAACCGACAGGAGCTGGAGCAGACGCAGCTGGAGCTCACCAGAGAACTCAAGTACAAGTCAGTGCCACTATGTTTTCAGAAATTCTAACAAACTTCTCAAAGCGTATGGTCCAGTGTTGAATCAGTTGCTCATGGTGAGGACTGTGTGTAACTAGATGCATGTGTTCTGAATTACTGGCCCCAGGTATTTTCATCTGACTTTAAGGGGCCATTTAGACGAGGACGATTGCGATTGAAAACGACAAAATATTGTCAGAAGTATCTTTCGTTTACACGGCAACTGCGCCGTCGGGCTCTGAAACCGCAAAAATCTGAATGGTAAATGGTCACATCTTTATATATAGCGCTTTTCCACCTTCAAGGCACCCAAAGCACTTTACAACAAGGAACCACTCACCCATTGACACACCAGTGTACGCAGACACGGGGGGCAAGGTGGGTTATGTGTCTTGCCCAAGGACACAACAGCAGCATTCATCTGTGGGAGCTGGAATTGTACCAACCAACCTGTGGGTCAGTGGATCTGACCGCTCAACCACTGATGTTTCTTATGTCAAGAGTGGGATTTGAACCGCCAACCTTTGGATCAGTGGACAAACTCTCTACCAACTGAGCTAATGCCGCTGAAGACTCCTTTCAGAGTGTGGCGTTCTGAAGACGGCCCGGGTCACGTCACACTGGATGCGCCAAGCCGGTAAAAACAACAATACGTCGCAGGCGACAGAGGCGAGTTTGGACAAGACCGGGCAGAACCAGTTAGTGGTTGCCTGGTTTACACCTGACCATATCACAAGTGAGATATGGTCTGGGAGCCACCTTCGAAATATCTCGTAGTGGAGGTGTGGTTTACGATTGCCAACGGCCGTTTATTGGGCGTTACGAATAAACGGCGTATACGTAGCTATGGGCGTATACGTAGCCCATAGCCAATCATGTCAGTTGTCAGTTCAAACTACAAGCTTCCGTTTGTCATGTAGTACGCGTCACCGTCTTTCCACCCCTCCCCGCTCTCTGATTGGCTCCCAGAATCGGGAGAGCTCGCCTGCCATAGTCTTTCAGATCGGAATGAACGAAAGCAGCCTGGGATTTCCCAGGTTAAGTCAGTGGTGGGACAATTTTGAGAATGGATTAGTTGATGACAGTGCTTGGATGGAAAACTTCAGAATGACTAAACAAGCTCTTGTTGGATTAAGCGAAGAGCTCCCACCCTACATCGAGGGCGAAACAACCGTAATGAGAGCCGCTGTCGGTGTCCTGAAAAAGGTAACTCTGACATTATATTAGCGGCCTGGCATGCATATTCAATCGAATTCGCCCACTTTTGCTTCTTCGTATAAACAAACATTTCCTGTTGAGAACGCTCGTCTAAACGCGGATAAAAAAATTGAAGACGAGACGCCACTTTTGTGTCTTCTGTTTTGATCGTCGCCGTATAAACGTAGCCTCTAGATGCACTGTGTAACTTTTCCGGTGTGTGTGTGTGTCTGTGTGAGGGGTCAGATGTTTTTGTTTCGCATGGATAATTTCACACTATAACATCTTTTTTCAATTACAGCAGTTAACGTATTTAAAAAAAATAAAAATAAATAAAAAATCATTCTTGCTCTAAGGGTCACCTCTCACTAGATCTGTCCTGTAAGTGGGTTTGGTAGAATAAACTGCTTATCTCTATTGAGGTGGATTAGTTTAAAGGTCCCATGACATGGTACTTCTTGATGCTTTTATATGGCTCCTTAATGGTTCCCTAATACTGTAAATGAATCCTTCTTCAAAATCAACACTCAGTGCATGAGAAAGAGAGATAAGATGAGAAAGAGTCATAAATGTCACTCTGGAACACTCCATTATGGGCGTTGTTGCTTGAATGCAAATGAGGAGGACAGAGATGGCCTATATACACTTCCGTGTTTTTGCACGGGGGGAGAGATGAGAAGCGTTCCATTGAAAAATAAACACATTTCCACAGAAAATAAAATTAAACCACTGCTGTTTCAGATATCCACAGGCTCAGATAAAGGACTTCCGAGCCTAGAAACACTCGCAAGTTCCTCCAGGCAAATAAAAAAACGTATTTCGCATTGCGTAGCTCCTCCGCAGTCCAAACTCTCTGGGCGTGATTTACAGAGACGCTGAGTACAGACAGACGGGGGTGGAACTGCATTTGTATTTCTTTTTTCGAGCTGACGTCAATAAGTTTCCTTGTTCAAAATCGCCCGTTTGAGCTCTGATTTTTTCTAACGCAGAAAAGGATCGCAAATGCTCAGTTTAGACATTTCGCAACTTTTAACCATGGGGGGGGGGCTAAACAGGGTAGGGGAGCTCACATTAATGTTCAAAAATTTCATGCCATGGGACCTTTAATGCTTTGTGGAACATGCAGGTGATGGACAGAGCATTGGAAAAGTTACATAGTGCATTTTTTAGAACAGCTTTTGGTTCTTGTATTAGGGATTCCTTACCTATCTGTGTGATCTTTTGCAGATACCTCCTGATCGAGAACTTTATTCCTCCTGAAGAGAAGAACAAGATCATGCACCGACTGCAGTTTGACAGTGAAGAGGACCAGTGGAGACTCAAACCTGTGCTGCCAGAGAGGTGAGGCCTTCTAACATCACAGTGAAACCGTCTGAAAATGGAACTGACCAACAATAGATTAACCAAGATTTATTCTTTTTCACACCAAAGTTCAATATTATGAACAGATGAGAAGACGATAAAGAGATTAGACTATAAAATTACTTCCCTTAAAAAGTGTCTTATATTTCTCTCTCTGTATCCCCCCGTCTCTTTTCCCCTCTCACCCTCTCCCTTTATTTCAATACCCCGACCTCTCTCTCTTCCCCTTTCTCCCTTCTTCCCCTCTCACCACTTTCCATCCCTCTCCATCTCTCCCCTTCTATTTCTCCTTCCTCTCTCCATTTCTGTCTCACTTTCCTTCTCCCCCCTTTCCCTTTCTCCTCTCTCTCTCTCTTTCTTTCTCTTTCTCTCTTCTCTCCTCTCTGTCCTCTCCCCTCTCTGTATTCTCTCTTTCAGTACTTCGGTGTGTGTGAAGCGCAGACCTCTCAGTGCAGTGGGATATAAGCGTCCCATCAGTCAGTACGCTCAGATGGCTGTAGCCACGGCAACCGGGACTCCATCCAGATACCAGGTCAGATTCTTTACTATGAATACTGCCACTCTTACTACTATTACTACTACTACTACTGCCAAAAATATTACTGCTACAACCACTACTGCTACATGGCTTATACCACTGTGGATACAATCGCAGCTACTACCAGTACTACTACTACTACTACTACTAAAACTTCTACTACCACTGCTACTATTACAGCTGCTGGTACTAATACAAGTAAACTACTACTAAAATGGACACTACTATTGTTGCTATCCAGTTGAGTCACTGATGGTCCTGTTTTAGTCCTGGTTTTGTTTTGTTTTAGTCTTGGTTTTGTTCTGTTTTAGTCCTGGTTTTGGTCTGTTTTGGTCCTGGTTTAGTCCTGATTTTGTTCTGGTTTAGTCCTGGTTTAGTCCTGATTTTGTTCTGGTTTAGTCCTGGTTTTGTTTTGTTTTAGTCCTGGTTTTGGTCTGTTTTGGTCCTGGTTTAGTCCTGATTTTGTTCTGGTTTAGTCCTGGTTTAGTCCTGATTTTGTTCTGGTTTAGTCCTGGTTTTGTTTTGTTTTAGTCCTGGTTTTGGTCTGTTTTGGTCCTGGTTTAGTCCTGTTGTTGTTCCATTTTGTTCCTGGTTTAATCCTGGTTTTGTTCGGTTTTAGACCTGTTTGGTCCTGGTTTTGTTCTGTTTTCATCCTCGTTTTGTTCTGTTTTAGTCCTGGCTTAGTCATGGTTTTGTTCTGGTTTAGTCCTGTTTTAGTCCTGTTTAAGTACTTTTTTTTCTGCTTTAGTCCTGGTTTTGTTCTGTTTTGGTCCTGGTTTAGTCCTGGTTTAGTACTGGTTTAGTCCTGATTTTGTTCTGGTTTAGTCCTTGTTTTGTTTTGTTTTAGTCCTGGTTTTGGTCTGTTTTGGTCCTGGTTTAGTCCTGTTGTTGTTCCATTTTGATCCTGGTTTAATCCTGGTTTTGTTCGGTTTTAGACCTGTTTAGTCCTGGTTTTGTTCTGTTTTCATCCTCGTTTTGTTCTGTTTTAGTTTTGGTTTAGTCCTGGTTTTGTTCTGGTTTAGTCCTGGTTTAGTCCTGTTTTAGTACTTTTTTTCTGCTTTAGTCCTGGTTTTGTTCTGTTTTGGTCCTGGTTTAGTACTGGTTTAGTCCTGATTTTGTTCTGGTTTAGTCCTGGTTTTGTTTTGTTTTAGTCCTGGTTTTGGTCTGTTTTGGGCCTGGTTTAGTCCTGTTGTTGTTCCGTTTTGATCCTGGTTTAATCCTGGTTTTGTTCGGTTTTAGACCTGTTTAGTCCTGGTTTTGTTCTGTTTTCATCCTCGTTTTGTTCTGTTTTAGTTTTGGTTTAGTCCTGGTTTTGTTCTGTTTTGGTCCTGGTTTATTCCTGATTTTGTTCAGTTTTAGTCCTGGTTTTGTTTGAATTTGAATTTAATTTATTTCTTTATATTCTTTATTTGTCTGCTCTCCACATCAACTAGAACAGAAGAAAATGAGATACATATAGTGGTGACAAAGTAGTTTAGCCACAGATAGAATTAAATCTGGCCCCAAATATACAATATAGATATTTAACAACCCACTGTAGTTGTATATATAGCTGACAACTGTTCTCCAAACTATAAATATAAAAATGATATTGGTTACTTGTCCGTGATAACGTTTTATGAAGGTAATGTAATTGCCCACAAGCTACAATTGTTAGGAAATATGTTATATTTGCCTAATATGTTCATATTTAAAAGGCACGATTAGTTACTTACTTACTTACCGTCTGGCACGGCAAACAACTGTGTCCTCCTGTATTAAAAGGAATATGATAAATACAACTGCAAGGAGAATAATGCCAATACTGTAATGCAAATCATCAGCAGCTGTAATGGTTGCTTAGGCAACAGCATTTAAAAGGCACAATTACTGACTTATTATAACGTGAGACACCTGTTGACGGGGACCTGTCCGCATGTGCACTCTACACTCATGAGTGCCCTTAAAACCACACTCCGAACTGTGCACACTGCGAATTGAGACACGGCTTATGTGCTTATACTTGTCCTGATACAGCTCAACATCATTCTAACGACATTCAGGAAATGTTCTGCTCTGTCCTGTCAATGTCTTTTTTAGTATCTAGTTTCGATACTAGTTTTTGTGTCTGATTTTCAATACTCTTGACAACCCTACTTTCTATTCTATTTATAAAAGATATGACTCAGTTTTATTTATTTGTCCCCCAGAATTCCTCACCCCTGTGTGTTTGGTTTCAGGCTGAGAACATCATGTTACTGGACCTGGACATGGGAGCCCCCACCATGTTCACCCTCACCCTGAATGGAGAGCAGCTGGAGCGGGCATTTTCTCCTCGGGTCCTCCCTGATCTGCTCGCCCACGTACCCCTGCGCCCACGTACCTCCTCCCTCACCTCCACCTCCTCCACACGTGTCAAGAAATCTCAGTCCTTGTGAGCAGAAACTTTTAAACATTGATTCTATTGTAAATTTCCTGTGAATTTAGTATTTCGATTAAAATTCTTATAATGAATGGTATACATTTTTGGCCATCTGCTTAAAGATGCATTGTGTAACTTTTCTGGTGGCGGGTCCATCAAATGCTTTTCTCCATGGAGATGTTCTTGCTTTGTATGGAATGTTTCACAGTGTGGTATTACACTGGCTGCAGTATCGGGCCAAAACAAATAAATAAGTTTAATGCCATGCTGGGGAACATTCCAAGCAAAGAATTATTATTGTCATGGGGACAAGCAAATGGTGGCAAAGTTATGTAGTGCATATCTTTGTCATTATAGCTTTAAAAGTACTTTCTATCTTAATGGAGACCAAACAAGACCAAGTTACAGGTCAGTTCTGTGGAGAGGAGACCCCGCTCACAGTCAGAATGTCTGTTTTTCGAGGTACTTTTGAGCTATAAAACCACCTATAATTGAAAAAATGTAAAGTAGAACTGTTTAATGTCATACTTTGGGACATTCCAGGCAGAGCAATAACATCCATAGAAACAAGCAGGTGACGGACCCCCAACCGAAAAGTTACATAGTGCACCTTTTAAGTTCCATGGTATGTGAATGAGTAGATGGATCCAAGTCATGCCCATCAGTCTATCACAGCAGAGACTCCTGCTGTTTGTGATTGGTTCACCTGCTGGTTTACTAGAGCAGCGTTTGTGTTTTTTGTTTGTTTGTGTGGACCAATCAAAACATGGCGGCACGGACAAGTGTACCTCATCCTATTTTAGCATCCGTACATATTATTTAGTTTGTTTAAAAAGGTACAGAAGAGCTTTGTGCATTTATGGACAGGGGAAATGTATGTGCTTTTATCTCAACTGGATTTAACTAGTTAGATTTTTTTTGTGTTGCCAATCAGATTCAAACCGTCATCATGAGTGAGAGCCATTCCAGATCGATAATGTGTAGAACTCAATTCAGAGTGACGCGGTGATCAGTGTGGCAAGCCTGGTTAGTGGTTGGAATTGGGTATTTGTAGCCCGTCATTGGACTACTGGTCACTCATCTCAAAAAAAACCCTCTGCAGCCATGAAAGCATGTTTCTCATAGACAACAATGTAAACCCAAACTGCTTTTGTTCACCTGACAGGGACCTACATTTGTCAGAGAAGTCCGATTTTGTGGTAGTTTCAATATCCTTCAGTTGTCTTAATTTTTTCTCAGGACAATTATAGGACTTTTTCATAGGAGGATTAGGTAATGTTTGGTAAAATATAACAAGCAGATAGTTTTAGTCCAGATGTAGTGACATGGTTTTAGTGAAGTTCTCTTTCACTGGAGCTTGGATCGTCAGTCGTCCATTTTGAAATAAGAAAAAATGCCAATTCAAAATTCATTCAGTTTCTTGAATGTTTTTATTTTTTGCTTCCCAGGTATCAGGCACCAGACGGAGCTTCAGTATCTCTTTCATCATCAACCACAAACCTGGCCTCTTCGTCCCTAAACTCCTCCCCCTCCACCAGACCGAGGCCGTCTTCTACCACTTACATTTCTCATCAGCCCTCTCTTTAGCCTGGCCCCTGAGTGATTGCAGATGTAAATAACGGACTGTACAGCTCTACGTTTGGAGGAAGTGATGAGGCATATTTAGGTTCAACATGAATGTTTGTCTAAAAAAGGGGTGATGCTATTTCAGTTACTTTGGAGTATAATAATTGTATAGAATTGGATGCCCTCTAGTGGTGACAGTGGCAATAGACAGATGTTAAGATATTGGCCATAGTCAATACAAGAAATAGATTCTTTAGTCAATGGAATTCAACAGGTGAAATTATCAGAATAAGTGGACCAAACAGTGCACGGGAGTCAGAATAGTTGGAACTAAACTAGAAGTAAACTGGACTATTTGGACTAGACAAGAACTAAAACAGGACTAAACAGGTCCAAACAGGTCTACATTTGGGCTCAAACTGGACTAAAACCAGGACCAAAAGAAGACTGGATTAAAACCAGGATCAAAAAACAGAAAATGTGAGCACACTCTAAATTTAGTTAGAACTTGGGCACTTTAGGTCACATGTATATCTGAATCTAACTAAACTGGATTACCTAAACATGACTCAAAATACAACTCTTCATCTGTTTTTAATGATAAAACAACATGGCAACTTGTGTGGTTTTCACACAAGATGCTGCACTCTCTGGACTGACCCCAGTGGCACTAGATTTAGTTCTGTTTACTTTTAGATCAGTCTTGTTCACATACACCATGTCATTCACCACAAACATGCACCAGGAGCCACTTGAGGGTCCATCAGCTGATCAGAGAACTTATTTCTATGACAACAGCCCCATGAGCATACACACAGGCTCTCTTCCCCGATACATGATGGTCTTTTCTTTAGCCTGTGGGTAAATACACCTTAAAGGCTAAACACGCTGGTGCAGACAGACCCAGGCTCACCTGTGCAGACAGACCCGGACTCACCTATGCAGACAGACCCAGACTCACCTGTGCAGACAGACACAGACTCACCTGTGCGCACAGACCCGGACTCACCTGTGCGCACAGACCCGGACTCACCTATGCAGACAGACCCAGGCTCACCCGTGCAGACAGACCCAGACTCACCTGTGCCCGTAGACCCAGGCTCACCTGCGCAGACAGACCCGGATTCACCTGTGCAGACAGACACAGACTCACTTGTGCGCACAGACCCGGACTCACCTGTGCGCACAGACCCGGACTCACCTATGCAGACAGACCCAGGCTCACCCGTGCAGACAGACCCGGACTCACCTGCACAGACAGACCCAGACTCACCTGTGCCCGTAGACCCAGGCTCACCTGCGCAGACAGACCCGGATTCACCTGTGCAGACAGACCCAGGCTCACCTGTGCAGACAGACACAGACTCACCTGCGCAGACAGACCTGGACTCACCTGTGTGTGCAGACCCAGACTCACCTGTGCAGACAGACCCAGACTCACCTGTGCAGACAGACCCGGACTCACCTGTGCAGACAGACCCGGACTCACCTGCGCAGACAGACCTGGACTCACCTGCGCAGACAGACACAGACTCACCTGCGCAGACAGACCCGGACTCACCTGTGTAGACAGACCCAGGCTCACCTGTGCAGACAGACCCAGACTCACCTGTGCAGACAGACCCAGACCCACCCGTGCAGACAGACCCAGACTCACCTGTGCAGACAGACCCGGACTCACCTGTGTGCGTAGACCCAGATTCACCTGTGCAGACTGACCCAGACTCACCTGTGCAGACAGACCCAGACTCACCTGTGCAGACAGACCCGGACTCACCTGCACAGACAGACCCAGACTCACCTGTGCAGACAGACCCAGACTCACCTGTGCGCGTAGACCCAGACTCACCTGTGCAGACAGACCCGGACTCACCTGTGCAGACAGACCCAGACTCACCTGCGCAGACAGACCTGGACTCACCTGTGTGTGCAGACCCAGACTCACCTGTGCAGACAGACCCGGACTCATCTGAACAGACAAACCCAGACTCACCTGTGCAGACAGACCCGGACTCACCTGCGCAGACAGACCCGGACTCACCTGCGCAGACAGACCCGGACTCACCTGCGCAGACAGACCCAGACTCACCTGTGCAGACAGACCCGGACTCACCTGCGCAGACAGACCCGGACTCACCTGCGCAGACAGACCCGGACTCACCTGCGCAGACAGACTCAGACTCACCTGTGCAGACAGACCCGGACTCATCTGAACAGACAAACCCAGACTCACCTGCGCAGACAGACCCAGACTCACCTGTGCAGACAGACCCAGACTCACCTGTGCGCACAGACCCAGACTCACCTGTGCGCACAGACCCAGACTCACCTGCGCAGACAGACCCGGACTCACCTGTGCAGACAGACCCGGACTCATCTCCTCAGATATTAAGGACTTTTAATGTGATTCAGAATGCAGATGTCATGTTCACACTGCACATTCTGGGACCAAATTCTCGTTTATGTCAACTGAAATAGTGGCAGTGTGAAAACGATCTTAGTTTTAAAGCTTATAAGAGTAGCATATGTCCCCTTTATTAGGCTAGCTCTGTATTCATCAATGACGTCTGTGTTTTTTGCAGGCTTTTTGTAAAATATTTCTAAAACCAGGTGTGCAGCTTATGCCATTTAAGTTAGACATTCACTAAACTAGACTAGAACAACACACAATAGTAGTCTTTAAAAGTGCATATGACAGATTTTCATGGCTCTAAAATTTTTACTTAATTTGGTGTGATAAAAATAATTTTTAGTTTTATACCAACCAAGAAGCACTTTACGAAGATGTTGAAAATGCTGAAAATTACAGAAAGTAGAGAGTTCAAAACACAATGATAACATCACATTGAGAGAATTCTATCCAAAAGTTCGTCCCTTTTTCCACATAAGAAACGTGTTTTTCCTGATATTTTCAACAATAATTCAACAAAATAAAGATGTTTACTTATTTGTCAAATAATCATTTCTGTGTACATTAGAGGAGTTGGAGTTGGAATGTGTGATGTCACAATTTTCAACCAGGAAATCAAATTTTAATCCCTAAAAAATGGCAAAATTGGGAAAATGAGTGTGAATGTTTTTGCTGAAATTTTAAAAATGTGTAGTTTAATCTGTCATAGACACTTTTAAGAGAATGTGGTCCACTCACTCTGGGTTAAAGTAGGTTTCTCACAACATTGACATACAGTTTGTAATGTAACAGTGGTAGCATTAAACAAAAACACTTTATGCATAAGTCAAGAATAGCAAAAGCACTTTGAATGTAGACTAGCTTTTATAACGCATTATGTTATGTTGATTTTTTTTTAATGGTTATCTTTTATTTCTTAAGTCGATTTACACCCCAAAAATTATGCTAGTCCCAAACCCTGGAAATATTACAGGTTTGTGGCAATAGGCGATGAGTGGCCCGATGAATGAATTTTCTTTAAAGATAGGCCATAAGGTCTGTAGTTGCACAAGCTACTTCAAGACTCTTATTTCTGCTTTTTGCAAACAGTAATTTCTGACATTTGTTTCATAACTTTGCACAACCAAAGCATGACTATTGATTGTCATCGTCTTTGTTAAAGTTGCCAGTTCTGCTTTGAATATTCAGAATGTATAAAGCTCCAATTTAAAGGTGTATTATGTAACTTTCCTGATGGAGAGTCTGCTACCTGCTTGTGTCCACGGAAATGCTATTACTTTGCCTGAATATTCCACAGTATGGCATTACACTGGCAGCACTATCAGGCCAGTCAGATCTGTGAAGAAGCGACCCCACTTACAGTAAAAATGTTTTTCAAGATATTTTTAAACAGTCAAAACAAATTAATAAGTTTAATGCCAGGCTGTGGAACATTCCAGGCAACAAAATATTATCGCCATGGAGACAAACAAATGGTGGCAAAGTTATGTAATGCATATCTTTGTCATTATGGCTTTAAAAGTACAAAAAACATAAGAATGTGTGAAGTTTTTGTTATAGCTTCTGAGGTTGAACCAGGACCAAGACTGAAAATGTGCCAAGAAATTGTCAGTTCATTCATAACATTGTTTTTATTGTATGAAGATGAGTATATTACAAGCTTCTTATAACTAGTTGTACAGTTATAGACTAGAACCAAACAGCACTGATGCAGACCTCTGTTGTATAATGTATTATGTTTAAAGCACAGCCAAAGCTTATTGATTTGAATGAGTTTTGACATTCAGGTAAACAAAACTGTAATTGTAATTTCAAAGCAAGCCTTATTTAATTAAGCTGTCAATGAACTTGCACAATGTGTTACTTAAACATATCCAGCTCATTGTGAAGCTACTGTACTTCTCTATTGGCCTCATGATTGTCGTTTGCTAATGTAGTTCAGAGCCATTATGTGAATGTTTTTGCAGTAATTTTTTTTAAACTGCTTTATTTTTCATAAATGTGGAAATGTGCATATGTTAAAATAAACATAAAATACTGTAGACATTACTGTTATTTGTTAAGAGTTTTGGCATACTTGGCATACTAAGATTATAAAAACATGGATATTCTGAACACCTTTATTTCAGACACAAATATTATTTGGTCCATAGCTAAAAAGAAAAAATAGATTTAAAGAAAAATATACAAAGCACCCAAATGAGTTCATAAAGTTCATTAAAAGTGTGGAGTTTCTGTGCCCAGTGCTTTCTCAGAGCAGAAGTGTAACAGCACGAGCTCATTTGAGGATTGGTCAAAGTCTTTATGATTATAGCTAAATAGCTAGTGTCCATAAATAAATTTTAATATTTTAAATGACTTCAGGTCAAAAACAATTCACAATTCGCACTGAATACAGTCACAAAAATGCCAAAATCTTATTGCATTGGAAATAGGCCTACACATCTTTGGACTTAATATGTGTAATTATTTAAAAGTCTCAGGTTATGCTATTTTCTGATCTACGTTATAATGTACTTTCCTCATCACAAACAGACCTGGAGTTGTGTTTTAGACTTAGACTTAGACAAACCGCACAAGGGAAATTACTTGGACACGGTAGCTCACACATAACAATATATTATAATAATAAAGAGTACAAAAATATAAATGGTAATAATACATTCTAAATAAGTAGCAAAAAATATAGAAAGAGACTGGTGTCAATAAAGGATAATTATATTGTTTCATTCACACATGTTTAAAGGAATATTAACGTTTTTAAAATCGGAACCTTATTTCGGTAATAAAACAATGTCATGTACTCACCCATTGTACTTTGGTGTCACTTGGAGCATTTTGTAGTTTAGCGATATCCGTTAACGTGAGTGCTCGGGGCACGCTGTTGCGGTCACCAAATAACACAAGCTTTATCACTTTTCAAATCACAGACGCTCAATGTGTCAGTCTACAGTTTCGCTTGAGTCAAAAGCGGCCTGTAACCCGATATCCAGCCATAGTTTCGAGTAGATGACGAGGACAGTGTGCAGGCGCCCATTCACAGCTGATTTCGCTCTCAGCTCTCGGTTACAGGAAGAAGGAAAGGAATAATAAGAATAAAACATCTCCGCTTGAGAAAAACCGAAATGGTGCGAACATGCATTAATCCCGGTTGTGAAAACAAAATGACAGCTTGGACGAAGTTGAGCTTTCACAAGCTTCCTCGTCACAATACAGAGTTACTGAAGCTGTGGCTAGTTGCTTTGAGAATGGACCCAAACATGAAAGGCAAAGCTGTAAGACGTTTGGACAATCGTGTGTGCAGTAACCACTTCAGTCCGGACGATTTTTTAAAAGCAAAGGAAAAGAAAGAAGGCCAGCGGATTCAGCCCACGATTCTGAGAAGTAATCCGATGCCGATGGCTGTTCTCTGGTGCGCTGCTCCTCAAACTGTCTCCGCTTCCTTCTTTCTAATACCTCCTCATCCGTATACTCAGGCTCAAAACGATAGGGACGGCCATCATACTCAAATAAGTCCTCTTCAGTCTCAAAGTCCGAATCTTCTGCCATGTGTCGCTCGCAACAGAAAAGTTCTGAGCGTCTTCTTATCTGCAAATCAGCTGTGAATGCTCGCATGCGCGCTGTCCTACATTACGTCATCTAATGAAACTATGGCTGGATATCGGGTTACAGGCCGCTTTTGACTCAAGCGAAACTGTAAACTGACACATTGAACTTCTGTGATTTGAAAAGTGATAAAGTTTGTGTTATTTGGTGACCGCAACAGCGTGCCCCGAGCACTCACGTTACCCGGATATCGCTAAACTACAAAATCTCCGAAAATGCTCCAAATGACACCAAAGTACTATGGGTGAGTAAATCATGTTGTTTTATTACCGAAATAAGGTTCAGATTGTAAAAAACGTTAATATTCCTTTAACACACAAATCCTGTATATATTTAGGCTGACTTCTTCTCTCAAACAGAAAGCACTGTTCCATCTTGTGATGTCATGAGGTGATATAGAGAGCGCTCCACTGCGTTTTTCATCTCCATACACCTTCACTAGAATCATTTGGTTGATTTCAGCCCTGGAATTGCCAATCTCTAGTGAACTAAAGGTAAAAAGTAGCTGCTAGCTTGAAAACTACCACATAAGAAACACATTTTTCCTGTTAATTTCAACATTAATTCAATAAAAACAAACGTGTTTACTTATATTTGTATTTGTCAGATTTCTGTGTACATTAGAGGAGTTTTGCCATGTGACAGTTATGGAATTGGAGTGTGATGTCACAATTTCCAATCAGGAAGTTAAATTTTAACCCTAAAAAATGGCAAAATTGGTAAAACAAGTGTGAATGTTTTTGTTGAAATCTTAAAAATTTGTAGTCTCATTGATTTCTCACTGATCATCGATTTCAGACCAAAAATTGCCCATCTCTAATGAATTAAATGTAAAAAAAAAAAAAAGAAAAGAAAAAAAGAGTTAATTTGATGTTAATTTGAAAACTATCGATTCATGACATCACAAGGTGGACCAGAGCATTTTGAGCTTTGGAGATGTAGACAGACTAAATAAAAAAAAAAGGTTAATAAATAATAAATAATAAAAGGTTACTCAAACATGTGAATGAAACAAAACACAGCTCCAGGTCTGTTTTTGAGGAGGAAACAGCATATGAGCGCATCTTTTCCTTTTTTTTTGTTTTTGTTTTGTTTTCTCGTGTCTTTATTTACAGTAAGATGACGTCTCCTTACCGTCACGTGGCCGCTTACAGTAAAGTCCAACATGGCAGCTAGAGTGGACGTTTCGCGGTGACCAAAACGCGCAACATTTCAACATTTACAACTCCAAATACGCACTTTTACGCACAGGACAGAGACCATGCGGGAGAGGCAGAGGAAAAAGAAGGGCCGGACGTGGGCAGAGGCGGCCAAAACGGTAATCTAGGCGCCTTTTACGGCGTTTGTTGTGCTTGTTTTCCTTGATCGCTCCCACTTGTACATCAGAGTATCGTGTGAGTTCATGACCCGCTGATGAGGCCTGTGTTGACGGCTGGGAAATTCTAGGCATTTCGTCCGGCATGGATACGGTGTTTGTGCGTGTTTCTTGTAACATTTCTGCAGAGTTTAAGCAGTGAATTGGAAGCTGAATGTCACAGTTGTTTAGTTTATTGTTGGGACAGATTCTGAGTTAAGGCTGTGTAGTTACGAATAGGTAATTTTGTACGTAAATTGTGCCAATAACATATTTTTCACATCACACTGCGTTTTGATTAGCATTTCTGTTAACCCATAATCTAATGTAATATAATAATGAATTAACTATGCTTTTAATAATGTTCAGCCTCGTTTTGGAACTTAATTTAATAACAAACTACTCAGGATTGTGCCCGCCTTGGACCGAAATGCCTGGGATGACATCGGTCCAGACATTTACGCAACGTAGCTGTCAGGATTCCGTCTGTCAGCTTTTTACACTCTTTAATAAACTTCTTTACACTAAAACATAATCTCAAATATCATAGAATTGTTTTGTCTAGATGCTATAGCGTCCTCGTCTCGTGTTATGCCGTAAAATAAACTGAATGAAGTTGGAGCGTCTGTGTTGTGTTAGCAATTAGCGTGCTAGCTTTCGAGCTAACTCGTCGTCAACAAGTTTTGGGTCGCCACTTGTAATTATTACACAACGAATTGCATTTCTGTAATGTTCTATTCCACATGCACCCTTTTGTGTAGTCTATTTAACGTAGCAACGTGTTATACAAACTGTCATTGGCGTAATTACTGCATAATTAAACGTAGTTAGCAAAGTGGCTAGTAAACGGTTATAGCATGCTAATGACCAAGTGGGTAGCAGAGTCAGGAAAGGTTAATCACTTAAAACTATGAGAATGACAAGAGCTCAGTGAGGTTAAAGAAGCACGGAACAGTCCAAACTTTAGCATCACTGTCTTCAAAGTTTTGTATCAATGCCAACTGTAGAGAAATATGAAAGTTATAGTCAGAAAACCATTGCAAGCCCATGCCCATTTTAATTATTATTTTTTTAGGCTTGGACTTAAAGAATTATTGAGCCACAAGAGAAATCATTTCGACACAGTGTATTATAATAACAAGGCAAACGTATAAATTATAATAATACATTCAAAATAAGCAAACATAGCAAGAGAATGTTGTCAGATAAGGCATAATTATTGTGTATGTATAAGTAAAAATAGAAATATAGTAAAAATATATCTTGACTATATACAAGAGGTTTTAAGGAGAAACAGTGCAAAGATTAAATAATGAATGACATAGGGTGAGTTCTACAGTTGTATGGAGTATAATATGAAAAAAAAGAAAAATAGTCATTAAAATTAGTGTTACCCTGCCTATAACAAGATTAAAAGAAGATTTAATGGATGTATGATTGCATTAATTTAATTGTATTGTATTGTATTGTATTGGCATGTATGCCATTTATGACATCAACCTGTCCATGGTCTGAAGGTGAAAATGAGCAATTTTGGCACAAACATATGACCTCTTTGTGTAGGTCACTGTTTTATGTGCATTGTTCCTGATAAATAAACAAATGAACTAAACCAAACTATTACAATTTAATAGTTATTATTGTTTCTGTATACTCAATAAATACTCAAAACAATCATCTACATGTTGTTTTTAAAGGTGTAATCTCTTCTTATGTTACTGTTTTGCATTAAACTTATCTATCTCCAAGAGACAGGTCAGATCTTTGGAGAGGCGACCTCACTGTCTAAATACAATAAAATTAATGCAAGTATTTTTGAAACAATAAAAAGCTTTGATTGAATAAATTTAAGATAAGTTAAATGCCATACTGTGGGACAAATGACAAATGTTTTTAATAAATGTAAAATCTGCTTTAATTACACATGATCACCTTTGTGTTAGCAATTAAGATGTGTAATTGAAACCTGGTCTTGAGCATCCTTTATATATATATTTTAAATCCTGTTCTTGTTTTTAGGTATTGGAAAAGTACCCGAATACACCTATGAGCCATAAAGAGATTCTGCAGGTAATCCAACGAGAGCGACTGAAAGAAATAAGGTATGTAAAATCTCACTTATACAATGTCTGCTAAAGGGCCTATATTACGCTATTATCTCTTCAATGTTGTTTCCTTATCACAAACAGACCTGGAGTCATATTTTGTTTCATCCACAAATGTTTAACACACATATCCTGCGTATTTAGTTCTTCTAGGTATTTAGTTCTTCTCTCAGACTGAAAACACTGAAACCACACACCTTTACTAGAATCATTTGGATGATTTCAGTCCTGGAATTGCCAGTCTCTACTAAACTAAAGGCGAAAGTGTTGTTCACTTGAAAACTAAACAGACTTTACTCAAATGTGTGAATAAAGCAAAACACAACTCCAGGTCTGTTTGTGCAGAGGTAACAACATTCTAACATGGCTTAAAGCTCACAAGAGTCAATTTTGCGTAATATAGGACCTTTAATATGTATTTTATTAATGGTGGGAGTACTGCTGTTTTGTCTATATTCACTGTTCATTTGGGTTGTCACTATACCAAATTTGAGTGTAATTTTTGCTATTTATACTTACACTAGACCAATAAAAAATGCTGATGGTCTTATATTTATATTTATTAAAGGTGCAATATGTAACTTTTCTGCTGTGAAGTCGGCCTTCTTGTCTCCACGGCGATATTATTCTTTACATTACATGCATTACATTAGTGCATTACATGTCACAGTGTGGCATTAGTTACACTATCTAATTTATCTTCATGTTGACAAGCAGGGCACCACAAGGTACAGGTCAGATCTGTGAAGAGGCGATGCCACTCACAGTAAGAATCAGACTGAATATATAAATGGGCATAAATAAGAAGTGTGCATGGGGGCACTTCTGGCTCTATCGTCTCCATTTCCATTTCACTTTATATTGAAAAAACGTAACCCTGCTTTCTGTAGCTGCTGCTGTCTGGCGCCTTCATGTTTGTATTAACCCGCCATTTTTATTTCACTGTTTAGTTCCTAAATAAATTCATATTTCTAATATGGAACTCTGCTCCAAATTCGCTTCTATAACTACTAGCCTTGGTGAGCTTCATTTGACTGGATCCAAACGCTCCCTTATTCCACTTCTTTATACAGTCTATGGTAAGAATGTATGTTTTTCAAGGTTGTTAGTGCAATAAAAGCACAAAAGCACTTTTAATTGAATAAATGCAATATGTGTTTAATGTGGTACTGTGGAATTCTAGGGAAATCAATAACATCTCCATGGAGACACAAGAAGCTCCACCAGAAAAGTTACACAATGAACCTTTTTAATGTATTTTATTATTGCATTATACCAAAATCACAGTCCTTTGTTAAACATATTGGCATCGCTTCTGTTCACATCAGTCTTATTGGCACCATTTGTTTTCTCAGTAGTAATTATAATTTCTTTTTGTCTCATTGTCTCTGTTCTCATCCAGAAGGTAAGACAAACAGCCAGTTCCCACCCTGCGCTTTAACCACCTCACTGCACTGTTGTGTAGTTTTCCCTTGTGCATGTTTGTAACAATAACATGTCCTAGTTTTGGCTGTAAAATAAATATGACACATTACATTGAATTGATGCTGCCTTAAAACCAAAGGTGAAACATGACACAGATTCTACTATGCTGATGCAAGAGTTTACAGATACATAAGATTGTCATAAATATCCAAAAACAAATACTAATCAGAATGCAAACTAGTATTGAAAATCAAAACTAGATACTTATTTTTCACAGATATCGATACTAATAAAGTCCCACCGATAGGACAGAAATGAAGTCTTCCTGATTGTCTTTAGAATGATGTTGAGCTGTATCAGAACAAGTATAAGTAGAGCACATAGACTAATATACACCCATGGACCACTGAGGGATTACACACATATAAGGACACATGGGAATAGAAAAGAAAGTACTACCATTTAAATGTGGAAAATCACAGTATGTTGTCTTAAAGGTCCCTTGGCATGAAATTTTCACTTTCTGAGGTTTTTGAATGTTAATGTGAGCTCCCCTACCCTGTTTAGGGCTAAACGTTGCGAAATGTGTAAACTGAGCAATTGCGATCCTTTTCCGCGTTTAAAAAAAAGACAGCCCAAACGGGTGATTTTAGACAAGTAAATTTTCTGACGTCACACTCGGGGAAAGGTTTCCACCCCTGATGTCTGGATGTCCACCCCCTGTCTCTGGACAACACGCCCAGAGAATTTGGACCACAAACGAGCGACGAGCTACGAGATGCGTTTTGTTTTGTTTTTTTGCCTGGAGAGACGTGAGAGTCTCTCCAGGCTCGGATGTCCTTTATCCGAGCCTCTGAAACAGCAGTGGTTTAATTTTATTTTCTGTGGAAATTGGTCTAAGAGTGTTTATTTTCATGGGACGCATCTCCTATCTTCCTCTGCACTTAAAACACGGAAGTAGGGACAGCGCACATCGCACCGCTAATCCAGGAAACAGTGGCGTATTTGGCCACACCCCCACCCACCTGCACTGGCCCGTCTCTGTCCTCCTCATTTGCATTCAAGCAACACACCCAGAATAAAGTGTTTCAGAACCACATTTCTGAATAGGGCTGCCTTCAAGAAGCTATATCATGCACTGAGGCTTGAGAAGGATTCATATACAGTATTAGGGAACCACTAAGGCGCCAAGTACCATGTCATGGGATCTTTAAGGAAAGAGTTTTTTTTTTGTGTGTGTGGTTTTTTTTTTGAGTGTATTCCTTAGTATCAAAATCAACTTTGAAATTTTAGATACACCACACAAATGTAATTTTTATTGACCATTTTCACATCATAACATGGGTTATAAATGAATGTCTGTATAAGCATTTGATTGGTTTCAACTTTCTGTTATATATATAAGCAACATTGAGAGGATTTTCCCATTCAAATTATATAATGTGTTGTTTAATCACTATGGCAACACTCCTAATTTCTCATCATACTGACACCCATGTATGTACATGTATGTATGTACAAACTATGGTAATTGCACACTTCAGAAGTCTAATGTTACTTACCCTTTATTTATCCAATCCAATCCAACGTTATTTGTATAGCACATTTTACCAACACAAAGTCTCCAACGTGCTGCACAGAGTGGTCATAATATAAATTAACAAATTTAATCAAATAAAGCATAAAATAAATAAATAAGCATGTCAATAAAAAAAAACATAAAAAAATACTAAAATTTAGCAAATTAAAAAATAGCAAATAAAATCAATAAAAGACTGTCAGAGGACCACACAATTCCTACGCCGTTGCAATCTGATGGTAAAAACACATGCAGTGCTGTTTTACAGTATTTTGCAGAATAGGAAATTCAGTGACAGTCTATTTATCGAGTTTATATCCATTTTAACTGTTGAAATAAAAGTAACATTATGGATTATACCACCTTTTATAGGGAGAAAAGTGTTGTGAGCCTTCTAAAGATATGAACTTTCCCCATTAGAACCCATTAGACTTTATTTATAAATGAACATGCATAGCTAACTCATTAGCCACCACATTCCTAACAGGAAGTGAACATGAGAATTTTTCCGGCTCCATCCACTTGGCTCCAGTTAACTTTGTATTGTATTGTATCTCCCTTTAACTGCTGCTCCTCGGGCTCCTCATTTAGGCCTTAAAATGTTCATATTAACCCAATCTACATAAAGGATATGAAACAGGCTCCAATTTTGCTAGCCTCAGTGAGTTTCATTTAACTGGAGCTGAACGCTGTGGGTCCACTTCTTAGTCACTTTTTTATACAGTCTATGATTCTAATGTATGATTAGAACTCTTAAAACATGTGTCATTGCTCTCGAAGTTGAAGGCACTGTAGTTGCCATGTAGTGTTAATAAGCTTAAAGATCCCATGACATGGTACTTCTTGATGCTTTTATATGGCTCCTTAATGGTTCCCTAATACTGTAAATGAATCCTTCTTCAAAATCAACACTCAGTGCATGAGAAACAGAGATAAGATGAGAAAGAGTCATAAATATCTCTCTCAGGTCGTTTTCACACCTGCCGTGTTTGGTTCGCTTAAAAAGAACCAGAGTTCGTTTGCTCCTTTGATTCGGACCTTTTGGGCTGGTGTGAATAAAAACCAAAAGTCTCGATCCGGAGCAAACAAGCGGACCGAGACCACCTAAAAAGGTCGGTCTCGGTCCGGTTCCATACGAACTCTGGTGCGGTTCGTTTGAGGTGAGAATGCAGACCGGACTCGATCCGACACAAGTTGGCTTTTTGTACTTAACAAGCTCCCGTCGTATGTCGAGCATTATGGGAAACTGAGGCTGACGAAACAAAACAAAACGAAACTTACGAGGTTTACTTACGTTTTGCGTGAAGAGCAAGAGTCAGAACTTGTTGCGCACATGAGTGCTGTCCTCCGTAGTCGTCTTGTCCTGTGTCTTCGTCATTTGGAAATTGATTGTAAAATAGTGTAAACCTCACGATGCTGCTCAAACATTTGTGCGAACTGTAAAAACTGAGCAAACCATATCGCTAAGGCTAGATTGAAAACAGCACGTAACACCGTTATTCTCCTCCTTCCGCGTTTGGACACCGACAGGGCTCATTCTGTCCAACGGCTGAGCGACCTCAGCACATGTGCTTTTGTTTATAGATGTTAGTTCGCTTGGGGAAAAACTGCAGTGTGAAAGCGAACCGCACCAAAATAAAAAAAATAAAAAAACATTTGGTCCGGACCAAAGCAAGTGAACTATCGGACTTTCCTGGTGTGAAAACGACCTCAGACTCTTTATTCTGGGCGTTGTTGCTTGAATGCAAATGAGGAGAAAAAAGCTGGCCAATAGTAGAGGGTGGGGGCGTGGCCAAACGCTCCGGTCTCCGCTGTCAGCCCACAGCTGATCCATTTCCTTGTTTTTGCACGGGAGAGAGATTTGAAGCGTTCCATTGAAAAATAAACACATTTCCACATAAAATAAAATTAAACCACTGCTGTTCAAAGGTCCAGAGGCTCAGATAAAGGACTTCTGAGCCTAGAAACACTCGGACATGCCTCCAGGCAAATAAAAAAACGCATTTCGCATTGCCTAGCGCATTCGCAGTCCAAACTCTCTGGGCGTGATTTACAGAGACGCTGAGTTCAGACAGACGGGGTGGAACTGCATTTGCATTTCTTTTTTCGATCTGATGTCAATAAGGTGCCTCGCCCGTTTGAGCTCCGATTTTTTGTAACGCAGAAAAGGATCGCAAATGCTCAGTTTAGACATTTCACAACTTTTAACCATGGGGGGGGGGCCTAAACAGGGTAGGGGAGCTCACATTAACGTTCAAAAACCTCAGAAAGTGAAAATTTCATGCCATGGGACCTTTAAAGGTGCACCAGGCAACATTTCATGTACAGGGTACACCACCTAATTGTCTCCATAGAGATGTCACAGCATTGCCTGCAATGTTCCACAGTATGTGTGGAACATTAATGTAGCTGTCTTACTTTAAGTCATTTACAAGTATTTTTTATAGCTGAAAATGCCTTAAAACATGCATTCTCGTGTTCACCTCTCCACAGATCTGACTTGTAACTTGGCCTTGTAGCTTCAATCTTGTAACATTAAAATAAAAAGGTTTTAATATTTCTGTCACCCAAAATATGCATCACAGCTGCTGATGTGCGATACCCGGCACATATCCGGCAATCCAGACTTTCCGGCACCTACAGCAGCAGCACGATTTATTGAGCTTTTCGACCCCGATAGGTAAATGATGGATAAATTCAAGAAAAGAAAAGTTTCTGAAGAAAACAGAATGTTTAATGCTACATGGACAGATTCATTTGCTTTTGCGGCTGATTTGCAAGTCTGCTTAATTATGTACGCTCCAGTGCACATAATAAAATGATAGATGGAACACAGAAGCAGATGGCATTTTTGGTTCGCAGCGGGTGGATAATTTAAGTTTGGATTTTTATTTCCTACAAGGAGGACTCAAATAGACATTTAGTATTTCATTTGAAAGTAAGCATCAACCAGTTGGCTTTTTTTCAAAGTTCAAAATGTTTTTTTGTTACATGCAGAAATAAAAATTCTGTGTTCTCTGTAGCATTTCATTGATTTTATAAATGCAGCACACTATAGTCTTTTACACATAGCATATAGGTAAAAAAAAAAATATATATATATGCAGTGGTATCCTCATTTTAGATGTCAAGAGGGTTTTGTGGCACCAGGTGTTTTCTTTTCTGTGGGAGACGGTCCAAATCGCTCTTTTAGTATTAAGGTTGCCGACCCCTGGCATTGTCTTATGCAACAAATGGCAAAGCATTTAAAAGCTTGAATCCATGATCATTTAAAACAAGCAAAATGTATTACAAAAACATTAAGCCTCCAGTGAGAGCATCCATCCATCCATTTACCTCTGCTCACATTACATGCTATTGATTAACCATCCAAACACATAACATCAAATCTAAAAGCTGTAATCTGGCAGTGGTCCCTCTAATGAAATGCATGATAGAAAATGTGCCTAGCTCCTTCTCCCGTTTAGTATTTGAGTTTAATCTGTGAGTTACATCATGTGAAACTGAAATGCTGTGTCTGTATTTTAGTGGGACATCTCCGTTGGCATGTCTGAACGCGATGCTCCACACAAACTCCAGAGGAGAAGAGGGCATTTTCTACAAAGTCCCAGGTCGAATGGGCGTCTACACTTTAAAGGTGCAAAAGATTTGACTGTTTTATTTTCTTTAAAGTATTATATTACACAAAATTGATTATTGTGATCTTTTAGCCATGTTATGTTTTTAAAGCACACCTGGTGTTGTGGTTTTTTTTCATTCACACATGTTTGAGTAACTAGACTATTAGTCTGTCTACATCTCAAAAGCTTAAAATGCTCTGTTCCACTGTGTGATGTCATGACGCTGTGTTTCCAGTTTGAGAGAAGAACTCAACCTAAATATGCAGGGTTTGTGTGTTAAACATGTGTGAATGAAACAAAACACAACCCCCAGAGGGGGTATTCCACAAACACTAAGGGCAAAGCCCGGCTTTATTCAACAGTCCGCGCTAGTTTTAGTGAGAGTTCGGTTCCATGACTCTTGCTAACCTTAGTCCGGGGCAGGCTAAAGACGTGGCTTAAACAGGCTGTGTCGCAGAGAATACGTACCGGAAGTAACAGGGATGAAAGAGTTCCGTTTTTTAGCGGATCTCCGCTTTTTTCATGATTGGCCACTTTCATCCCTGAAGTAAACAGAGTGTCAAAAAACAGTTCGGCACACCTCCCGCATGACTGTCTGTGTTGTCCGAAAACAATATCAGCAAAAAAAAAAAGTTACCTTACGTTCTTGGTCAGTTTTGACAAATTTCCAGTAATTTAAAAATCTTTTGAGCCGCTGTCTTCACGACATTATCAAATAGAAGAATTCTAGAGGTAGCACAGAGGAAAACTTTGTTCGATTGGTTAAGCACTGCGTCTTGCACGTGGGCGTCCCGGGTTCGATTCCTCGTACTGATGTATTCATGCGCAAGTCAATTATGTGTTACATTTTCATGAATTTACATTTGCCACACATTACACAAATGTGAATGAATTTAACCTACAATTATTCATATCATCATAGAACTTATATCAGCTGGGCCTAACATCACTCTCACTTGACGACATTGACACTTTATATTTTATATGACATCTCTATCAAAGAATACAGTTAAAGATAAACCTTTACTTTTAAAACAAAATGTAGCCAAATAACAGGCACACTCCATGATGCAACATTTCAATGATTCAACAAATTTGCTTCAGAGATGCTGTGCAAGCCTCTTTAATGAAATCCTATTTATCAATTTCCATCAATAGGCATAAAACAATAAAAGACATTAGGTATGACATTCTGGTGTGAGGCCACTGCTGGAGGACTGCTGAGGGTCAGGCAAGGCTCTGCTGGAGGACTGCTGAGGAGGGTCCAAGTGTACGCTATCTTCAGTAACTAGAACACAAGCATACTATTAAAAAATACAAATGCTTGGATCACAGCTGAGGCAAGCAGTAGCCTAGAGAATACCTTGAATATACTCCTCACGAGAACTCGCAGGAAGGATCTTTGATGGGGTCCCTCCTTCAATTACCTCCACCAGTGGGCGACCCCGGTTTAGGGCCAGTCCCAGCTCCTCTGCAGGTGAAAGGTTTTGAGGGGGGCTCCCACCTCCTGTGGCTTGGTAGCTACTGTTCATTTTAAATTAAATTAAGGTACCATTTCAACAGTATTACTAATTTCACTGAATAATAATATTAATATTAGCCTACTTACCACTCTGCAAAAAGTTTTTATGCTTTGTCTTTACCTGCAAAACAGTCCTCTTCACATTATTCCTGCTCAAAGACAAGATAACACAATTTAATTTACAATTTACTTATTAGTTGGAACAAATACTTTTACACAGTAAAAATAAATTACAACTGACAAGACTGCTCTACAAATATGAATATAAACATTTTATGACATCAGCTGTTCTCCCTGAGTATCGAACTCGTGTCTACCACGTGACAAACCATACCATATCCTCTCCCCCACGGACTTGTCTTTATACCGATGGTGAAAACATACTTAAAAAACTCAACATTCAGCTCTGTTATAGGACTTAACTTACGCATTTAAGTGCTCGGCGATCTTCTGCCATGCCATGTCTCTCGCCTTGGTTATTGCAAATGTGTTGCAGAGTTCCAAAAGCAACTTTTGTTGTGATGTGCTGAAATAATCAGCACGAATCTTTGACATGATCACGTTTTTGACAGTCGCTTGTTCTCGGCTTCTTACATTCCCCATGCACGCGCCTAGGCCAGGACAGGATGGGCGCGGCTGAAGTTAGCGCTGCTGAGGCGCAGCTGAAACGCGTTAGTAGAACGACTCCTCTACGTTGCGGCTACTTCAGGCGAGGACTAACCACTTAGGCGTCGCTATGTTTAGCGACGTTCGTGGAATACCCCCCAGGTCTGTTTGTGGTGAGGAAACAACATTAGAACAGAGATCAGAGTATCATAGTATGATATGGGCCCTTTTAGAAATCTATAAGCATTATTAGAAGGCATTTTAACTAGGCAATTTTGATTTGTTTTTGTCTTATAAATCCTAGTGTAATGTACATTGAATATCTGAATCCAACTGCCTTCCTTATAAGATGTCTGTAATCCCTCACTCGTCCAGGTAGGTTCCAAAAACAAGCAAACAAACAAAACGTTTGTCCAGGTGACAGAATTTAATTTTTCTTTTGCTGTACTTTCATTTTAACTTTAAAGGTGCACTATGTAACTTTTCGGTACGGGGTCTGTCGCTTTGTTTCTATGGATATGTCATTGCTCTGCCTGGAATGTTCCACAGTATGACATTTAACAGCTCTGCCTTACATTTAACCAATTGCAGGTGTTTTTATAGCTCAAAAATACATAGAAAAAGCATGCCACTACCTTCCTTTGTCCCCAGTGTAAATGTGTGCTTGTATTTCACAGAAGGACAGTGGGGACACGGTAAAGGATCTGTCTGAGGACGGGTCAGAGGAAAGCAGCAGTGACACTCTGAGCGACTCCAGAAGCACAGAGAACTCCATCAGCCCAGAGCAGAGGAGGGGGAGGTGGATGAGAAGAGGTAACAGCCATAGAAACAGTTACTCCCAAACTGCATTTAAAGCTCCCGTATTACACAAAACTGACTATTGTGAGCTTTAAGTCATGTTAGAATGTTGTTCCCTTCTTAAAAACAGATCTGGAGTTGAGTTTTGTTTCATTCACACATGTTTGTGTAATCCTTTATTATTAGGCTGTCTACATCTCCAAAGCTCAAAATGCTCTGTTCCACCTTGTGATGTTATGAAACGGTATTTTTCAAGTTAACAGCTACCTTTTAATTTTTGTTTAGCAGGCTAGAGATTGAACTGAAATGATCCAAATGATTATAGTGAAGGTGTATGGAGTTTAAAAACACAGTGGAACACTCTCTGTATCACCACATGATATTAAAAGGTGGAACAGAGTTGAGTTGAGTTGAGTCTGTTTGAGAAGAGAAACCAGCCTAAATATACAGGATGTGCATGAGTGAATGAAACAAAACACAACTCAACTCCAGGTCTGTTTAGATGAGGAAACAACATTATATCATAAATTAGAGAATAGCATAAAATTGGCCCTTTTGCCCTCATGGCCATGGTTCTCTCTGTGTGCCACTCCCATATAAACCTTCTGCCCACTGATTTGTCAATACAAAAGTGAGCCATAGTTGGTGTCCACACAACACAATATACACTGTGCATCATGTAACATTCAGCCATTACCAAAGTCCATCAGTTGTAGTTGTCATCGGGGAGGTAAATTACATCAGAAATAAATATGACATTATATGGTATATGGTCTTTCTGGTATGGTACAGTGCCGTGAAAAAGTATTTGCCCCCTTCCTGATTTCTGTGTTTTTTGCATATTTATCACTCAAAACATTGTCAGATCATCAAACCAATTTTAATATCACACAGAAACAACCCAAGGAAAGACAAAATTCAGTTTTTGAATGATGATTCCATTTATTAGTGCACAAAAAAAATCTAAACCTATCTGGCCCTATGTGAAAAAGTAATTGCCCCCTTAATCTAATAGCCAGTTGAGCCTCCTTTGACAGCAATAACTGTAACCAAACGTTTGCGATAATTGGTGATGAGTCTTTCACACCGCTGGGGAGGGATTTTGGCCCACTCTTCTATGCAGAATTGTTTCAATTCTGCCATATTGGAGGGTTTTCTTGTATGAACTGCCCGTTTAAGGTCACACCACAGCATCTCAATCGGATTTAAATCCGGACTTTGACTTGGCCACTCCAAAACCTTAATTTTGTTTTCTTTGAGCCATTCAGAGGTGGACTTGCTGGTGTGTTTTGGATCATTGTCCTGTTGCATGATCCAAGAGCGCTTGAGTTTGAGGGCACGAACTGATGGCCGGACATTCTCCTTCAGGATCTTCTGGTAAACAGCAGAATTCATTTTTCCGTCAATCACAGCAAGGGGGTCCCTGGCCCAGTTCGCCATCTGTTTGGGGGTCCCTGGCCTGAAAAACGTTGAAGACCCCTGGTATATGGTCTTTCTGGTATGGTATATGGTATGGTATTTCAATTCAAGCCACTAGGGGCCAGTGTTTTTAAGGAGTAAATATAATCACTTTATCTTTGTAGGATCAGCCTATTCATATCCCCTCCTTTTATGATATAAGAGTTGACAACCTGGTTAAAGGTCCAATTGATAGTTTGCAGGGTGTGTTCTGCATGTAGGCCTATCTGTATTTGATGGAATCTTCAGCAGTTACCATGGTGACACAATGCACCCATGAGCCAACACTGACAGAAAATAATTAGATGATATGAAGACTTGAGAAAAAATTTAAAGATCCCATGACATGGTACTTCTTGATGCTTTTATATGGCGCCTTAGTGCTTCCCTAATATTGTATATGAAGCCGCCTTCTCCAAATCAAGCCTTGGTGCATGATATAGCCTCTAGGGCTACGTTTGCACTGCAGGGTTTAATGCTCAATTCCAATTTTTTAGTGAAATCCGATTTTTTTTGCGAGGCTCTTCACATTTCCAATTAAATGCGACTTGTATGTGATCTCCGGAGTGAATTTTAAACACCCCAAAAGTGTCCCACATGCACATTGGAGGACACGATGACTTCACACGCAGCAAGCATGCTCATTGTTTAAAGATCCCATGACATGGTACTTCTTGATGCTTTTATATGGCACCTTAATGGTTCCCTAATATTGTAAATGAATCCTTCTTCAAAATCAAGCCTCAGTGCATGAGATATGACTGACTGTCTTCATGAGGCTAAATATGTCTCTAAAACGCTTTATTCTGGGCGTTGTTGCTTGAATGCAAATGAGGACAGAGACAGGCCAGTGCAGCGGGTGGGGGAGTGGCCAAACTCTCCGCTGGTTCCTCGTTTAGCGGTGCGATGTGCGCTGGCCCCACTTCTGTGTGTGTAAGCGCGGAGGAAGCTATGAGACAAGTTGCATTAAAAAAAACACATTTCGCAGCTTTTAGCCATGGGGGGGCCCTAAACAGGGTAGGGGAGCTCACATTAACGTTCAAAAACCTCAGAAGGTGAAAATTTCATGCCATGGGACCTTTTAAAATAGATTTAAAGAGCACATTTTTGGGAGCCTGTGATGAGCGCGAGCATTCATGGTCCTTTTTAGGAGTTTGATTTTCAACAGTCAGTTGTAACTGTTATCTTATGTGTGAGAGACTTGTTTAACTGCACAAATCAGCTCACTTTTTGTACGTCCTGCTAAACTAGCACATTCTGATCCAGTTGTGTTAAAATAAAGATCAGATTAAAATCTAACCTGATTAACAGAGCTTCAGCAGAGCGTACAGTACACCCTCAGGGAATGTTGATGACATCAGCTCAGTGTTGTATAAAGTACTGGAAAATCAAACTCAAGTAAAAGTATAGGTACCCCTCCCAAAAATGACTTTGGTAAAAGTCGAAGTCACTGACTGAAATGTTACTTGAGTAAAAGTCTTAAAGTATCTGGAACTTTTTGTACTTAAGTATGACAAGTAATGTAAAAATAAATGTACTCAAGTAATGTAATTAAAAGTACAAGTAAAAGTATCAAGCAAAGGCAGTCTGAAGCTAACCCATGCTTTGTTACTTAGATAGCACAAACACACAGCGCTTGTTTACATTTTTAAAAGTAGGCACATGTTAATGTTATTTTTTGTCCTTTTGAACTCATGTGCCCTTTCTCATTCATTACACTTAGCCTACAGCTATGCCTTCCCTTGAGCCGAAAAAGCTAGGTAGCCTGTTAGTTCCATCGTCAAATACGCTTTGTGTAACTGAAACAAGTTCTGTTCACAAGTACGAGCCTCTGTACGGGCCTCTACTAATGATTCATCAGATATGTGCAGTCATAGGTAACTCAGTGTTGAAGTTTCGGAAGGCTCACAAGTAACTCCTCCAGACGCGATTCATGGACTAAACCAGAGCTAAACCAGGACTAAACGAGGGCTAAACCTGTACTAAAGCAGGACTAAACAACAGCTAAACCAGGGCTAAACCAGTGCTAAGCCAGAGGTAAACCAGGCCTAAACCTGTACTAAACTGGGACTACACTGGGGCTAACCCAGGTCTAACCCAGGTCTAAACCTGGACTAAAGTACTATACTGTAAAAGAAAAAGTACTTGTCACATGATTTTAGGGGTTATTTTACCATGTTTGTGGTAACATCCTGTCTAAAACTTTTGAGTTCAAGCTTCGGCTTTGAGCAAACAAAATAAATACACAAAATTCTTAAGAAAATTATAAGACTTAGAGAATTATAGGACTTTTACTCAAGTAGATTTTTTCATGTGATACTTTTAGTTGAGTAACTTTTTGCCTTGGTATCTGTACTTTTATTTAAGTAACAAAACTCACTACTTTTAGACATGATCAAAACACAAAATATGTAAATGTAAATAATGTAAATAATCACTCTTTTTCAACATGAACTTAAACTATGCCCGCACATTCACTTGGACCACTCCCCTTAAATTTTATTTTCAGTTTTGACAAACTGGTAAGTTACGCCCTGTATCGAACAGCGTCTTGACAAAACACAGGAAACCGAAGCAACAGCTTGCATAACGCTGGCTAAACGTTATCTTAAACATTTATTAAACCTGTCTCTGAGTATTTCCTGGAATAAAATTCACAATGTTTCTCACTGAAGGTAAGTCCGTAATAGTTTTGGTGCCATTGTTAACATTGTAAATTCTACATATATGCAATACATTTTGTGTGTTAAGAGCAAGTTACTGTGTATTTTTTTCCTCTGGCTATGCATTTGCTGTCCCTTATTTACATTTTAGTAGATAATATTTAACAGGAAACTATATATTTGGTTGACCACAATCATTTCCTATTTATACACTTGCAAAAGAAATACTTGTAAACCTCTTTTGCAATTTTGAGAGGAAAGAAATTTAAGCAATGAAATACAGATCTTTCCTGTTCTTTCCTTGTATTTATTTGACTTATTTACAAATGTTAAAGACCAAAAGTTGCTAAATTGTTTAACATGGAGACTCATGATACTAAAATTTCAAACTCTATTTAAAGGTGCACTATGTAACTTCTCGATAGGGGGGCCATCAACTTCTTCTTTCTATGAATGTGTTTGAGAATGAATGTGAATGAGTTTTTTATTTAGCAAAAAATATGATAATAATTGACTCAATGCAAGTTTAATGCCATACTGTGGAAAATACCAGACAAAGCAATAACATCTCCATAGAAACAAGCAGCTGCAACCCTCTGTTAGAAAAGTTAGATAGTACACTTTTAATCAGGTCTAAACCACTGTCTACAGTCCATTGTTGTTTAGAGATACTGTATTTTGGAAAGGCAACATAATCTGAGCTGTTGTGCAGAGTGGAGTTTTAGTTTAATCTTAACAAAAGCATTTTAAGTTTCTGTATTTTCCCCCCTGGGGCTATGTATTTTGAATTTTCTAACCTGTTTTTTTTTGTGTGTTTTATTTTGGCAGTTCCCTCCAAGCTCCAGTCTCAGCCTTCGTCTCCACAGCCCCGGTGCTCCTCTCCCTCTGTGACCACTGCCAAAATCCTCTCTCCATCGCAGAAACACAGCAAGAAGGCGCTCAGACAGGTAAAATAAGTTAAGATAATTATCTTGTGTCTGTTCCTAATCTTATTTTAAGTTTCTACAGTGTTTCTCATACATCATTCTGTTGTGCTGTGCCACAGAATGAAAACTGAGTACAACTCTCATTCTTGCTCACATGCACATAGAGAGTACCCCCCATGTTTTTGATGAGGGAACAACGTTATTATAACATGGTAGAAATCTCCATAAAGTCGATTTTGCTGAATACCCCATATTTAAAGGTGCATTGTTTGTAGGTGGAGGTAAAATAATAATAATAATAATACATTTTATTTAAAAGCGCCTTTCAAGACACCCAATGACACTGTACAAAACAAAGTTAAAAAACATAAAAAATACTTAAAATACAAAGATAAAAACAGAGATACAAAACTGGAAGAAGTTGAAAGTGACTGTTATGTGGTGTAGGATTGTCTGAACAGGTGTGTTTTGAGTCTGGATTTGAAAAGAGGAAGTGAGTCAATATTGCGGAGGTCAGGAGGGAGTGAGTTCCCCATGGTGACGAGACGAGCAGAGGGAACAGAGAGCTGGAGAGAGGAGGAGGAGGAGCAGAGGGAGCGAGAAGGAATGGAGATGTGGAGGTCAGTGATGTAAGGTGGGGCCAGGTTATGGATCGCTTTGAAGGTGGTTAGGAGAATTTTAAAGTTAATTCTTTGTTTTATGGGAAGCCAGTGTAGTTGTTGGAGGATGGGAGTGATGTGGTTGGAGGAGGGGGTCCTGGTGATGATGCGGGCAGTGGAATTTTGGAGAAGCTGCAGTTTCTGGAGGGATTTGTTAGGGAGACCAAAGAGGAGGGAGTTGCAGTAGTCGATCCGGGAAGTAACAAGGCTGTGAACGAGTATGGCAGTGATTAAGATTAAGAGATTAAGCCTTTATTGGTCTCACACACAATGACACACAGTGACACACGGGAGAAATTTGACTTCTGCATTTGACCCATCCTTTTCAGGAGCAGTGAGCAGCCATCTTTTTCGGCGCCCGGGGGGCAGTACCGTGAAGGGTCTTGCCCAAGGACCCACACTGGTTAGCTCATTGCCCGGGGGGATTTGAACCCACAACCCCCAGGGGGAAAGTCAGTGACTTACCAGTTGAGCTAACCAGCCGGTCCAGTTGAGCTAACCAGCCGGTCCGGTCAGTGGTGTGAGGAGTGAAAGAGGGGCGGAGACGAGAGATATTGCGGAGGTGAAAGTAGACGGAGCGGGTGATGTTATTAATATGGGATTGAAAAGAAAGTGTGCTGTCAAGGATGACACCCAGACTCTTGATCTGAGGGGAAGGAAGGACAGTGGAATCATGGATATAGAGAAACTGCTGGATTTGGAGATAGTGGAGGGGGTGCCTACTAGGAGGACTTCAGTTTTAGAGCTGTTAAGTTTGAGAAAGTTGGAGGAGAACCAGGAATGGATTTCTTGTAGACAGAGGGTAAGAGAGGTTGGAGGGAGAGATGAGGCAGGTTTGGTAGAAATGTAGAGCTGGGTGTCATCCGCTTAACAGTGAAAAAGAATGTTGTGTTTACGGAACAGAAAGCCAAGTGGAAGGATGTAAATGATAAAAAGAAGGGGACCTAAGACAGAGCCTTGGGGAACACCAGCAGTGACAGGGATTGTCAAGTGTTGGATTTGCAAGATTTGAATTGGATGAATTGACTGCGATCAGTCCGTCAAATGCTTTTCTCCATGGAGATGTTATTGCTTTGTCTGGAATGTTTCAGAGTATGGTATTAAACCTTTCTATCTTCATGGAGATCAAACCAGACCAGATCCGTGGAGAGGTGACCCCGCTCACAGTGTGATGTCATAGTGTGGAACTTTCCTGGCAGCGCAATGACATATCAATAGAAACAAGCAGGTGACGGACCCCCAATCAAAAAGTTACATAGTGCACATTTAACATTACTTAAATTACTCTATATTCCTCCAGTTTATTCACATATTTTTTAGGAAAAAATCACTTATTTAAGCCCAGTTGTCTTAACATCATCCCTTTCATTCATTATTTCTAGCTCGTAGCTATTGTTTAGTGTTTAATTAAATTTCCTTTGATTGCACAGATTGTAACTGGTCCCATCTGTGCTGGTGTGGACTTATCTCCTTTGTAAGACTAATTTGCATTCATATTTTGGGGGGAGAGGGAACAAAAGATGAAAAAAAAAACACACAAAAAAACGCTAGCTTCAGAAATATTTTACTTTGCTATATTCAGGTTAGATAAGCATTCTGCACTTTTGTTATGCGGGCTCTTACAAAACCAAATGACTATGCCTTTTCACATCTTTTTCTCAAATGCTTTTAAAAAATGTCATTATTTTTCTTGTGTTTTCAGGCCTTGAAGCAACAGAGGAACCAGCGCAGACAGGGAGCGATGGGCTCTGCCTCGAGTCCAAGGCTTTTACTCAAAACCATTAAAGACATCACAATGGCTGACAACATCTCGACAAAGGCTGGTAAGGAGAGAATTAGCGAACTATTGACTGTGATGTAATTGATTCATATTGGATATTAATCCTGGACTATTTACTGATCTTGTTTTGAGAAGAAATTAAAAGGCCCTGTACCTATTTGCAAAATGTGTGACAGTAGCTCAGTTGGTAGAGTCTTTGCCCACTGATCTGAAGGTTGGTGGTTTGAATCCCGCTCTCTATAAAGACATCATAGGTTGAGAGGTAAGATCCATTGATCTACAGGTTGGCAGTGTGATTCCAGCTCCCACAGATGAACGCCGCTGTTGTGTCCTTAAGTAAGAGAGTTAACCCACCTCACCCCTAGTGTTTGCTGTTTTACCATTTACAGATATATTGTATAAGCAGCTCTTGAGTTCAAAATAAGTCCACTATTTACTGTCTGCATCTAAATATAAATTTAGTTTGATAATTAGGAAGTGTGTGTTAGCATGCTAGTTGTTGTAGCATTACTCTGTTTTGTTTCACCTTTTTAAGTCGGTAACAATCGGGTACAGCACTTTTTAAAGCTGAACTAAGTAACTTTTCTGGTGGGGTTGTCCACAATATGCTTTTCTCTATGGAGATGTTATTACTTTGTCTTGAATGTTCCACAGTATGGCATTAAACTCATTAAAAATCAACCCAACTATGACTCCTTTTCTAAAGAACTAAAAAAATGGCTATGGACTGGTCAGACTTGTCAGCACTGAAGCACCTACTTTTACACATTTTAAAAATATTTTAAAATTTTAAAATATGTAATATGTTTCAACTTTTAAGAATGTATTAATAAGTCTACTCTTTGATGTTGTGGTGTGAATGTTATATGTGAGCTGCTGAATGTGTGCTAATGTGTGTTTTTTATTGTTGAATGTGTAAATTGTATAATTTATTATTGTTCCTCAGGGACTGCAGATGGAAACTAGCTGTTTAGCTATAATCTGATGCAGTACATCTCTTAATAAAAAAATAATCTATCTTGCCTTTAATTACAGGTGTTTCTACTACTGAAAAAAATGATTAAAAGCATTCATTCTCACTGTGAATGGGGTCATGTTTCCAAAGATTTGACTTGCAACTTACCCTGTGGTATAACCTGTTTATTTCCATAGAGATGATGAGTTTAATGCCATACTGTAGAACATTCCAGGCAAAACATCTCATCGACAAGTAGGTGGCTCATTCTTCACCAGAAAATTTCACAATGCAGCTTAAACTCAGTATTTTTGTAGAAGAACATCTTAGAAATATGTAATTCATAAAGGTTCCCTCGTAGAAATTCTTTAGTCTCTTAAAAACATAAAATTTGACTTGATTTTAGGTTGATATTTAATTATTATTCATACTATCCACCAATGTTCCCCCTAATGTTTTATGTGTCTGAGCAAACACACTAACTCCCTGAGCGCTCCTTGGACCCCTCTGCACGACATCCGACATGCACCCCCGGTACACGCTGTTGCGAAAGAGCTGCGCGTGCTCGCGGCTTGCGCGTGCTCGTGGCTTACACCGGTAGAAGTTTAATACGAGACACATACTTTTGTTTCTGAATACTGGACGATTCCCCGTATTCAGATGACCCCGCGGCTGAAAAAAAGCGGAACTCTTTCATCCCTGCGCTGCATAGGTTTTCTTGTGCGCTGAGAACGTGCGAGCAGTGCGCAATTGCACAGGCGCGCAGCTTAGAGGGAACGTTGCTATCCACCATTAAACACAAATTACAAAGTTTAAAAAAAACAGCTATTACCGTAATACACAAAATATAGATACTATATTCTGTATATGAAGGGAGATACTATATCTACTTTTAGTTTATAACCTTCCTCTCTTAAAACAATGCTTCTTTGTTTTTCCCCACAGACCTGCGGCACTCAGTGGGAGCGAGAAAGGTGTCCCAGAGGCGGTTAAGTGCAGGTATGTTTTTCTTTTTTTAAAGATAAAGTCTGTATTTTTTGGTTTTATAATCAAATAAATAATAGAAGCAACACATAATTGAGACTAATGCCTTTTTAGTGTCATATTTTTCACCCAAAATCTAAACAAAAATGAAATAAAAAGTCACCACATCATAACTAGGACTAAACTGAAGTACTAAAGCTGGACACTACCAGGGCTAGACCAGGACTAAACCAGGACCACACCAAATCTATATTAGGTCTTAAACTGAGTCTAAACTTGGACAAACTGCCTGGTTGTACCTAAAGGTTCTACAGTAACTTGTGAGCCATGGAGTTGTTTTGTCTCATTCACACGTTCTCTCTCCTGAAAATGCTTTATTCCACCTTGTGATGTCATATAGTGGTAGTTTTAAAGTTAACAGCTACTTCTTACCTGTAGAGTTTGGCAATTCCAGGCCTGTGTGAAATGAAACGAAACACAACTCCAGGTATGTTTGTGATGAGGAAACTCCATTAGAAGAGAGATCAGAAAATAGTGTAAACTATGACAAAATACACATCAAAATTATAATTTTTTGGGTTTGCTTTGTTTTCCAGGTCAGATAAAACGGACCAAGTGTAACATCGATGTGGAGACTCCAGACTCGATCCTGGTGAACACAAACCTCCGTGCGCTCATAAACAAACACACCTTCAGCGTCCTGCCTCCAGACTGTCAACAGAGACTGCTCCGACTCCTGCCAGAGGTGGACCGGCAGGTGAGGACTTAAACAGGACTACAACCAGGACTAAACCAGGACTAGAGCAGGATTAACCCAGGACTACAACTACCCTGTCAGGACTGAAGAAGCTACAAAGAGTGGCAAAACTTTAGTTCAGTCGGCGTAATGCATTTGGCTCTTTACAGAAAAGAAATTCAGTATCTCCTCCTTACTTATGTCATAGGGTCAAAGGGGGTAATTGATATTAAAGATTGGAATTAAGAGTTATAAGTTAAAGCAGGACTTGTGGCTTTTGTGAGTGTTTGACTAGAAGACTAGAAGTAAAGGTCTGAAGAATTCAAATGAGCTGAGACAGTCGGAGGCCACATGATCTAAACAATAACTCCAGGCTCAGGCAATGTCAGGCTGAAGGAATGCTGTATCCTCTGTTGAAAGAGGAACAGAATATAATGGAATACAATAGAATGTCTTTTATTGTCACTGTTCACATGTACAATTTACATTATACATACAATGAAACTGAAAGCATCTCACTTCAGTGCAGACATTTAAGTAGACACAGACATTTAAGTAGGAGTAGAATTTAAGTAGAAGACACCTTCCCAGTGTCCATGAGGTCTGGAGAACAGCACTGGTCACAGTAGGTCACAAGCAGGGAAAGATTGTGCATCCTTGAGAGACATAGAAGGCATCTAGCCCAAACTGCTTGGTTTGGTGAAAATGTCCTTCTTAAAGTCATGATACCATGGTAACAGTGAAGCAGGTGCTTCTCACAGTTTCATAGGTCAACCTGTAATACTACTACAGTCCTCTCCAAAAGTATTGGAACAGCAAGGCAAATTCCCTTATTTTTGTTGTCCACTGAAGACATTTGGGCTGAAAATCAAAAGAAGATTATGAGACAAGAGTTCAAAATGCTTGTAGAATCCATCAATCATCCAGGTAGAATACATGGCAAAAGGAGAAATTCAATTTGTCAACTGGATAAAAGTTTATTTGGTCGAATACGTTTTGCAGCTCATCCAAGCTGCTTCTTCAGTTCTGGCTAGAGTGCTGGTGGACACTGCCTTATATCCAGTGGCAGACCGTGCATTTCACATCTAGGCCTTCAGTAGTGCTCCATCTGAATCACTCATTAACCATTTCGTTATAAAAAACATTTTACTATGCAGAAATGAGCCTTGCGTTGCATATAGTAAATTCCTGTAGCCACAATAAATGCCTCAACTGAATAAACAAACCAAGAGTGAACAAGTCTCGTTCTGCAACTACAGCCAGCAAAAAACATTAATAATAACCTCATAAACTTGGAATGATAGCAACATTTCACTCACCAAAAAATCTGATTATTTGAAGACAAAATCCATCCTCCTCTCTTTCGTCAAAAACAGTTCAATCACCCTGTCATGTAGATTATCACACTTCAGTTCCGTCAAGAAGTCCTTTTCTATTGCTATCGCCGGAGTTGTCCGACCTTTCTTGACAATGTCCAGCTTTTCTTGAAAAGTGTCTTTAAAATGGCCTTGACAGTAAATCTGCCACCAAATCTATTTCTTCTCCTCTTTCAGCCATTGTGGGCTGACTAAATATTTTTTTTAGCGTACTATCAGTCATCAACAAAGCGCGGCTAATGCAGTTTGCTAGCTTGCGTAAGAGAGCTATGCTCTCCGATTATCCAATCAGCGAGTCTCAATACAGTGACGTTGCCTACGCCCGCTAGAGGGCCCTGGTGACAACAAATCAAAATCTGATTGGTTGAAGTATCGACTTTGATTTCCCGTTAGAAGGCCTGCAGAACGGATAGTGAAGGCCTCTTTGACTTTGACCCTGCCTGGGAACAAAGGATAGCTGAAATGTGATTAGTTAAATGCTCCAATATGAAAATACATGTCTGGAAGCAGCATAACCATTGGAAACACAATAAAAGGAAATGGACAGACCATTTGGAATTATTTAATACATACATGGACAAAATATGATTAACATATGATTCAGATATTTTTTTTAGGCGAAGGCCTTGAAGGCCCTGACAGCCCACCACTGCTTATATCTGCCTGAAGGGATGAGCTAACTGCAATGAAACTACTATGAAACTATCACATCTATTTGTTTACAGTTTCTGTTAGTTAGGTAAGCCTATTCAATATTCAATATGCAGTGGGAGTGGAGTGTGGGGGGTCTTGTAACCTAAATCAAAACAAACAAAGAAAACAATAGGACTAACCAGAGGGGTATTCCATCAATGTGGCTAATCTCAAAGCCCGGCTAATTTCGATAGGCCGGGCTAGTTTTAGAGAGAGTTCGGGTCCATGACTCTGACTAACATTAGTCCCCGCTGAGTTACTGGGACAACATAGTCCTCTGAACTAGCCTGGTCCCGGGCAGGCTAAAGATCAGGCAGTGTCACAAAGAATATGTACCTGAAGTAAACAGAGTGTCAAACAAACAGTTCCGCACACTTCCCGCCTGACTGACTTTGTTGTCCGAAAACAAGGGTGACGATATCAGCAAAAAAAAAAATACTGTACCTTAAGTTCTTGGTCAGTTTTGACAAATTTCTAGTAAGTTTAAATATTCTTTTGAACCGCTGTCTTTACAATATTATCAGATAAAAGAATCGTGAGGCCACTGTTGGAGGACTGCTGAGGAGGTTCCAGCAAGTGTACGCCATCTTCATTAACTAGAACACAAGCATACTATTAAAAAATACAAATGCTTGGATCACAGCTGAGGCAAGCAGTAGCCTAGAGAATACCTTGAATATACTCTTCACAAGAACTCGCAGGAAGGATCTTTGTTGAGGTCCCTCCTTCAATTACCTCCACCAGTGGGCGACCCCGGTTTAGGGCCAGTGCCAGCTCCTCTGCAGGTGAAAGATTTTGAGGGGGGCTCCCACCTCCTGTGGCTTGGTAGCTACTATGTGTTTTAAATTAAATTAAGGTACCATTTCAATAGTATTACTAATTTCACTGAATAATAATATTAATATTAGCCTACTTACCACTCTACAAAATGTTTTTATGCTTTGTCTTTACCTGCAAAACAGTCCTATTTACATTATTCCTGCTCAAAGACAAGATAACACAATTTAACATATTAGTTGATGCAAATACTTTTACACAGTAAAATAAAATTACATCTGACAAGACTGCTCTACAAATATAAATATAAACATTTTATGACATCAACTGCTCTCCTTGAGTATCGAACTCGGGTCTCCCCCGTGTCTAACCGTAGCGAGTCCTCTCCCCCACGGACTTGTCTTGATACTGACGGTAAAAACATACTTTAAAAAACTCAACATTCAGCACTGTTATAGAACTTAACTTACGCATTTAAGCAGTCGGCGATCTTCTGCCACGCCATGTCTCTCACCTTGGTTATTGCAAGTGCGCTGCAGAGTTCCAAAAGCAACTTTTGTTCTGATGCGCTGAAATAATCGGCCCAAACCTTCGGCATGATCTCGTTTTCGACAGTCGCTTGTTCTGGGCTTCTTACGTCCCCCGTGCACGCGCCTAGTCCAAGACTGGATAGGCCTGGCTGAAGTTAGCGCTGCTGAGGCGCAGCTGAACTGCGTTAGTGGAATGACTTCAGGCTTAAGTCTAAGTTGACGCTTCTTCAGGCGAGGACTAACCACTTAGGCACCGCTATGTTTAGCGACGTTGATGGAATACCCCCCAGGTCAGGTCCAGAGGTGTGAAAACACCCATTATGGCCCTGAATGGTTATGCTAACAAGACCCCCCACACTCCACTCTCACTGCATATTGAATAGGCTTACCTAACTAACAGAAACTGTAAACAAATAGGTGTGATGGTTTAATAGTGTTTTCATTGTATGGCAAAAGGAGAAATTCAATTTGTCAACTGGACAAAGTTTATTTGGTCGAATACGTTTCGCAGCTCATCCAAGCTAATTCTTCAGTTCTGGGTAGAGTGCTGGTGAACACTGCTTATAACTAGCTGCAGGGAGGAGGTAACTACAATGAAATTACTATGAAACTAACACACTTATTTGTTTTCCTATTCATGGATGAGCTGCGAAATGTATCTGACCAAAAAAACTTTGTCCAATTGACAAATTGAATTTCTCCTTTTGCCATGGATTCTACCTGGACGACTGAGGAATTCTTCACACATCTTCATTTCATTGTAGTTTTCTCCTCCCTTCAGGCAGATATAAGGCAGTGTCCACCAGCACTCTAGCCAGAACTGAAGAAGCAGCTTGGATGAGCTGCGAAACGTATTCGACCAATTTAGTGTAGTGAGCTCCTCCCTGCAGCTAGATATAAGCAGTGTCTTACCAGCACTCGAACCAGAACTGACGAAGCCTCTCGGATGAGTGGCAAAACGTTTTCGACCTTTGTCCAGTTGACAAATTGAATTTCTCCTTTTGCCAAGGGTTCAGAATGTCAGGTTTAATTTCCTGGTATTTACATTTTTATGTGATAAACAACTTAGGATATATCACGGTTTGTATTACACCATAGCATTTTTAGGTGAGCAAAAGTAAAGGAACAAAAAATCTTCAAGTAAATAAAATAGAATATTTGGTGGCAAAACCCTTACTTGCAATAACTGCTTCAAGCCTGCGACTCATCGACATCACCAAACTGTTGCTCTCTTCATTTGTGATGCTATTTCAGGCTTTTATCACAGCTTCCTTTTGTTCTTGTTTGTTTTGGGGGGTTTCTCCCTTCAGTCTCCTCTTCAGGAGGTGAAATGCATGTTCTATCGGGTTAAGGTCAGGTGACTGACTTGGTCAGTCTTAAACCTTCCACTTTTTCCCCTGATGAAGTCCTTTGTTTTGTTGACAGTGTGCTTAGGGTCATTGTCCAGCTGCATGATACAATTCCTCCATTTGTTTGGATGCATTTCTCTGCACATTGGCAGACAAAATATTTCTGTACACTATTAAATTCATTCTGCTGCTACCATCATCAGTTACATCATCAATAAAAATGAATGAGCCTGTTCCAGAAGCAGCCATGCACGCCCAAGCCATGACATTACCTCCACCATACTTCACAGATGAGCTTGTATGCTTCGGATCATGAGCAGTTCCTTTCTTCCTTCACGCTTTGGCCTTTCCATCACTTTGGTAGAGATTAACCTTGGTCTCATCAGTCCATAGGATTGCGTTCCAGAATTTGTGCGGCTCATCTCTGTACTTCTTTGCAAATTCCGATCTGGCCTTCTGATTCTTACTGCTAATGAGTGGATTGCATCTTCTAGTATGGCCTCTATACGTCTGCTCTGGGAGTCTTCCACCCCTGCACTGTGGAGGTTGTTGGTTACTTACTGTTGTTTTGGGGGTTTTCCTTCACAGCTCGCACAATATTTCTGTTCGACGTCTGTTACTCAGAACACCTGCAGTTTCTTTCTTTTGCAAGACATTCCAAATTGCTATGTCGATTGGCTCTGATTGATTTTCCTTCTTTTCTCAGTTTCAAAATGGCTTGCTTTTCTCTCATAGACAGCTCTCTGGTCTTCATTTTGTTTATGCTCTTTAACAAGAAATGTAGTCTTGCAGCCAAGAAGTAGACTAGTCATTCAGAGCTATTTAATGCTTGAACAATCAACCTAATCAACCTAAAAAGGCAACACCTGGTCAATGAGAAACACCTGTCAGTCACATTATAAAAGGAGAAATTCAATTTGTCAACTGAACAAAGTTTATTTGGTCGAAAACGTTTCGCAGCTCATCCTTGCTGCTTCGTCAGTTCTGGTTAGAGTGCTGATAGACACTAGCCGTTTCCCAATTCAGCGAGTGCACGGTTCGGAGTGTGGTCTCAGCCTGCAGTCGAGGGGGTGCATACTCACTCAGCCCTGAGTGCAGTCCGTGAATCGCATGGGCGTCTGTGAAATGGAACAGGTCCCGCCTCAGCTCAATGAGCCGGGTGGTCTGCTCCTTGTTCCCTAAAGACAAAAATATTATTCTATTGTGACTAGTAATACAGTGGTACCTCACCTTACGAAAGACCCTACATACGTAAAATCCAAGTTACGAAATGCCTTCACGTTAAATTTTGGTCTCTAGATACGAAAGAAAATTCAAGTTACGAAATGCAAAATCTCAAAAATTCGAATAATGCGCGCCCCGCTGTTATGCCCACTCAAAAAGCACCTTTCTCGGCCTCTTGGCTCTAGCGCCGAACACGCAAGATTTTCAACATATTGTATTAAATACTGAAGCGTGGGGGGAGACGCGACTCCGGAAGCAGCGCAGAGACATGACCGCGCGAGGAGCACGCACTGGCTGGTTTGTGGCTCGGGCTCAGTAATATATTCGTTTAAAATGAGGCTTTTATTGTTGAGGGAGCGAGTATTGAAGAGAGACAGCTTTAGGTGGCGCTGTGTGGTGTCCAGCTTTGAGGATGGAGGGAGAGGGCGGAGATTGGCTGGTTTCACGTGGGGTTTGTTGTGGTGACGTAATGAGGAAACAGGTGAGCGGTGAGACCAGAGGGACGGGATGGCATTGGGAGATGAGAAGTTGTAGTGAAAAATGCGACCGGAGCCTCTGTGTGGAGGTCGGCAGCTGCGGAGTAGTCCAAGTTGTTGGAGAGTATCGGTGCATGACGGGCAGCGGCGGCAACTGTTGAGGCAGTGAAGAGCGGAGGCAGAGTACCGGAGAGCCGTGCTGTGGTGGACCGGTGAGAAGCCAGCGTCAGCCCCGGGCAACGGCAGTGGAGCAGTCCCGGCGGCCCCGGAGACGAGGCACGAGGAGCCCAGGAAAATCCACAGAGGGGCGAACATCCGAAGTCTGGGAGAAAGGCCAAAGCTCCCGCAGTCGTGCCGAGGAGCGGACCGGAGCGGAGATCTCCTGCACTAGCAAGCAGGCCAGCGGAGAGCACGCAGGCTAAGTACCCGTCTGAACTGAGCACACCAGGACGGTTGGATCCTGGAGGGACAATTCGTGGGGCCCCAGCTGCACAGCCAGGTGGCAACGACAAAACACCGCTCGGAAAGTTGGAGAAGACAAGCACGCCGGGGACACAACAGCAGGACACCCCCGTGCAGGTAAAACGCCGATCAGAGTCACAGGGCCAGAAAAGAGGTGATCATTGATGTTTACAGAAAATATAAAAAGTATCCAAGCAATATGTTGTGTGGATGCAATTATAGAAGTGGATGCTCATTAAAATCCATTAAAATCCATTAAAAAAATGTTACACTATTTAAAAAAAAAACCTTGGAACGAATCAGGCCTTTTCCATTGAAATAGCTACTCAACTTACGAAAAATTCACGTTACGAAACCACTTCTGGAACGAATTAATTTCGTAAGGTGAGGTACCACTGTACTTGGAATTGGGACATGGCTATAGTGTAGAATATTCAGCATTACAACAGTAAAGGAAATATAGAAGTGTAAGGGAAAAAGCATGTGAAGGGTAATACAGGTGCCGTGAACTATGCCGTTATGGCTACCGTCACACATGTTTAGCATAGTTTATGAAGAGTTTCATGTAGCATAGTTGTAGGCGAGGTGAACCAGTACACACATTTTATAGTGAAGTCGTAACTGTCACATGGCGATGTTGCTGGCGAGTCCATCTTTGTAGTCATATATCCTGCCGCGCTGTGCATGCTGGAGCTTTTAAGTGTGTGAATGGTGCATGTTTGCACACTTGGTCCACGCCCCGATTTCCATGGAAACGACTGCGCTGTTCGGACCGCGTCTTAACTGCATGGGACAAAAACGAAATGGAACAGCAGTTGTCGTGCCGGATATGACTCACATCCCCCTCCAAGCACACTGAACCGTGCACTCGCTGAATTGGGAAACGGAGACTGCTTATATCTAGCTGCAGGGAGGAGCTAACTATACAGAAATTATTCTGAAACTATCCCACCTCTTTATTTTGAGTTTCTGTCTTTGTCAAAACAAAGAGGCGGGATAATTTCTGTATAGTTAGCTCTTCTCTGCAGCGAGATATAAGCAGTGTCTATCAGCACTCTAACCAGAACTGACGAAGCAGCAAGGATGAGCTGTGAAACGTTTTCGACCAAATAAACTTTGTCCAGTTGACAAATTGAATTTCTCCTTTTATCATGGATTCTACCTGGACGACTGAGGGATTCTTCACACTGTCAGTCACATGTTCTAATAGTTTTGCTCACTTGAAAAATGGCTGGGTTTCAACGAAGGCTGCAATGTCCTGAGTTGTTTAACACCAGGGAATAAAAGCTGACATTCTGACCTCTTTTGATCGTGAACACAAATGTCTGCAGTGAACAAGAAAAACAAGAGAATTTGGAGGGGACTGTATAAGATGACTGTCAGTTATGCAACTAACCCATTTCTTTCCAAATTATAAAACATAAATATGATATAACAGTTGTCCTGTTCCTATAGGCATGTATGGACGGACTCTTGAAGGTCACCAGCTCTGCCCTAAACAATGAGTTCTTCACTTCGGCGGCGCAGTCGTGGAAAGAACGACTGGCAGAGGGTCAGTGAATACAGCTTCATTTCATAATACGAGCTCTGAGTTTGTGTTCAAAACATTATATCACCAAGGCCCAGAGTGAATGGGCAGGTTCATAAGGTAGTCCACTGTAACTGTAATGTACATGTGTGATGCCTGTGCAGGGGAGTTTACGCCGGAGCTACAGCTTCGAATGCGCCAAGAAATCGAGAAAGAAAAGAAAACGGAGAGTTGGAAAGAGGCCTTTTTCGAGAACTACTATGGAGAGAAGTGAGTGATTAAAAGGCCCATCTTTTCTGATCCATGTGATAATGTTTCCCCATCAAAAACATGCCTGGAGTTGTGTTTTGTTTCATTCACACATGCTTAACACACAAACCCTGCATATTTAAACTTAGGAGTTCTTATCTCAAGTAAAAAAAAATCTGTTAGCAATACAGGAAGTACTCCACTGTGTTTTTAACATTCATACACCTTCATTTGAATCATTTGGATAATTTGAGCCCTGGAATTGCCAATCTCTACTGAACTAAAGGTAAAAGAAGCTTGACATCTACCACTACATGACATCACAAGGTTTGAGGTTTGGAGATGTAGACAATAATAAAGAGTTACTCAAACATGTGTGAATGAAACAAAACACAACTCCAGGGGGGTATTCCACGAAAGCTACTAAGCGCAAAGCCCGGCTTTGTTCGTCAGTTGGCGCTAGGTTAAGTGAGAGTTCGGTTCCACGACGCTCGCTAAACTTAGTTCCCGCTGAGTTACTGGGGCAACATGGTCTTAGCAGATAGTCTGCTCGCGGGGAGGCTAAAGTTCTGTCTTAGTTAGGCCGTGTCGCAGAGAATACGTACCTGACGTAAACAGAGTGTCAAACAAACAGTTCCGCACACCTCCCGCATGAGTATCTGTGTTGTCTGAAAACAATATCAGCAAAAAAACAAATTACCTTACGTTCTCGGTTCTTGACAATTCTCCGGTAATCTAAACATGTGCTTTTCAACCGCTGTCTTTACGACATTAACATATAGAAGAATTCCAGCAGTATATCAAAGAATATCTGTGGTCGAGTGGATATGTGCTTTGACTCTCGTGTGGGCGGGCCGGGTTCGAATCCCGCTATTGACCTATTGATGCCCACGTCAAATTTCAGTTAAATTTTCACGCATTTATATTTGCAACATATTACAGAAATGGAAATTAATTTAACCTACAATTACTCTTATCATCACATCAAATTATATCAGTTAGGCCTAACATCACTCTCACTTGACGACATTGACACTTTATATTTTATGTGACATCTCTATCAAAGAATACAGTTACAGGTAAACCTTTACTTTTAGAACTAAATGTAGCCAAATAACAGGCACGCTCCATGATGCAACATTTCAATGATTCAACAAATTTGCTTAAGAGATGCTGTGCAAGCCTTTTTAATGAAATCCTATTTATCAATTTCCATCAATAGGCATAAAACAATAAAAGACATTAGGTATGACATTCTGGTGTGAGGCCACTGCTGGAGGACTGCTGAGGGTCAGGCAAGGCACTGCTGGAGGACTGCTGAGGGTCAGGCTAGGCACTGCTGGAGGACTGCTGAGGAGGGTCCGAGTGTACGCCATCTTCAGTAACTTGAATATACTCTTCAGGAGAACTCGCAGGAAGGATCTTTGATGGGGTCCCTCCTTCAGTTACCTCCACCAGTGGGCGACCCCGGTTTAGGGCCAGTGCCAGCTCCTCTGCAGGTGAAAGGTTTTGAGGGGGGCTCCCACCTCCTGTGGCTTGGTACCTACTGTTCATTTTAAATTAAATTAAGGTACCATTTCAACAGTATTACTAATTTCACTGAATAATAATATTAATATTAGCCTACTTACCACTCTGCAAAATGTTTTTATGCTTTGTCTTTACCTGCAAAACACTCCTCCTCACATTATTCCTGCTCAAAGACAAGATAACACAATTTAACGTATTAGTTGGAGCACATACTTTTACACAGTAAAAATAAATTACAACTGACAAGACTGCTATACAAATGTATAATAATTATGCCATCAACTTCACACCATGGGTATCGAACTCACAATCTCCCGCTCTCCAGACGGAAACTTTCCCCCTGCGCCACAAATCAGCGCTGACATCAATGGTGAAAAACAGACTTAAAAAACTCACTGTCCAGCACTGTTATGGGACTTAACTTACGTATTTAAGCGTTCGGCGAACTTCTGCCACGCCATGTCTCTGGTCTTGGTTATTGCAAATGTGTTGTAGAGTTCCAAAAGCAACTTCTGTTCTGATGCGCCGAAATAATCGGCCCGAATCTTCCACATGATCGCGTTTTCGACAGTCGCTTGTTCAGGGCTTCTTACCTTGCCCGTGCACGCGTCTAGGCCCGGCCTGATTAGGCCAGACTGAGCTTAGCTCTGACTAGGCGCAGCTGAAACGCGTTAGTGGAACGGGTTCAAGCTTTTGTCTAAGTTGTGTCTCAGCCAGGCGAGAACTTAGCACTTAGTCGCGGCTAAGTTTAGCCACGTTCGTGGAATACCCCCCAGGTCTTGTTTTTGAGGAAGAAATAACATAACAACAACAATGTATGGCCCATTTTAAAATAAACAACAGTAAAAACAGAAAACCTGACTATTCACACAAATAATAAATGAAGTTATTAAAACAACATTGTGTAACTTTATGGAGGTGGCACATGACCCGTGGGATTCTGTTATAATCTTTTATCTATTTATGTGGTTAAAATGTTACATGTTAGGACTTTAAATAATTATAACATTACATTGCATTGTTTGAGACACAGAAATCATGATAACTAAAGTAGCTAATTTATACTCTCCAAACTAAGAGACAGGCTTTTAGATTTTCAGTTTTCTTTTTTTTTTCTAATATAATTACAAATGAAATGTCTCTTTTGTCTCTTTCCTCCAGTTCTGGACTCAGCTTTGAGGAATCCAAAGAGCTGACGAAGGCCGATCAAAATCTGAAAACGCCCAAAACGCAATCTCTCCCTCCTCTTCCTCCTCCTCCTCCTCCTCCATTGACAGAAGCTACCATCGCTAAAACTCCTCAAACCAAATCAGGGGACACCAAGGACAATGATGAGAAAAAGAATCCTGAATCAGCTTCTTCTGCCACTGCTAAAGACATCAAACCTCCATCAAAACCATCACATGAACCACCCAAACCACCTCTTTCTGTTCTAGAACCAATGCGAACCAGGCGGGCGCAACAAGCCGAGGACCGCAAAGCTAACATCGCCGCACAATCTGTGTCACTTAGCAAAACGGTAACAGAAGAAGGTGAAAGAGTGATGCAAAGTGAAGAGATGAAAGCAGAGCCACCTCCTCCAATGAAAGAGCCTCCAAAACTTAGCCTAGATGTTAAAAAAGATGCGAAAGTTATATCTTTGGTCGAAAAATCTACATTAAGCCAAGAAGGTAAAGAGGATGAGAAAATTGTATTGGTTAAAGAGTCTACAATGTTAAACCAAGCTAAAACGGATCAGAACATTCTATCATCAATCAAAGAATCTACAGAATTAAGCCAAGAGGTTAAAACGGATCAGAAATCAGTTTTAGAGCAAGAAGAAATTGCAAAAATAAACCAAGAAGTCAAAAAGGATGAATCAGCATCTATGGAGAAAGGGATAGAACAGAAAGAGGAGGTGTTGGGTAGCACTGATGGTTGTAAACGCAAGTCTGTGAGTGAAATGGACAGTGACATGAGTCCAGAAAAGAGGCAGAGGCTGTCGTCTTTTTCCTCAGTGTCCTCTATCTCTTCTGTGTCTCCGCCTCCAATTTCCTCTATCTCCAACCTGGCTACGCCCTCTCCATCCAGCCAGAAGGTTCCACCGCTTAAGGTATGTGTGTGTGAGGAGTTAGACTTTAGATAAATCCAAAATCCAATCCACTTTATTTCTATAGGACATTTATCAGCATCAACATTTTATCCAAAGGGCCGCACATATAAAGAAAACATTAAAAACAACGATAATGTCATCTGCCGTACATCTTCACCTAGAAGCCACGGGCCATTCGTTTGAGGACAGTGAGGTTCAGATCTTAGCCAGGGAAAAGAACTGGTTTGAGAGGGGAGTGAAAGAGGCTATTTTTGTCAAAAAAAAAGAGAATCCGTCGTTAAACAGAAATGGGGGAGTTAGACATAACTTGTCCCCCATTTATAATTCGATTCTCAAACCAAGTCAAAACAGACAAAGTAACATTAGGGCAGACGAGCCAGGGCAGAGGGGTGGAGAGGGTCGTTTGGCTTGAATAGGGAGGCTAAACTAGACGCCAGAGAAATTTGAAAAACAAAGAGACAGATTAGTGGAGATAGTTTCAGAGCTATTTCAGTGTAGGGAGCTCCTCCCTGCAGCTAGATATAAACAGGGTCTAACCAGCACTAGAACCAGAACTGACGAAGCCTCATGGATGAGCGGCGAAACGTCGGCAAACAAACTTTGTCCAGTTGACAAATTGAATTTCTCCTTTTATCATGGATTCTACCTGGACGACTGAGGGACTCTTCACGCATATTAAAAACAACAAAAGGTATTAAAAATAACAGGTAGATATGAATACTATTTAACCCTGCCAGTCCTAAAACACTAAAACCAGTAAAGTCAAATAAAAGCAAACCCATAAAAATAGGAATGAATAAATACAATCAATAAAATAACTAAAAAATGTAAATACATTAATTATGCGGTGTTAAAATCTAGAAGTTAGGGATGCACAGATCCAGCTTTTTCAGTTCCAATACCAATTCTGATACTAAAGCTTAAAGATATCAACCGATACCAGCAGAGACTGAAAACATCTCTTCTTTCCTTAAAACAAAAATAAAATAAGACAGAACTGATACAAATGCAAATACATTAACATTTACATTTATACTTCCTTTTCTGGAGTATAGATAGAATGGAAATGTCAAGAATTTACTTATAAAATGGTTCAATTTTGTCTCACGAGTTCTTGTACAATCCCTAACTTTTAACATTCTTCTTCTCTTTTCAGATCCACAAGTCTCGTATCCAGCCTGTGCCAGTGTCTCCTGGACAGCCCTCTCCTCGTACCCCTCTCCCCGCCCCCCTCAGCAGCCCGGGTCGAACTGGAGCCAGAACCTTGGCCGATATCAAGGCCAAAGCACAACTCGCCCGCGCCCAGAGAGCTGCCATGGCAGCCGCAGCAAAAACACAAAATCAACCTGTGAATTCTGATGCCAGTTTGGACCAACCGTCTCCAACACAAAGCCCAAGCCCTACATCTTCACAAGCTCCTATGAAGAATCAACATACGGACATCACCCCTCCTTCTCATCCTTTTGAAATAAAGACCTCATCTAGCCCTACGCAAATCTCCATCAAAGTCGAGCAAAAGGCAAATCTGGTTAACGTCCCTTGTAGCAGTTCGTTAGAGCAAAATACCATGGCAATATCGAAAGAGCAAAGTCAAGTTTTGCCCATCGGAGCGAGTAGAAACGCGTCGTGCATCCCAGCTAACAACCCACTCGTAACCAAACTTCTCCAAGGCAAAGAGGTTCCGATGGAGCAGATACTTCCAAAACCGTTATCCAAAGTTGAAGTCAAAATGGCAGTTAAAGCTACAGGGATGAAGGCGAAGGGGACGCCATTGGTTAGTGGGAATAATGTGGAAAATAAATCTGCGATAGGTAGACAGGAGTTTAAGCATCACAAGGAGCTTCCGGATAAGGAAACACAAGAGCAGATTTTGCAAGAATTGATGCAGCGGAAAACCCAACACAATCAACAGTTTGGAGGGTTAGGATCACAACATTTGAAGGGAATGCAAATGGACCACACAGAGGAGAAGTTAACAAAGATTGGAGTAGGATTTTTGGGTTGCAAACGTAAACAAAAACCAGCAATGACCGGACACTATCTCTTAAATGTTTCGACGTATGGAAGAGGGTCGGATAGACAGAAACAGCAAACTATTTCTAATAAGTTAAAAGGGGAAATCGGAGAAGCAAAGGGTGTGAGTAGAACTTTATTGGGGGTTAAAACCGAGTGCAAATCAGATGAACTTCATTGCGTAAGGATTAAAAACGAACCAGGATTCGAGGATAGCGATAAAAATAATAATAGCAGTGGGATCGCCAAAGATTCAACCATTCCTCAACAGAAGCACCTCAATTTTAGCAACAACGCAGGAAGTTCAGAGCCATATTTGAGTCACCAGCAAGGTTTTCACAAAGACAATCAACAAGCAGCGTATAGCGGGTCTTACAGCATGACTTTAAACAATAACAAGGATTCCATTTTGGATTCAAATTCTTGCAACTATTCGGAAACGGATAGCGGACAGCACGGTAGCGTCATGTCCTTTTCGGTGACGGTTACGACCATCCCAGCTGGTAGGTCCATGGACAGCAGCCAGGGGGAGCCCTCACCCGAACAGTCCTACATAGACGGGCCCAATATGGAGGATGTGCAGTCGAAATGCTACTGCAGACTCAAAGCTATGATCATGTGCAAAGGGTGTGGAGCTTTTTGCCATGACGACTGCATAGGGCCGTCCAAACTGTGTGTGTCTTGTTTAGTGGTACGATAATACACAAATGTACAAATAATAACAAAAAAGTCTACAATATGGCTACCTTGTTTGTTAGCATTACAGTCTAGTGTGGTCATGATACTAAAATTTCAAATTCGATTTTGATACACAGTACTGATTTGATGATAATAAAACACAAAACACTCTTTCTTTAGACAGTAGAATGTGATTTTCCACTTTAAATGGTAGTCTTTATTTTCTATTCCCATGTGGCCTTATATGTGTGTTAATCCCTCCATAGTCCAGGCAGGTTCCATCTTGGTCATATACTAGTCTATGTGCTCTTATGCTTGGTCTGATACAGCTCAAGGTCATTCAAAAGGTTCATTTCTATCCTGTCAATGGGTTATTTTAGTATCAATACCTGCAAAAAATAATTATACTGTTTCGATATTAGTTTTGGTATTGATTGATGTCTGATTTTCAATACTTTCAGTTAAAAACTCATCATGGTGAATAATTAGGATACTAGAAATGCCTTAGAAAAATAAGAAATAACTTTGGACTACTGCAAAACTGAAAAAAATCTGGTATAGTATAGTTAAAAAGCACAACTTTTAAATCAGAAATCAAAGTATATATATATATATATATATATATATATATATATATATATATATATATATATATATATATGTGTATATATATATATATATATATATATATATATATGTGTATATATATATATATATATAATGTGTATATATATGTGTGTATATATATATATATATATAATGTGTATATATATGTGTGTATATATATATATATATTAAATTCAAAGTTAAAGTATCAAATATTGTTGGACTTTTGTCAAGTTGACAAATTGAATTTCTCCTTTTGCCATGGATTCTACCTGGACGACTGAGGGATTTTACACACATCAAATGTTGTTTTTTAAAAATCAAATGGGTAGCCATATTGTTAAGTTGTACTAATAAATAATTAAAAAAAACAAAAAAAACATCAGATCATTTAAAATACACTCCAAAAACTACTATCTACATGGGTTAAATGACTTAATTTATCTGCCTAACAATGTTCTTAAAAGGTGCATATAATATTTCTTCTGGAAGGTCTGTCTAATGCTTGTCTCCATGGTGATGTTATTGCTTTGTCTGGAAGGTTGCGCAGTATGGCATTAAATCTTTTTAGCATTTATTTAATTACTAGTGTTTTTTTTATAGTTCATTAATACCTTGAAAAACAAACATGCTTTCTTACTGTGAATAGACTTTCCACAGAATTGAACTGTAAACTTGTAGTCCTCTTCATTGAGATAGAAAAGTATAAAGGTTTCATTCACACATGTTTAACACACAAACCCTGCACATTTAGGAGTTCTTCTCTCAAACCAAAAACACTCACATCTTGTGATGTCATGTGGTAATACAGGAAGTGCTGAACTGTGTCCCTGCACCTTCACTAGAATAATTTGGATGATTTGGAATTGCCAATTTCTTCTTAACTAAAGGTAAAACGTAACTGTTAAAAGCCACCACTTCATGACATCACAAGGTCGAACTGAGCATTTTGAGCTTTGGAGAATGAAACAAAACACAACTCCAGGTCTGTTTTTGAGGAGGGAACATTATAACATGACTTAAAGGTCACGAGAGTATATTTTGCGTAATATAGGACCTTTAATGCCATTGGACAGTGGAACACACCAGACAAACAATAACATCTCCATGGAGACAAACAGGTCCCAAAAAAGTTACATAATACACCTTTTTTTACAACTCAACTCTGGATGCTTTAAGTCATTCAACTCACACAGATGTTTCCATTTGTAGTGAGATCATCTGAACGTCACAATCAAGCCTAAAGGTTTTACACTGGAAAGACAAAAATTATAATTATTTTGTGCAATTTTACTAGAATTTCAGTAGATTTCAGTCCGTTTTCAATCAGATTAGCATTGTAGCGGTGTGACGGCATTATTTGCACTTGGCTAGCGTTAGCGACATAGCGTGGTCTATTTTTTTAACTTTTAGAGAAGCGTGTTTAATTTTTATAAGAGGGAACGGAGAATGTGAGGCTATATTTCCTATATGTCTTTTGTTGTAGATCGGACACTTTCTTAATTACGTATATTCTCTGCCTGATTTTAAACAAAAACTCAAAGGGCGCTCGTGATAATCAGTGGTTGTTTTATACAGTACCTCCTATAGGTTGGGTTCACGCAGAGACTGTAGTTAAGCATTGAAGTCTATGGTGTAAATTGTCTTCTTTTTTTTTTTAATGCACACGTTTTGACTTAGTTTCTGGTTAATATTTCTGTAACTACTGGTCATAGTCACATGAAACAAAAACTGGCACAAAGCTCAGTGACTTCTCTATGAGCACAAAGAAGTCAAAGTGAAATTATTTTACCACTATAGCGCCAACAAGTGGTGACAAATGGCAAATTGCATAGGCATAGTTAGAGACCATAGACTAAAGGCTGTTACACACTACATGAGAATTTGCCAGATTTTGGCTGCAATTTACCTCAGAGTTTGGGGAGGCGTGAACTGACTTTGTTTTTTTGTGTGCGATTGTGAAGCCGCGGCGCTCCCGTGGTCCGCAGACATATCCCGCAGCAGTCTTTGCGATCGGAGATTTAAAATCTCATAATATTCTCCTCGTGTGTGTGGTGTGTGCGTTTAAAAATCATTTAAGCCTGAAAACGTCTGTTGTGTGTGGTGGCCTTTAGTTTATGGGTCATATTTTTGTAATTACTGGGCCTATTCATATGAAACAAAACCTGGCTTAAAGTTAAATGTCTTCTTTAGCAGCACAAATAAACATAATTCTCTATAATTCTCCAACATGTGGTGGTAAACGGCAAATCACATTGACTGTGGACTTGACTTATCATTAGATCTTAAAACAAGGGCAATTACATGAATTTACCTAAAGATTAAGTATTCTAACACAATTTCTAAAAACAAAATACCTTTATTTTATAGATTTTTGGAACCAATTACACAACAGTAATTACGAAAAACATTGGAATTTTAAGTCTTTTTAGAGTTACGTTGGCCTTTGCTTTATATTTTAACCTTATTGTGAACCCAACCTATACTAATGCATGGCAGGGAAGTGCAACTACCAGTAAAATCTTTTATATAAAGTCTGTACATTTATTATAACTGAAAAATGCTTGTATTTAAAAGTGTGAATATTTTAGACTTTTAAGAAATAACTTTATAAAAACACGATTGCACACATTTTTTCATGAGTAATTATAGGTTCAAAGCATTTCTTAACCCCAGGGATCTCAGACAGCAACTGTACAAAACTCAAATTTGAACATTTTTAATTTAAGTGCAAATCTTAGTTAAGGATTTTGAATAGGGTTGCGTGCAGTGTTTTTTCTTTTTTTAAAGGTTTCATATTACACTATTTTCTGATTTGTTCTAATGTTGTTTCCTCATCACAAGAGTTCTGGAGTTGTGTTTTGTTTCATTCACACATGTTTAACACACAAACAGGTATCTGTTAACTTGAAAACCACCACTTCATGACATCACAAGGTGGAACAGAGCATTTTGAGATTTGGAGATGTAAACAGACTAATAATAAAGAGATACTCAAACATGTGTGAATGAAACAAAACACAACTCCAAGTCTGTTTTTGAGGAGGAAAAAACATAACATTGCTTAAAGCTCACAAGAGTAAATTTTTTTTTGTAATATAGGACCTTTAAGCTAATTAGACGACATTTGGGGAAAGGGGCAACTTGTAAACAAAATCTAAAGTCAAATTTTTACAGTGCAAAGTTTATTTTTAGCATCTTAGCGTAGCTCCGTTTTGGCTAGCTGTGGTGAGTGCAATAACAATTTGCAATGTTGTCATCACGCTTTGACATTAAAGCTTCACTATGTAATTTTTCTGTTCTGGTTAACCACCTATTTGTCTCCATGGAGATGTACATGTTTTGATGTACCTGGAATGTTCCACAGTATTGCATTAAAGTTTAAGTTTTCTTGTGTTTGTTAAATCACAGGCGTTTATGTAGCAAAAACTGGCTCCTGCGGTGTCACTTTCTTGTCTCCGTGGAGTTGAGATACATTTAGTGATGCTATATTGCGGGACATTGCAGTAACATCTCCATGGAAACAACCTCACACCGGAAAAATTACAGTGCAGCTTTAATCAAATGGTACCATTGCTAATAAGTCCAGAAGAACCAGACCACAAAAGTTGCCTTGCATTCAGCCCTGCTCAGAATTCCCAACTTGGGATTTAAAAAGGTTTTTTGTCATTTTTCAAAACTTATTTAAGAAATTCTTAAGTTTGGGATTTGTTTTTTTAATGTAGATACTGGCTCCTTCTTTGTTTTAATGAGGAACCTCGAAACACAGGGAGAAACTCTGATCACTAAACGTGTCATTTACAGATCCATTTGTCTCGATTTGAAAAGAGTTATTTAAATTTTTTGCAATGTTTTGGTCTAGTTACGAAAATAAAAGGAAAAATTAGTAAGTTCAGTTATTCAAATGCTTTATACAACTGTAGAGTTTTAAAACAATTCATGATTAAAGGTGCATTGCGTAACTTTTCTAGTGGAGGCCAGGGGCGGATCTAGCCATTTTGGGTCCCTAGCAGAAATATAGACATGGGGCCCTCAAAAGTCATTCTTCAAACACACACGCGCAAACAAAATAAGAGTGCGCGTATGTGTTTGAATTAAGATTTCAATTTTTTTGTGTGTGTACCATGTCAGGGGTGACAGTTGGGGCCCCTCTCAACGGGCAGGTTTGGTGGGGTCCCTAGGTGAATGCTTATGTTTGCCTAATGGTAAGTCCGCCTCTGGTCAGAACTCAACCAGAACTAAACCATGGAGATGTTATTGCTTTGCCTTAAATGTTCCACAGTATGGCATTAAATCTTTTCATCTTCATGGAGACCAAACCAGACAAGGTACAGGTCAGATCTGTGGAGAGGCCACCCCACTCACAGTCAGAATACCTGTTTTTTTATTTATTTATTTAGGTATTTTTGAGCTATAAAACCATCTGTAACTGAAGAAACGTAAGGCAGAACTGTTTAATGTACTACTGTAATGTACTGTAATACTGTGGAACATTCCAGGCAGACCAATGACATCTCCATAGAAACAAGTGACAAAAGTTACACTGCACCTTTAACTGTTAAGATTTGGAACTGGCATACCCACTGTACACACTGTATAACTGGTAAAATCAATAGCCCCTTTATGATCTCTTCTATTTTTATTTCTTTACTATATTTAACTTCAATTTTCATATTATTGAAATTCCCTTTTTCTTCTTCTTCTTTTTTTTAATATATATTTTTGAACCTATGGAGAATTTGGTTCATAATATCCTATAATATCCTAAAAGCAATATAATATCCTATCAAAATAATCATAAATTGTAATAATAATAATAAATGTACTTTACATTTTCAAATTATTCTATCCTATTATTTTAATTTAATGTTTTTATTTATTTATTTTGTAACTTATGGAGTACGACATTTTATTTGCAATTTGGTTCATAATATCTTAAAAAAATATAATATACTATCCAAATAATTGTCATAAATTGGTAAAAAAAATAAAAAATAAAAATAAATGGTAAATATACTCTAAATTCATTATTCTAACTATTTTATTTATTTATTTTCTATCTTTGTCTTTTTTTCTTTTTTTTTCTTCTGCAATGTCAGGACTGGGGCTAGCATGGAGTGTGAACAGTTGTATTCAAGCTGGTATAAAAAATGCCAGTCTCCTTAACACCAGAATCACATCATGTTTTATGGTCGTTAAAGTAATATATTGTAATTAATATATTTTTATTAATGTCTATTTGATCATTGCTTTTCAATCAACAGGATATTTGCTATACTGTAACTGCAGAAATATGTTGACAGTCTGTTTTTATTAGTTTTCTTTGAACTGAACTGAACTTTAAGGGCCAATATTACACTATTTTCTGATAAATGTTCTAATGTCGTTTCCTCATCACAAACAGACCTGAGGGGTGTTCCATCAACGTGGCTAAGCGCAAAGCCCGGCTTATTTCGATAAGCCGCGCTAGTTTTAGTGAGATTTCGGTTCCATGACTCTTGCTAACATTAGTCCCCGCTGAGTTACTGGGGCAACATAGTCCTCCGAGCTAGCCTGGTCCCGGGCAGGCTATAGCCGTGTCCCAATTCCCAGAGTGCACGGTTTGGAGCGTGGTTTTAAGGGGCCTCAGACTGCAGTCAAGTCTGTGCATACTTGCTCAGCCCTGAGTGCAGTCTGTGGACCGCATGGCCGTCTGCAAAATGCGACAGGTCTCGCACCTATGAGAGGCAGCCGCCGACTCCATTTTCTCTCGTAGAAGAAGTAGCGCGTGCTGCATGCTGGGATATATAAGTGCGCGAAGCGTGCATTTTCATGCGCTTGTTCCATGCCCCGATTTCCATGGAAACGACTGCAGTCTTCGGACTGTGTGTTAACTGTGCATGGGACAAAAAAGAAATGGGACAGCAGTCGTCGCGCCGGATGTGACGCACATGCCCTTCAAACCATGCTCCGAACCGTGCACTCTGGGAATTGGGACACAGCTGATGTGGCTTAATCAGGCGGTGTCGCCGAGAATACGTACCTGAAATAAACAGAGTGTCAAAAACAGTTCCGCACACCTCCCGCATGACTATCTGTGTTGTCCGAAAACAACGGTGACAATATCAGCAAAAACAAAAAATTACGTTGTTGGTCAGTTTTGACAAATTTCCAGTAATTTAAAATATTCTTTTGAACCACTGTCTTTACAACATTATCAGATAAAAGAATTCCAAAGTTGTTATGGAGAAAGTCTTCGGCCGAGTGGTTAAGTACTGCGTCTATCACGTGGGAGACCCGGGTTCAGTTCCTATCACTGACGGTATTTATGCGCGAGTCAATTATGTGTTATATTTTCACAAATTTAAATTTGCCACGCATTACACAAATGTGAATGAATTTAACCTACAATTCTTCATATCATCATAGAACTTATATCAGCTGGGCCTAACATCACTCTCACTTGACGACATTGACACTTTATATTTTATGTGACATCTCTATCAAAGAATACAGTTAAAGGTAAACCTTTACTTTTAAAACAAAATGTAGCCAAATAACAGGCACACTCCATGATGCAACATTTCAATGATTCAACAAATTTGCTTCAGAGATGCTGTGCAAGCCTCTTTAATGAAATCCTATTTATCAATTTCCATCAATAGGCATAAAACAATAAAAGACATTAGGTATGACATTCTGGTGTGAGGCCACTGCTGGAGGACTGCTGAGGAGGGTCCAAGTGTACGCCATCTTCAGTAACTAGAACACAAGCATACTATTAAAAAATACAAATGCTTGGATCACAGCTGAGGCAAGCATTAGCCTAGAGAATACCTTGAATATACTCCTCACGAGAACTCGCAGGAAGGATCTTTGATGGGGTCCCTCCTTCAATTACCTCCACCAGTGGGCGACCCCGGTTTAGGGCCAGTGCCAGCTCCTCTGCAGGTGAAAGATTTTGAGGGGGGCTCCCACCTCCTGTGGCTTGGTAGCTACTGTTCATTTTAAATTAAATTAAAGGTACCATTTCAACAGTATTACTAATTTCACTGAATAATAATAATATTGGCCTATTTACCACTCTGCAAAATATTTTTATGCTTTCTCTTTACCTGCAAAACAATCCTATTTACATTTTTCCTGCTCAAAGACAAGATAACACAATTTAACATAGTTGGTGCAAATACTTTTACACAGTAAAAAAAAACCTGACAAGACTTGACAAGAAACACAACTCCAGGTCTGTTTTTGAGGAGAGAACAACATTACAATATGGCTTAAAGGTCCCATGGCATGTCATTTTAACTTTCTGAGCTTTTTGAACGTTAATGTGAGCTCCCCTACCCTGTTTTGGGCCCTTCCCCCCCATGGCTAAAAGTTGCGAAATGTGTAAACTGAGCAATTGCGATCCTTTTCTGTGTTTGAAAAAAAAAGACAGCCCAAACGGGAGATTTTGGACAAGGGAATTTTCTGACGTCACACTCAGGAAAGGTTTCCACCCCCTCTGACTGGATGTCCACCCCCTGTAGCAAACGCTACGAGCTACGACCTGCTAGCTGCGGTTTGTTTTTGCCTGGAGAGACCTGAGAGTCTCCAGGCTCGGATGTCCTTCATCCGAGCCTCCGAGCCTCTGAAACAGCAGTGGTTTAATTTTATTTTCAGTGGAAATTTGCCTACGAGTGTTTGTTTCATGGGACAATACAGAGCTGGACTTGCAGATCGCTTGTCCTTTCTTCCTCTGGTTACACATACAGAAGGCACCTGGGATAAACCAGGAAACAGTGGCGTATTTGGCCACACCCCCACCCGCCTGCACTGGCCTGTCTCTGTCCTCCTCATTTGCATTCAAGCAGCATGACCAGAATAGACTGTTTGAAAGCCACAAGGCTCAATAGGACTGCCTCCAAGAGGCTATTTCATGCACAAAGGCTTGGTTTTGGAGAAGGATTCATTTACAGTATTAGGGAACCACTAAGGCACCATATAAAAGCATCAAGAAGTACCATGTCATGGGATCTTTAAAGCTCACAGAGTCCATTGTGTGTAATATAGGACCTTAGGACAGGTTGAGGAACTAAAGTGATCACAACTTGTTTTGTTTTGTTTTTTTTAGTTCATTTTGTTTTTTTTAAGTCTCTGCTATGAAAATGTTCAAATACATAAGTCGTTTTCTTGTTTGAACTACATTGTGTAACTTTTGTGGTGGAGGATCTGCCCGCCTACCTTCTTGTCTCCATGGAGATGTTTGTGCTTTGCCTGGAATGTCCCACAGTAATGCTTTTAACCTGTTTAGCATTTCATTCCGTTTCATTATGGCTGTTTTTTTGTTTTGTTTTGTTTCCCCACACTCAAAAATACCTTGAACAATAAGCTTTGTTACTGTAAGCGGGCTCGCCTCTCCACAGATCTGACCTGTAGCTCAACATTTTGATACCACCTGCTTGTATCCCTTGATAGGTGTAATGCCATACTATGGAACTTTCAGGGCAAAGCAATAACATCTATATTGAGTTAAACAAGTGACATAAACTTCCATTAGAAAAGTTACACGGTGCAGCTTTAATACATTGCTTATTATTTGGCTTTTTTTGCAATCACAATTGGCAAAAAGGTTTACAGTTAGCATCTTTGTCAGTTGGTCATGTTAAAACTGCTCTGTGTAACTTCTTGGTTGGGGGTCCATCACCTGGTCATTGCTCTGCCTGGAATATTCCCCAGTATGACTTTACAAACAGCTCTACCTTACCTTTCTTCAATTACAGGTGGTTTTATAGCTCAAAAATACCTAGAAAAACAGGCATTCTGACTGTGAGCGGGGTCGCCTCTCCACAGATTTGACCTGTAACTTGGTCTGGTTTGGTCTCCATGGAGATAGAAAGGTTTAATACCATACTGTGAAACATTCCAGACAAAGCAATAACATGTTCATGGAGAAAAGCATTTGACGGACCCTCCACCGGAAAAAAAAAAAGATTACATTAGCTAGCTGTCAATTAGCTTCATGTTAGTGTTAGCATTGTCCACTCTTTCTGAAGCCACATTTTCACCAGATTTCTCGTGTCTCTGTGCGTCTTCAAACTCTCAAACTCTGGGTGAATGTAACATAGTACTCAGCACTTGTAAACAAATTGTATTTTATCAGAAGTTACAGAATATTATGAATAAAACCTGATAGAAAATCTGCAAATGTGTGTGTATTGTTTTCTCACTAACTCTTGATAAAAAGTCAAATATTTGGCAACTCAAAAGGGTCCTGAAAATGACTAACATTAAGTAAGCATTAAACAACAAGAAGCCGTGCATGTGTTAAAACTGCAGAATGCATAATATTAACAGGAATGTGAAATCCAATACTTTTCCTAACTATTACTACTACTACTACTACAAGATTTAGATACATGGGGTGGCAAAAGGAGAAATTCAAGTCAACTGGACAAAAGTTTATTTGGTTGAATACATTTCGCAGCTCATCCAAGCTGCTTCTTCAGTTCTGGTCAGACGCTGGTGGACACTGCCTGGTTTACACCTGACCATATCACAAGTGAGATATGAAGCCACCTTCGAAATATCTCGTACCAGAGGTGTGGTTTACGATCGCCAACGGCCGTTTATTGGGCGTTATGAATGTCTATCATTTGGCGTATACGTAGCCCATAGCCAATGTCAGTTGTCAGTTCAAACTACAAGCTTCCGTTTGTCACATAGTACGCGTCACCGTCTTGCCACCCCTCCCCGCTCTCTGATTGGCTCCCAGAATCGGGAGAGCTCACTTGCCATAGTCGCCAGGCTGTCTTTCAGATCGGAATGAACGAAAGCAGCCTGGGATTTCCCAGGTTAGTGGACACTGCCTATATCTACTTGAAGAGAGGAGGTAACTACAGTGAAATTACTCTGAGACTGCCACACCTGTTTTTTACAGTTTCTGATAGTTAGGTGGTGGGCCTATTGAATATGCAGTGGGAGTGGAGTGTGGGGGGTCTTGTTTGCAGAACCATTCAGGGCCATAATGGGTGTTTTCACACCTCCGAACCTGACATGGGGGTATTCCATCAACATCGCTAAACATAGCAGCGCCTAAGTGGTTAAGCCTCGCCTGAAGAAGCGTCAACTTAGACTAAAGCCTAAAGTCGTTCACTAACGCAGTTTAGCTGCGCCTCAGCAGCGCTAACTTCAGCCAGGCCTATCCAGTCTTGGACTAGGCGCGTGCACGGGGGACGTAAGAAGCCCAGAACAAGCGACTGTCGAAAACGAGATCATGCCGAAGATTCAAGCAGATTATTTCAGCGCATCAGAACAAAAGTTGCTTTTGGAATTCTGCAACGCACTTGCAATAACCAAGGTGAGAGACATGGCGTGGCAGAAGATCGCCGACTGCTTAAATACGTAAGTTAAGTTCTATAACAGTGCTGAATGTTGAGTTTTTAAAGTATGTTTTCACCTTCGGTATCAAGACAAGTCCGTGGGGGGGAAGACTCGCTACGATTTGTCATATGGGAGACCCGAGATCGATACTCAAGGAGAGCAGTTGTCATAAAATGTTTATACAGGGGGTCCTCGGGTTACGACAGTCTCGGGTTACGACGTTTCGTGGTTACGAACGTGCCCCCATTAAAAAAAATATGTATATATTACGCGTCATTCCGTCTTACGCGGTTTAGCGTGGTAAGAGATGTAAACAAACGCGAACGGCGCGCGGCGCACGGCGGAAGAATACGCTTTGTTGTGGTTGTAGGGAGAAGAAGACCGCCTCGTGTGCGTGCCCAATGTGGGCGGAAGTACCTGATGTGGGCTCTGATCTGCTCCTATGAAAGCGGCAGTGATAACCAAGCAGCGTAGTGGTCTAATTATTGAGATGGAAAGGTTATTGGTGCTTTGGTTGGAAGATCAAAGGCAAAATCCGGTTTACGACGAAATTCGGGTTACGACGCATCTTAAGAACGGATCTACGTCGTAACCCGAGGACCCCCTGTATTCCTATTTGTAGAGCAGTCTTGTCAGTTTTTTTTTTTTTTACTGTGTAAAAGTATTTGCACCAACTAATATGTTAAATTGTGTTATCTTGTCTTTGAGCAGGAATAATGTGAAGAGGACTGTTTTGCAGGTAAAGACAAAGCATAAAAACATTTTGCAGAGTGGTAAGTAGGCTAATATTAATATTATTATTCAGTGAAATTAGTAATACTGTTGAAATGGTACCTTAATTTAATTTAAAATGAACAGTAGCTACCAAGCCACAGGAGGTGGGAGCCCCCCTCAAAACCTTTCACCTGCAGAGGAGCTGGCACTGGCCCTAAACCGGGGTCACCCACTGGTGGAGGTAATTGAAGGAGGGACCTCATCAAAGATCCTTCCTGCGAGTTCTCGTGAGGAGTATATTCAAGGTATTCTCTAGGCTACTGCTTGCCTCAGCTGTGATCCAAGCATTTGTATTTTTTAATAGTATGCTTGTGTTCTAGTTACTGAAGATGGCGTACACTTGGACCCTCCTCAGCAGTCCTCCAGCAGTGGCCTCACACCAGAATGTCATACCTAATGTCTTTTATTGTTTTATGCCTATTGATGGAAATTGATAAATAGGATTTCATTAAAGAGGCTTGCACAGCATCTCTGAAGCAAATTTGTTGAATCATTGAAATGTTGCATCATGGAGTGTGCCTGTTATTTGGCTACATTTTGTTTTAGAAGCAAAGGTTTACCTTTAACTGTATTCTTTGATAGAGATGTCACATAAAATATAAAGTGTCAATGTCGTCATGTGAGAGTGATGTTAGGCCCAGCTGATATAAGTTCTATGATGATATGAAGAATTGTAGGTTAAATTCATTCACATTTGTGTAATGTGTGACAAATGTAAATCCGTGAAAATATAAAACATAATTGACTTGCGCATGAAAACTGTCAGTAATAGGAATCAAACCCGGGACTCCCACATGATATACGGACCAACCACTCAGCCAGACTTTCTCCATGACAGCTCAAGACAGCGGTTCAAAGGAATATTTTAAATTACTGGAAAGTTGTCAAAACTGACCAAGAATGTAATGTATTGTAATTTAAGGTAATTTTTTTTTTGCTGATATTGTCACCGTTGTTTTCGGACAACACAGATAGTCATGTGAGAGGTATGCGGAACTGTCTTTTGACACTTACTTCCGGTACGTATTCTTTGCGACACGGCCTGATTAAGCCTCATCTTTAGCCTGCCCGGGACCAGGCTAGCTCGGAGGCCTATGTTGCCCCAGTAACTCAGCGGGGATTAATGATCCTCGTGATCAGAGTCATGGAACCGAACTCTTACTAAAACTAGCGCGGCCTATTGAAATAAGCCGGGCTTTGTGCTTAGCCGCGTTGATGGAACACCCCTCTGTCCTGGCTAGCCCTATTGTTTTCTTTGTTTTGTTTTAGGTTTGAGGATAGAGGTGTAGATAGGAGACAAATGATGTCTGAGACCTCCATTTCTGTTCAAGGAGACATCATTTGTCTCCTATCTACACCTTCTCTTTCCTGACAAAAATAGCCTCTTTAACTCCCCTCTCAAACCAGTTATTTTCTCTGGCTAAGCTCTGTACCTCACTGTCCTCAAAGCAGTGGCCCGTGGCTTTTAGGTGGAGATGTACGGCAGATGAAGGTCCACCATGGTTCTCTCGTCTGTGTTGGTACATCCTCTTGTGAAGTGGCTGTTTTGTTTCTCCAGTGTAGCGCTCACTGCAGTCTTCACTACACTGAATGGAGTAGACCACATTGCTTTGTTTGTGGCTCGGTGTTTGTGGGTTTGAAATAAACTGGGATTTCATGTTGTCTGAAAATCCTCTGTAGTTTTCCAGAAACACCTGCCAGGTATGGAATAGTTACACCCTTTCTCCTGGGTTCTGATTCTCTGTTGTCTTGTTTCTTGGCTCTCTTAGTTTTATTAAAAGCTAATTTAGGATATCTGGAATTTCTCCTTTTGCCATGGTTTCTACCTGGACGACTGAGAGATTCTACACATATATATTTAGATACATAAAAGCATATATTGGCTATACCACTGTGTAACTGGGGGATGTGTCTGCTGCTTGTCTCTGTGGAGATTTTATGTATTTGCCTGGAATGTTCTACAATATGGTATTACAGTATCTACCTTGCATTTGTCATATTCCCTGTGTTTTTATAGCCAATGAAAAAATTCCTATAGTGAACAAATGTGCCTCTCTGCAAATTTTACCTGTAACTTGGCCTGGTGACCTCTCCTGTTTATGTTCATGGAGACTGACAAGTTTAATGCTATACTCTGGAACATTCCAGGCAAAAAAAAGTTACACAATACCACTTTAAAGGGCCCATATAACACTGTTTTCTGATGTGTTCTAATGTTGTTTCTTCATCACAAACAGACCTGGAGTTATGTTTTGTTTCATTCACACATGTTTGACACACAAACCCTGCAGATTTCTCTGAAACTGAAAACACTCTGTTCCACCTTGTGATGTCATGTGGTAATACAAGAAGTGCTCCACTGTGTTTTTAAACTCCCCACACATTCACTAGAGTCATCGATAATTTCAGCCCTGGAATTACCAATCTCCACTGAACTAAAGGTAAAAGGAGCTGCTAACTACCACTGAATGACATCACATGGTGGAACAGAGGATTTTGAGCTGTTTAGATGTAGACAGACTAATAATAATGGGTTTCTCAAACATATAAATGTAAAAATGCCAAAAAGTGGCTAATTGAATCATAAAAATGTGAGCACTAAAAGTTCATTAATTCATTCATTTTCTTATGCTTTATCTGAGTCCAGGTCGCGGGGGCAACAGTCCAGACAGATCTGCCCCCAGATCACAATGCACCGGCCCCCATAGATCCTCCTGCGGGTGGTAGGTCCACGGGAGGATGGCCCCATGTCGCTTGACGCAACCAGCCTTGAGGTATCTCTGTCTTGGGGCTCTCTACCAGTGTACACTGGGGGCAAAGTGGGGTTAAGTGTCTTGCCCAAGGACACAACAGCACAACTATGTATAGCACTAAAAGTATATACATATATTTTATTTAATATATTTATTTATTGATTTATTTTATGATCATGTAAATATATAACTATTTGAATGTTAGTTGTATATGTAACAAATTGACTTTTACATACATAAAATGTAAAAGTTCATAAATTTCATGAACTTTTATGGAGACTATTAGGCTACCATGAAAACGAGCCTTTTACCTAATTTGGGTACATTTACATTATTGTAATGTTTATTAACGTACACTGTCCCACTGAAAATGAAATAAATGTGTGAATTAAATTAAACACAACTCCAGGTCTGTTTGTGATGACGAAACTACATTACAACACTGCTTAAAACTCACAAGTCAGTTTTGTGTAATAAAGGACCTTTAAATCTCAACGGGATGTTCCTAAATCAAGAAAATAAAGTTGGAGAGAGAATCTTACCTTGAACGCTGGACTTTTGGTGAGCTTTTCTTTTCTGATTTAGTCCCAGCCCTATAGACCCCTTTACCGTTAGTAAACAGACGTGACGTCACCGGCATGTGCGCGCACTGTTGACTCAGAATCAACCATGGCGGACCATAGCGGAGTATCTGAACGATAGGGAGAGCTACATTCAAAAGCTCACGTTGAGCGACAACGGGGTTCGACTACCAGATCCTTATGTGATCACGGAGTGGCAGTACGACCGCAGAAAGTGGCCAGATTTACAGTGGACAGATATCCACTGTTATTTAGAGAAGCCCAGCGTGTATACAAGAGAGAAAGTGCCGCATACAAATCCATGGATGCCTACCAGTTTGCCGTGTGTGGCCATGTACAGGAGGTAAAATACCACGATATCGATGGGGAGTTTTGCATGTTGGCATCTGATGTTCTCCCCAGTCAAAGACAAGGCCACAAGACGACCATGTACAATGCTTGGGCTATCGTCAACAAGTGTGAGAACTACGTTCTGACCGCCAACTGCACTTGCGTTGCGGAGTAAGTAACATACTACAACTTAATTCACGAGTCACAGATGTGATCTCAGTCATGTCAAATGCCATTTATGATGGTCATGCGAAAATGTATCATGCATTTTAACAAAGTTATTTGTGTTCGTTTACATGTGTCTGTCGTAGAGGTTACCCGGTTAATATGTCTGTGAGCTTTGCGGTGTCCTGTGCTTGCTAGTTAATCAGCATGATTAAACACCATTGAACACCTGGGCAAATGACCCTAAACAAGCAGCAGGTGTTCACTTGTGTGTATGTCAGTTGAATGATATGAACTATCATTGGTGGCCATACCTGCCTGTCAAAGCCTGATCCCGTCAGATCTCAGAAGCTAAGCAAGGCAGGGCCTGGTTAGTACTTAGATGGGAGACCACTGGGAATTCCAGGTGCCACAGGGGGGCGCCAGTTGCAAAAAACTGTCGCTGTGTCCTTAGGCAAGACACTTCACCCACATTGCCTAGTATGAAAGTGGAGTGTCCGTGAGTGTTGGAGGTGGTCGGAGGGGCCGATGGCGCAGATTGGCAGCCTCGCTTCCGTCAGTCTGCCCCAGGGCAGCTGTGGCTACAGAAAGTAGCTTACCACCACCAAGTGTGGAGTGAATGAACGGTGAACTATGGAGCGCTTTGGGATGACAAGGCATGTCATGAAAGGCGCTATATAAATGCAATGGAAAAAAAAAAAAAAAAAAAAAAAACTATCATTTATTCAGAAGTGAAGAAGAAGTGAACTTTATTGATCTCACACTGGAGAAATTCTTCTCTGCATTTTAACCCATCATATATATATATATTAGGAGCAGTGGGCAGCACGCATTAGGGCGCCCGGGGACCATCTCCATGATCTTCTTGCTTTGGCTTGGTCAGGACCTCAGCTGGAGGATTTACCTATGGAGCATGTTTTGGGTTGGTGGGGGAAACCGGAGTGCCCGGAGGAAACCCACCCAGACACGGGGAGAACATGCAAACTCCACACATTCCATCTGTTTCTCTTTATTTCACGTCAAGTTCTTCTCTTCTCTTCTATATCTTCGCTGGGGGTTTTATGGCAGCGGTGGCTTTGTTTTGAGTCAGCACTGCGCGCGCATTCAGTGATGACGTAACTTTGAAACTGGTCTATAATTTCTTTCTAACGCGTCTCTCCTCCTGGTGCACCTGCGGGTCCTTTCCCCTCAGTCTCTCTGTAAACGGACAGAATTCATCTGAACAGCTGCACTTGTCCTCGTGGCCCTTTAAGCGGCGTGCGTGCGTGCGTGTAGTAGATCCCCGCGCGCATGGCATCTGCGTCTCTGCGCTCCGCCGCTCTGCCGCTCTGCCGCTCTGTGCCGCTCTGTGCCGCTCTCCGCCGCTGCTGATGCTGCGGGGATCCCGCTAGTGTCACCATCTACTGAGCATCACATTAGCGCATTTTTGGGCTAAATTTGCGAAAAAATGGCACTGATAAATGGCATGCGTAAATTGCGATGATGCCTCGTTGGTGCGCTACATCACCGCCACTGCCGTAACGCACGTATTCTTCAAAGGTAAGCATCAAACCACGACATCCTCTTTTCCTTTCTGTTTCACGACATTTTATCTACAAATGTATTATTTCTTTACTTATTCTCTGTCACAAATTCTCGCTCAGATGTCGCGATATGGGCTTTGAAAGATGCGAATATGCGGGATTTGTCTTTGTATACCACAAATTGTAGGCGCAGATCACGACTCTGCTTCCTCTGCTTTCCCCATTGCGGAAACAGGTAAAGGTAATTAAAACGATGTCATCGCCGCTGCTGTGTGGGGCTCGTGTTGTTCACGTATTTGTGAGGATCGGATCTTGGATGTTTAGTTTCATAGAGGATGTTGAGGATGATATCAGCGGAAGGGACTGCTGCAGTCCTCAGAGGAGATGTTGTCATTAACCACCAGTTTAAGGTGCGGTTGATGTCAAATTTTACCTTTTATTCACCATAATAATGACATATTTCCAGCTTGCATTCAATGAGATTTAGCAAAAATACGCGTGCTGTAGCGTTGATTTCATTACGTACATGAATTATTCACACTTTCTCTTATAACCATGAGAGATGCACTGTCCCCACCGTAGGCTGTAGTTGGATTTTACGCATGCCCCGTGCCAAACGCTCACACACAAAAAACATTTCTGTATCGCTTCAGAGGATTCGTGTTTACTGTGAGCTTTCATGGGGCGTGCAAGTGTCACATGAAGTCTCCCACTCTTTCTCCAACTCCGAATGAAGCGGCTCTTGTGTTTGTTACGTAACAAGAGCGTTCAGATACAGAAGTGATACGAACTCTGGAGTAACCCCGGGGCAAAGCGGGTTTAAATATCAAAACAAAGCAGACAGTGTCATTCTAATGATCACTCTGCTGTGCTAGGGGAAGTGTCTTGCTCAAGGACACAGCATGGTTGAAGGAGAATTCAAACTATTAACCAGGCCTGGACTGGTAATTGGGCATACCGGGCATTTTCCCGGTGGGCCGACAGTCCTAGGGGCTGATGCCCTTCTTTTTTCTTTTTTGTTTTTTTACTTAGAGACCGGCCCACAATTTAGGACTGAACCAGGACTAAACCAGGACTAAATCATGTTTGAACCAGGACTAATCAGGTCTAAATCAGGACTAAATCAGGTCTGAACCAGGACTAATCAGGTCTAAATCAGGACTAAAACAGGTCTGAACCAGGACTAAACCAGGACTAAATCAGGATTGAACCAGGACTAATCAAGTCTAAATCAGGACTAAAAGAGGTCTGAACCAGGACTAAACCAGGACTAAATCAGGATTGAACCAGGACTAATCAAGTCTAAATCAGGACTAAAAGAGGTCTGAACCAGGACTAAACCAGGACTAAATCAGGATTGAACCAGGACTAAAACAGGTCTGAACCAGGACTAAACCAGGACTAAATCAGGTCTGAACCAGGACTAAACCAGGACTGAACTAGGACTAAACCAGGACTAATCAGGTCTAAATCAGGACTAAACCAGGAGTAATTATGAGGGGCCGGTCTAAGCCAAAAATGCCAGGGCCATTTTTTTGTCCCAGTCCAGACCTGCTATTAACGTATAACATATTATTATTATTTTAAATAAATATTGATGCACTGGATACTTTGTACATCTATTATGAGGCTGTATTGATTCTGATGATAAAGGCTGAGTGGTGAGTGTATTGCTTTAGGACACAGCAAGCAAGGAGTGGGATTCAAACTACCAGCCTATTATTATTATTATTATTATTATTATTATTACTATTATTATTATTATTATTATTATTATTATTAATTTAAAACTTGATTCACACTAGAGTTGGGCGGTATCCAAATTTTGATACCGTTAAACCGTGTCCACATTTTCCCGGGGTATACGGTATTACCGTTGCTAAGGCTAAATAAATAAATAAATAAATAAATAAAAACACTTGGTAGCACTACAGTGGAGTCGCCTCGCCAAATGGCAGCTTGCACCTCTACCGTTCAGAAACAGAATAGCAAGCATTACATAGGCCTAATGATACTGAAAACATAACAAAACATGTGCACAATTAGTAACTTTTATTAACAAATGTTTAAAGTGCAAATACAGCAGCCAACCGACGGGACGAAATAACAAATTGTCTGTGGGCTAAAGCTAACAAACCAACAGGAATCATTATCAGAAGCAGTGACTTTATAACCAAGTGCTTAACAAAGAACTGAGCAAAACCCGCATGGCAAAGCTGTAACAACACAGTTAAGAAGGTGAATTATGCATACATTCACGAGTGCACTACACTCGCCACAATATGCAGTTGCCTCTGCTTCTGCTCGCTCCTCTTCAGTGCCGCTGTTATCTCTCGACGGGTAGGATGTTTCACCAGAACACCGCCACCGTCTTCATGCACGTTTTACACACAGCCTCGTTGACATTTCCCGGCTCTCCCTTGTCATTTGGCCGAAATCCGAAATGCTGCCAAATTGCAGATGTTGTGTTTTTCTTTGGGACCAACTCAGCGCGGTCTGTCATGTTGTCTTGTTTTTCTCTTCCTCCTGAGCGGTAATATCGAACGTCATCTCTCCGATAGTAATATTAGTTTTAAACTGTAATAGTATTAAATTAACAAACACAACCACACATACATAAGTGCTGGACAAACTCTCTTTATTTAGGCATTAAATTAATTATAGTTAATATTATATTAGGGCAAGATTTTTTTTTTTAAATGACGGTAATGAATATGATACCGTTGCTATTTTTAGATACTGCAGTATACCGTATTACCGCCCAACCCTAATTCACATGCCACTTACTTGTCTCCATGGAAACTGTATTGCTTGGTATGATGAAATGTTCCACATTATAGCTTTAAACCTATCTAAGGTGCTTTTGTAGCTAAAATATTCCTTAAAAAAACACACAGCTTTACTTCTCCACAGATCTGACCTGTAACTTGACCTTGTGGCGTCCCCTGATCCATGGAGATAGAACTTATTATTGCCATGGAGACAACCAGGTGCAGGAGCGTCCACCAGAAACGTTACACTGTGCATCTTTAAGACACTTCCCCCACCCTTGTGGTAAGTTAGAATGACTTAAATTAAGAACATTTGACCTTATTTGAGTCAGTTCAACTTAAGTAAAATGATCTATGGGTCATTTGTAAGTAATGTGGTCTGGAATTTTAACACACGCCCTCCACAGCGTGCGTTAAAACTGCAGAATGCACGGCTTCAAACTGATTCCCCTGTGAATCTGTAAAGCCTGTTCCCTGTCTGTAAATGTCTCAATGATTTGTTATTTCTATGTTTTAAATGAAGCTGGTACCTACATTCTACTCAGAGCAGTTGAGGATGTATTTACCCGTTGCTGTGGTGATGTCATGGCAACGGCAGCAGAGCAGTGATATAGAACCGTGATTTGGCTAGCCTGGGAATTCCCAGGCCGCTTCCGTTCGTTTCGAACTGGAAGGCGGCCTGGAAACTCATCCAAGCGAGAGTCCCAGATTTAGGGCCCCAATCAGAGAGCGGGGAAGGTGTGGCAAGACGGTGACGCGTACTACATGACAAATGGAAGCTTGTAGTTTGAACTGACAACTGACATGATTGGCTATGGACTTACGTATACGCTCAATGATAGACATTCATAACGCCCAATAAACGGCCATTGGCAATCGCTAACCACACCTCCGCTACGGGATTTTTCGAAGCGAGTTTCCAGACCCATATCTCACTTGTGATATGGTCAGGTGTTAACCAGACTAGTGATTTGGCTGTTACCAGAACTACTTGTGTGTTATGCAGTATTTTTTGTTTTGTTTTAAATCTTTTATTATTACAAGGTACACATTTTAACACCACAATAACATTCGCAAAGCACTCAGAAGACACATCGGGGATGTGGGCACGGGAATAAACGCCACTGGGCACAAGGGCTAAGAGAAACAGGGGGGATGTAGAGGACTCTAATCAAATCTGGCAGGTGAAACCAAGATGGCGTCATATTGTTTTCAGTGGCCTGTGCTCATTGGCACATGGGCCCAAAAATAATTATAAAACATGAAAATTAAAATAATTTTCTCTTCCGCATTACTTCCTCAATACAGGCGAGCTCCTCCCACCCGTGTAACATCACGACGTGGAGCGTTTGGACCAATCAGAATGAGAGCTGTTAGAGTGGAGCTAACGCGGGCTCAGCAAGGGACATTTAAAAATGTTAAAAAGTCTATGTTGTGAAAATAGAAAAGAATCCTACAAAATCTGTGAAAGCTGGCTGCCCTGTCAGCTGAACATGGGCAGATTGAATTCCCAAAATGCATTGCGCTCTATGGGAGAATTCTTTCCAGTTTTAATTATAGATCCATGCATACTATGCACAGCAGTTGAGCATTTGTTTACTCACGGCTATGGCGTTGTCATGGCAACAGCCGCAGAGCAGTTATATAAAACAGTGATTTGGCTGTTGCCAGAACTACTTGTGTGTTATGCAGTATTAACCATGGATCCATAATAAAAACTGGATAAGCCCCTCCCCCTCTGTGCCGGCTCCAGACCGACTAGTGGCCGCTCCAGGTACTGCAGCTCTGGGAGCTCGGGCCCAGAAAGAATTCTTCCATAGAGCACAATGCATTTTGGGAATTCAAAATGCCCGTGTCCGGCTGACAGGGCATCCAGCTTTCACAAAGGTTGGATTCTGTAGGGATTCTTCTGTAGTTTTACAATGTCAACTTTATGAATTATGCACCTAAAAGTCAGTTTTGTAAGAATTAGCCTAGCCCCATGCTAGCACAGCTCCAGCAGCTCTGAACTGTATGTCTCTGACGTCACACATTTTACGGCGTAGGGCCAGTATTCAGGAAGTAACACGGAAGTAAAAATCTTTTTTGGGCCCATGCACCAATGAGCACAGGCCACTGAAAACAATGTGACGCCATCTTGGGTCCACCGTCAGATTTTATTAGAGTTTTATGGTATTAATGCACGGCAGTTAGAATTTTGAATTTTGTCCGCAGTATACGTGTTTTTCTTAATTCAAGCAACATTCCATTTTGTTTCTTATCCGGGATTCACCTTAGTTTAGCTTCGCTCATTTCCCCCTTTTCTTCTTCTTTCAACGACCTCAAAACAGATGTTCTTTTGCGGATAGGTAGTGGATTCTTGTCTGCCATCGCAACAAACATTGTGAAAACTGTGAGGAAGCTACAGTTGGAAAAAGCCAATAAAAACCGCTGCGTTGGTTGAGTAAACATTGTCTTGCATCTGTGGAATACATGAGAGGCGAACGTAAACTACGTGATCCCAGCGCACCGGCAATTCAGTTATGCTAGAAGCATAGGGCGTTTGATTACCAGCCAATAGATAAGGAGGTAGCCTCGTTATGTATTGTACTTGTGAAGTGAAATTTACTCAAATCACAACATTTTCTTAATTCAAGTAATTGTAACTTGGATAGATTTGAGATTTTGTCAGTTTTTGAGTTTTCCAAGGCATCTGTGACTATAGAGTGTGTCGTGTTCGTGAAGAATGGTCACTGTGATGGTTTGAGAAGCTTGATATTAAAGGTCCTTTATTACTTTTGAGGCTCCCGCCTCAGAAACAGACCTGGAGTTGTGTTTTGTTTCATTCACATGTTTGAGTAACCCTTTATTTTTAGTCTGACTACATCGACAAAGCTCAAAATGCATCTGTTCCACCTTGTGATGTCATGTAGTGAACAGCTCTTTTTACCTTTAGTTCAGTAGAGAATGGCAATTCCAGGGCTGAAATCATCCTAATGGTTTGAGTGAATGTGTGTGGAGTAGGGATGCAAATTATCGATTAATTCATTAATCTATAGTTGATTGACCTTATTGATCGACTTACGATTAACTGATAAGCGGCGTTTTTCACCTGAATTTTAGTGTTTCAATAGGGTCTTTAAGAATATAAGCTATAGTAACATAACACTGAGTCATAAATATATCATAGTATTATTATATTGTATATTCCTCAATTAATTATTCCTTAGTAAAAAGCAGACAAATGTATTGATGCTGAATAACAAAATACATTCTTTATTGAAAATAAATTGAGGACTGGCTCAGTTGTTGCACTTGCAGCATGGAAATCTTGAAATTAAAAGACAATGTTATTTAGTCTACATATTATGATGAAACCAGTGAATCCAGGCTATTTTTTAGGACATTCTCAACATTTATTTTGAACTAAGGCATCAACAATATTTCTCTCTGTGAAATCTGTGAAGAGTTACAGTACAAAATATAAATTTCACAGGGCCCCTGGACACAGCATAAAACATTACAGGGCCTCAAACCAGAACAATCAAGAAATGATAAAAGTATGTAAGTTACATGCTTTTATCATTTCAAAAATATATGGTTCTTGGTCCAGGTCTACTGTGAGTTGTTGCTATGGTCTTTCTCGCGAGTGGGTTCGCATCTCATGTTCACATTCCAGAGTAGCGCCCTCTAGCGATTAGTTACAATTAATGCATTTTGTTCAGTCAACGTCTTGATCGACAATTAATTGTAAGTCGATTAATTGTTGACATCCCTAGTGTGGAGTTTAAAAACACAGTGGAGCACTTCCTGATGTATTACCACATGACATCACAAGGTGGAACAGTGTTTTCTGTTTGGGAGAAGAACTAAAGAAGAAGCTTGAATATTAAATAATAGGGTTTGTGTGTTAAACATGTGTGAATGAAACAAAACACAACTTCTTTTTGTATTCTCACAAGTAAAATCAGACATTATTATTGATTTTCTTATGACAAAGATCGTTCCGGTACAAATCGTCTTCATTCCATCACTGATGAAGTGAAGGAAGAGCCGTTTTCTGTTTCAGTTTTTACAGTGAGAAAACTGAGGCCCTCGAGTGAGAAGTGAAGGATTCAAAGAAGAGCTGTCACTGTACTGTCACTAGAAGGGAGAGAAGGAGTGAGAGGTGGAGAGGGAGGGGAGAGAGATATACAGTAGAGAGAGAGACAGATAGAAAGAGAGGGACAGGGAGGGAGACGGGCAGTTAGAACAAGACGGAGGCGGGTGGAGAAATTGAGATAAAGAGAGGGACAGTAAAGAGAGAGACAAGCGAGTGAGAGAGGAGAGGGTGAGGGCGACAGAGAGGGCTGAGACGGAGAGAGCATGAAAAGAGTGGAAAGAGAGATAAGGAGAGACAGAGAGAGGGACGAAGAAAGCAGGAGATGAGATGTGACAGAGAAAGAGAATAAGAAGGGAGAGAGGGAGAAAGAAAAAGATTAGAGAGAGAGGAGAGAGTGAAGAGGGTGATAAGAAAGAGAGAGATATACACAGTATCAGTCGGAGCTCAGACAGTAGAAGTCCTGTGGTCACGTGACTGAAGCTGGCAAACCTGATTCTGTCTGAAACTGATGTGAAGGGGAAAAAAACAGAAAAAATAAGAATAGAATAGAAATGTTTATTGTCACTATACAAAGTAAAGTGAGATGTCGTTTGGAGCAGCCAACAACAGATGCAGATAGACACAGTAAGATAAGACTTTATTGATCTCACACAGGAGAAATTCACTTGTCACAATAGCTCCAGGCAGTTCAAAAGAAAGTTTGAACAGAAAGTGCAGCAGACAAAAAGTAATAATAAGTAATAAAAATAAGTAAAAAGAGAGAGAGTATAGAAAATATTGCACGTTTGGACGATACAGTGGAGTTATACAGTCTGATGGAGGTGGGGATGAAGGATCTGCAGTAGCGCTCCTTCTTGCACTGGGGGTGCCTCAGTCGGCTGCTGAAGGAGCTGCTCAGCTCCTCTACAGTCCGGTGCAGAGGGTGAGAGGTGTTTGGCCAGTACCTCCTCTACAGAGTCCAGAGGACAGCCCAGGACAGAGCTGGCCCTCCTGACCAGCTTATTAAGGTCGTTTTCACACCTGCCTTGTTTGGTTCGTTTTAAACGAACCAGAGTTCGTTTGCTCCTTTGATTCGGACCTTTTGTTCTGGTGTGAATAAAAACCAAAAGTCTCGATCCGGAGCAAACAAGCGGACCGAGACCACCTAAAAAGGTCGGTCTCGGACCGGTTCCATACGAATCCTGGTGCGGTTCGTTTGAGGTGAGAATGCAGACCGGACTCGATCCGACACAAGTTGGCTTTTTTGTACTTGACGAGCTCTCGTCGTAGTTTGAGCATTATGGGAAACCGAGGCTTACGAAACTAAACTAAACGAAACAAAACGAAACTTACGAGGCTTATTTACGTTTTGTGTGAAGAGCAAGAGTCAGAACTTGATGTGCGCACGAGCGCTGTCCTCCGTAGTTGTCTTGTCCTGTGTCTTTGTCGTTTGTAAATTGATTGTAAAATAGTGTAAACCTCACGATGCTGCTCAAACATTTGTGCAAACTGTAAAAACTGAGCAAACCATATCGCTAAGGCTAGATTGAAAAGAGCACATAACACCATTATTCTCCTCCTTCCGGGTTTGGACACCGACAGGGCTCATTCTGTCCAATGTCTGAGCGACCTCAGCACACGTGCTTTTGTTTATAGATGTTAGTTCGCTTGGGGAAAAACTGCAGTGTGAAAACGAACCGCACCAAAATTAAAAAAAATTAAAAAAAATTTGGTCCGGACCAAAGCAAGTGAACTATCGGACTTTCCTGGTGTGAAAACGACCTAAGTCTCTTCCTGTCCCGCTCTGTGCTGCTCGGGGCCCAGCAGACGACAGCGTAGAGGAGAGCAGAGGCCACCACAGAGTCATAAAGAATAAATAGAAGATACAGGTTATTAAAGGGCCCATATTAAAGGAGAATTAATGTTTTTTTTTTACAATCTGAGCCTTATTTGGGTAATAAAACAAGTTGTTTTACTCACCCATAGCACTTTGGTGTCATATGGAGCACTTCGGGAGATGTTTTAGATTAGCGATTAGCGTTCTCGGGGCATAGAGCTTGTAATATATGCCCCGAAACTATGGATAAATCTCGGATTACAGGCCACTTTTGACTCAAACGAAGGCGTAGACTAAGACATTGAGCTTCTATGATTTGAAAAGTGCTAAAGTTTGTGTTATTTGGAGACCGCTCGGGGAATATATTACATGCTCTATGGCCCGAGAACACTAATCGCTAATCTAAAACATCTCTGGAAGTGCTCCATATGACACCAAAGTGCTATGGGTGAGTAAAACAACTTGTTTTATTACCGAAATAAGGCTCAGATTGTAAAAAACGTTAATTCTCCTTTAATCTGTTTCCTCATCACAAACAGGCCCGGAGTTGTGTTTTGTTTCATTCACACATGTTTAACACAGAAACCCTCCAGGTGGAAAACACTCTGTTCCACCTTGTGATGTCATATTGTACCACTGTGTTTTTAAACTCCACACACCTTCACTAGAATCATTTGGATCATGTCATACCTGGAAATGCCCATCTCTACTGAACTGAAGGTAAAAGGAGCTGTTCACTTGAAAACTTCTGCTTCATGACATCACAAGGTGGAACGGAGCATTTTGCGCATTGGAGATGTAGACAGACTAATAATAAAGACTTACTCAAACATGTGTGAATGAAACAAAACACAACTCCAGGCCTGTTTTTGAGGAGGTAACAACTTTATAAGTTAGATCAGAAAAGAGTGTAATCTGGGCCCTTTACAGCAAGCTTCAGTGTTGGACTTACGAGAACCTCAAACTTCAGACATTACCCAGACGAAACCAGCATTTTGACCCCAGATTTTTCCAAATTCCTCTCTAATTCTTCTTAAAGACTTGTTCTGCCCCTTGTTTGTACCTGTGTGTATCTGAGGAGAGTAAACCGTGTCCTTGGAGCCACACGGACAAAGTGCTAATGCCTCATTTAAAAGTCTGGTCTGTGTCAGTAAGAAAACCTTATCTGAGTGCTTAATGTTGTTGTCAAACCTATCTCCTCATTCTGTCCTCTCTTTCTCGTTCTCAACCTGTCCTCTATTTCTCTCTCTCATCCTCTCCTCTTCTCTTTCTTAGTGTGTCCTCTTCTCTTTCTCTTTCTCATCCTGTCCTCTTTTCTCATCCTCTTCTCTGCTCTCTCTCTCTCTCTCATCCTGTCCTCTTCTCTTTCTTAGTGTGTCCTCTTCTTCTCTTTCTCATCCTGTCCTCTTTTTCTCATCCTCTTCTCTGCTCTCTCTCTCTCTCTCTCTCTCTTATCCTGTCCTCTTCTCTTTCTCAGTGTGTCTTCTTCTTCTCTTTCTCATCCTGTTCTCTTTTTCTTTCTCAGTCTGTCCTCTGCTCTCTCTCTCTCTCATGCTGTCCTCTCCTCCTCTCCTTCCGGTCTGGTTTCCGGTCGGGTGTGTGGGAAGTGCGTACCAGAGGAGCGGGTTTTTTGAGTTTTTTCTTTATCGAGTTTTCACTGGATTCTATTAGATTAGTTTTTTCTGTGTTGGTGAGAGGACACTTGACCTGTCCTGGTGAGTGACTACGAGCAGCTGACATGGCGCCATGCTGTGAAACGGGTGCCTGAACTGCTCTGTGGAGGAGGCCACCCTCACTGTCGGGAAAGAAGTGGGATATTCTAACATAAAGTCCGCCTCATGCATGAATGGAGCTATCGTTATGTTTCGGAAAAGATGTGTGAGGCTGTGGAGAAAGGAGCTGTCATCCAGGGTTTGTACACACCTGTCCTGCCACTGGTGAGTCCCGCTAAATTATCTCCAACACCCCTCCGTTCATCCAGAGTGACATCTTGGCAATGGAACTGGCGCGTTTTGGCCAGCTTGTGTCGCCGATCAAAATGATCTCACTCAGTTGCAAGTCCCCCTTGTTAAAGCACATTATATGCCACCGCAGACAAGTGATGATAGTGGCTCAAGGACAATCGTACGGATCTTCATTTTCAAAATAGAGGGTTTCTACTACACCTCTGACGCAATGAAATGTTTTGGCTGCAGCGCAGAGGGACATTTAATCAAAGCATGTCCAGAGCGAGTTGATCCAATGGTGCGTCATGACGCACGCACCGTGGCCCCAGCGCTACACTGCACTGATACCAATGCTGAGTCTGTGGCGGAGCCAATGGGTAACACGGCCACGGAGCTAGCTCCTCCTGGCGCTGCACAAGACTCGGACTTCCCCGCTCGTCCCGTTTTTTCTGGTTCGGCTCCGTCTCCTCCCAATGACTCACAAACTGAGAACAGTGTCTTGCCTGGCGGGCAGCAGGTGGCTGCTCACCTAATCCCTGCGCCTCAAAGCCAGAGCGCAGAGCTCAGGACAGTGCTGGGGAGGAGGAGAGTGACTGTTTAGATGAGGACATGTCAGATGAGGATGACTTTAAGAATGTATTAATAAGTCTACTCTTTAATATTGTGATGTGAATGTTGTATGTGAGCTGCTGAATGTGTGCTAATGTGTGGTTTTTATATTGTTGAATGTGTAAATTTCATTGTACAATTTATTATTGTTCCTCAGGGACTGCAGATGGAAACTAGCTGTTTAGCTATAATCTGGTGCAGTACATCTCTGTTTTATGAGCATTATGTCTCTGTACATTGTCCCTTCAAATAAAGACTAATAATAATAATAATAATAATAATAACTTATTCATTTATCCTCAAAAAAGAAAAAAATGTTGACAGTTCCCAATGTAGTGAAAAGCCCTCAAAAGTAACACAGCTCTAAAGTGTTAAACTGCTCCCAGATGGACTCAAACAGCACAGGAGCTGAGCACTATTCAGTTGCTGACACCAAAAAGTTCTTAAAGAAGACCAAAGGTGTGAGGAGTGTGAAAGTGGAATGTTTTTCCCAAGCCTGAAGCTGTTCACAGAGTCGGCCCACCCCCTCATGCGCTCCCCAGCCACACCTGAGGAGGAGGTGCTCACAGAGCAGGAGCTGTATCGTTTGAGAAAATTGCTCATTAAAGTCAAGTCCCAAGCGGAAAGTACAGTCTTAATGTAATGATGTGTATTTTATCCAGTTTAAATACCAGTGTATATGTTTTCTATTGTGTGCTCTATTTAACTTGAACCATTTAAAGTGCGTACTCTAAACCTTAATGGAGCCAGAGACAGAGCTAAGCATGCAGCCGTCTTCCAGCTCATACAGAGGCTGGACGTGGTGTTGTTGCAGGAGACCCATAGCACTCTTCCCGGATACTCTGTGTGAGTGCATTAGAAGGTGTAGGGATACTGGGGACTTCCTGTTTGTGGCTGGAGACTGGAACTGTACTACAGAGCCACAACTGGACCGGAACCATGGTGAGCCCCACCCTGCCTCCTCCCTCAGGCTGCAGCGGCTCACAGAGGCACACAGCCTAGAGGCTGTGGGCAGTTTGGACCATAATCTTGTACATATTTATATTGTCCGTGTTCGTGCTGCTTACTGGCATTTTAACACCGTGTTGCTACATGATAAATCTTTTAAATCTGCTTTTACATTGTTTAGGAATCATACAGGAACTGTAAAGCACAGTTTATCAGCCTTCAGCAGTGGTGGGCCTTTGGTAAAGCCCAGATCAAACAGCTGTGTCAGCAGTACACTCATGGTGATTGTTCTTCAGGGACTGCAGATGGAAACTGGTGCAGTACATCTCTGTTTTATGAGCATAATGTCTCTGTACATTGTCCCTTCAAATAAAGACTAATAATAATAATAATAATAATAGTAATAATAATAATAACAGGGGACAGGGCTCGGCGTGTGAAGGAGCTGGAGATACAGGTAGTAGAGCTGCAGTCTTTAGCAGAGTCTACAGGAGAACGGGGTTGTTTACAGTCCCTCAAAACAAAAAAGTCAGTTTTGGCCAGCCTGCTGGGCACCTCAGTGTACCTCTCCCAGTTGGATGTTCTGTCTCAGTTCTTCTACAGTCTGGAGTAAAAGAATGGTCAGAGGAAAATCATTCACTCGCTGCGCTCTGACAGAGGCAGCATACAGACTCCTCAGAGATCAGGAGTCATACCTCCAGTTTTTACAAAAACCTATTTTCATCTGAGCTGCGTCACAGCTCTGATGTGGGGAGGCGGTTTGAGAACGGTCTCCCTCAGGTCAGCGCAGAACAGAACTATAAGCTGAAGGCTCCTGTAACTATAGCTGAGCTGACCACTGCTATCGGGAGCCTGAAAACAGGCAGAGCTCCTGGCATAGACGGCCTCTCGGGTGATTTTTATAAGGCCTTTTGGGACGTACTGGGAGAGGATCTTCTGGAGGTCATCAGGGATAGTCTGCAGGGTGGCTGCCTGCCTCAGAGCTGTCACAGGGCAGTGCTTGCCCTGCTGCCAAAGAGGGGCGACCTGCAACTGTTGAAGAACTGGAGGCCGGTGTCGCTGCTCTGCACGGACTATAAAATCCTGTCCAAATGCTGGCATCCCGGCTGCGGGAAGCGATGGCCTCCATAGGCAACATCGACCAAACCTACTGTGTGCCTCATTAGTGATAACATCATACTAATTAGGGATGAATTAGAGGTCTCCAGATCATTGGGCATCAACCTGGGTCTGATTTCAATAGACCAAGAAAAGGCCAGATTGAACACTAGTACCTTTGGTGGGCCATGGCCACGTTTGGGTTCAGCCCTGGTTTCATCGCTTACAGCTGGACCCTGTACAGTGACATCATGAGTGTAACAGGGATCTTACCGCTCCTTTCAGTGTGGGGAGGGGCATCAGACAGGGTTGCTCCTTATCTGAGATTTTGTACACTCTGGCCATTGAGCCACTCCTGCACTGACTCAGGTCAGACCTCCAGAGGGTTCAGATCCCAAGGTGTCGGCCTACGCTGATGATGTGATGTTGTTTGTGAGCTCGCAGAGGGATACTGACTGTGTAGCCCACATAGTTCACCAGTTTGGCCAAATTTCAAGTGCTAAAGTTAACTGGAGCAAAAGCGAGGTCATTTTGGTTGAGGAGGGGCTATGGGTTGTCAGGCTGCCAGGTGGACTAGTTTGGAGCACTGGAGGGTTTAAATATCTGGGGGTTTTCCTGGGCTCTGGTGGTCTTCAAAAGAATTTGGACCAGACAGTGCCCAGGGCCTTCTGAACAGGTGGAGGTGGCTACTATCCAAAATGTCCTACCGGGAGAGGGTGCTTGTGATTAACAACCTGGTCTCCTCTGCCCTGTGGCACAAGTTTATGTGTGTGGATTCCCCTCCCTCTCTCCTGTCCAAAATCCAAACAATCCTAGTAGACTTTTTTGGGTTCCACAAGTGCTGCTCTACCTTACTAAGGAGCAAGGTGGACAGAGACTTGTCGATCTGGCCAGTCGAGGAGCTGCTTTCAGGTTGCAGTTTCTCCAGAGGCCTCTCCAGGTCCAGAGTGCAGTGAAGGCCTATAGCTGTGTCCATCCTGCAGAAGGCATGGGGCCTGGGCCTCTCTCTGTTCCTTTCTAACCACTGACCGGACTCCATCCCACTTTTCCATCGTGGCCTGCTGTCTGTGTGGAGCATGCTGAGGAAGCAGAGACAGGAGAATAGCCCACTTTACTGGCTCCTAAAAGAGCCCCTGGACTATACTGGTTGGGCGCAACCTGTGCTGTGTGACCGTTTCAGCTCTGGGGGGTCCTCACACTGGAGCAGTTGCTGGAGAGGACTGGACCTGAGATGGAAGACACAGAGACTCTGGCTGCTCACCTGGGCCTGGTCCGTTCGTACCCTGGAGCAGCTCCTGTGTCACTGGAGGCAGCGGCTGACAGAACAGGAGTGGACTCTGCTCAGAGGGTTCAGCTCTGGCTCCAGATTCTACTGACCCTTTCCTCAGCATCATCCTGAGTCCTGACCTCGTGGACTCCTCAGGCCCCCTGCTGTCCTGTGTCTGCATCCATGGAAGCAGCCTCTGGAAACACTTTTTATAAACTGATGGTCCAGGCCCTGAACCATTACAGACTATGTGCTCGCCCGGACACTGTGTGGAGAGCTCGCCTGGGTCTGACCCCCGCCCTCAGCCCAGCATGGGGCTTCCTGTACAAGCCCACCCCCCCCTCCCCTCCCCCCCATCACCAAGAGACATGGAGACCTGCAGTGGAGGCTGCTGCATGGAGCAGTGGCAATCAACTCCTTGATCCATCACATGAACCATGCTGTAGGGGAGGGCTGTCCTTTCTGTGGGCTCAGAGAGACTTTGTTCAACTCTTTCTGGGAGTAGTTTTTCTTAAGATGCGTGAACAGTCCCTCAGTAGTCCAGGTAGAATCCATGATCAAAGGAGAAGTTCAATTTGTCAACTGGACAAAGTTTGTTTGGTTGAAAACGTTTCGCCACTCATCCGAGAGGCTTCGTCAGCTCATCTGGGAGTGTGTGCATCTGACACAGCTGTTCCACCTGCAGGGGGCAGTGTTCAGGAGTGTGGGGTAGGTATTTAATGCACAGGTGTTTATGTGTGGGCTCAGATACTCTGTGCAGAGCAGGAGCTGCTGAGCTTCGGGCTAGGACAGGCTAAGATGGTAGTGTATGTGAGCAGAAGGAGAAGGCTGCAGGCTTAGAGATGGATCAGTGTGAGGGCCGTGTTTGTCAGGATGGTGCAGGCCAGACTGGTTGGAGTTTGGACTCTACTCCATGAACGGTAACGAGGAGGGCTTTAAGAAGCGCTGGGGCTTTGGGAGGGTGGTACCTGCTGTGAAGGAGAGGCATCTCTTTTTTGGACCTCTGTTTTTACAAATAGTGTGTATATGTAATGTCAGTAACGTTTATGCAAATAACATGAGGTGTAAAATGTTTTTGATGGACACAATAAAGGTCTGTTAAAAATCAAAATCTCATCCTGTCCTTTTCTTTCTCTTTTCATAATGTCCTCTGCTTTCTTTTTCTCATAATGCCATTTCCTTTCTCTTTCTTTCTCTGTCCTCTTCTTTAGGGATGCATTGATACTGATACTGATATTGAGTACTGATGCCGATCCAGAAAAATGAGCAGTATCGGTTCTGTGATATTGGTTCAGTTGATATCCTGGTTGGACTATTTACTGACTGATGTAGACCCAGGACACATCATGATGTGTGAACATTTATTCACACTAAACACTTCAGTTACTGCAGGAAACAGCACAGTTTACATGACAAAATCCTCCATAATCCTTCACTCTTCTGGCGACATGGAGAAGGGCTCAGGTTTCGCGTCTTGTGTTTGTCTAGAACCTAACCTAACCAATCAGATCCATTTTGTAATAATTTAACTGTATTCAATCCCTCCATTGGTATCGGTTAATATCGCACATTCGCAGATACTTAAAGCCATAGTATCAATATTGGTATTGGACGTAAACACATGCTTTCTCTTTCTCATCCTGTCCTCTTTTTCTCTTTCACAGTTTAGTGTCCACTCCGAGTGACATCCAGCCACTGTCAGGTGAGAGTCTCAAACTTTGGGAAAAGTAAAGAAAAATATGTGGATGTAAATGAGGCAGATTCCTGAGACTGATCCACTGGGTCCATAGTAGTAATAGTGATAGTAAGTACTTTTTATTAGAAAGATCCAATATTACAACAAGAGAAGAGAAGTCAAGCGTCCAATCATGTTTAATAATAATAATAATAATAATAATAATAATAATAATAATAATAATAATAATAATAATAATAATAATAGTGGCAATGATCGGCACTCACATGGGGTCTCTAAACGCGCCATATTCCTCCCCTTTTTCCTCGCTGGCCTGTGGTGTGCTGTCGCACACAAACTGTTCTCTTTTTTTCTCAATAATAATTTTATGTGTGTCTCAACTTTTAACCAGTTGGGGGTGCTAATGCACCTTTTTTAAGATGTACCCACGTTTCTTCCCTTCAGGCAGATATAGGCAGTGTCCACCAGCACTCAGACCAGAACTGAAAAAGCAGCTTGGATGAGCTGCAAAACGCATTCGACTAAATAAACTTTTGTCCAGTTGACAAATTTCTCCTTTTGCCATGAATTTCTCCTTCTGCCATATGTGAATGAAACAAAACACAACTGCAGGTCTGTTTTGAGGAGGGAACAACATTATAACATGGCTTAAAGCTCACAAGACTCAGTTTTGTGTAATATAGGATCTTTAAACACCTCTGTTTGTGCTTGTTTCAGGATGATTGAAGAAGGCAGTAAACGTGGAAAGGCGCTGGTGGAGAAGAGACAGCTCTTTATGGAGATGAGTGAGTGAAGTCTGAGCTTTTGGGTTTGGGCTGGATCACAGTTTTATTATTAAACAGAATAGAGACATTACTGTAATAATCTCATTCTGGAGGCCGTGATCTGTTCATAAAAGGTCTTGATAAAGAGTTTTTGTGTGTTTCTTCTTCAGGGGCCCAGAACTTTGATGTGATCCGGTTGTCCACCTACAGGACAGCCTGCAAACTGCGCTTTGTGCAGAAAAGATGCAACCGTAAGAAACTCAATATATGTGTGTTTAGAAATGACGAATTACACCAGGGTTCTAAGCATAAAATAATAATGATCATAATCATAATAATACAGCATATTATTTACAGTTTTTTATTACATATATTTCTTAATGTCTGTTTTATTGTACGGAAGTAAAGTGTAAGTTAAAAGTCTTAATTATGAGCCTCCCTGAACAAGAACGGTACCCAAATGAAAACCTCCTGAAGTAGTCCTGATCAAGACCAGCTCAAGATCTGGAGATGGATCCCACTACTCCTGACAGATTTAACCCAGAGGCACTGAAGACTGGGTCAAATGCAGAGGTCATATTTCCCTATGGTGTATTTGTAGTTCAGACCTCAGGTGTCACTATAGTGGGACTGAACCAGGACTAAACTAGGTCCTAATCCAAACAAAACCATCACTAAACAGGGATTTTAATTGAACCTGGTCTAATCCAGGATTAAACTAAGACTAAACCTGGTCTAAACCAGGTCTTACCCCCTATCTCCTAGTTAACCAGGTCTAAACCAGCTCTAAACTAGGTTTAACACTAGAAGTCCCGCGGAGGGGTCAATTGACCTTTTTACCTAAAAGACCCACAGAGGGGTCATCTGACCCTTTGGACCCCCTGTGGACACTCCTTTTGTTGTGGAAATGTGGCTGTTAGCGGCTCACAGCAGTCGCTTGAGTCACAGAGTCGCTTGAGCCTGTGTGGGGGAGGGGACCCCCAGGCAAGCGTAGGTAATGCGTGTTTTTGCATGTGTGTGTGTGTGTGTGTGTGTGTGTGTGTGTGTGCGTGTGCGCCCATATGGTGGATTTATAAACATATGGTGGATTTTTATGCAGTGAATCATCAGGATCAATGAGAATTTGGGATCAAAAACTCTAAACATTTATTGTTAAAAAAATACAAAACAAAACATATTTACAATGAATGCAAAAGCAACTGTTTTCCCAGTTTTTGTGTGGAAGGTTGTTGCAGAAGTAACTTATTTTTGTGTGCCAAAAATAGAAGAAAAAAAATTACAAAGGAAAAAAGCATATTTACAAAGAATGCAAATGAGTGAAATACATTTGAGCAGTCACTAACAATTCTGGCACTGCCATTGCTCCTTTCGGCATTTCCCACATGTATATTTGTAACAGTCATCACAGCGCACTGTTGCACGATTGTCCTTGCATTTGATTTTAGCCTGACACTTGGCTCTTTGTCCGAGTTGTGGTGTGGAGGGTTGTTGCCGAAGCAATTGCTCCTTTTGGGCCTTTTTCATACCCACGTGGGAGTGAGCCAACTCTCTTGCCAGTTCAAACAGGAAATCCACCCGTCTTTCCTTTCTCCCAGTGCATAATTGATAGAGCACGTGGGCATTCAGTGCTGCAATGTCTATCATGTTGTAGAACACTGCTACTGGCCAGCGCCTTGTTCCTGTGCGGACAGTGTATTCCCGCACCATCTGGTCCATGATATCGACGCCGCACTTTGTTGTGTTGTAGAGTGTGATGGTGTTTGGCTTCTTTTTGGTGGTTTCCTGTGTCTGAATCGTGCTGTGCATGCTGCTGAGAATATACACAGTCTTCTTCCGCTTGGGTGCATACACAGTCAGTGTGGCACCAGTGGATGAAAACACCTGGGTGGTAAATTCATCGCGGTGCATCTGTCGAGTTGACGGTGGGATTTCTTGGCGAATCCTGTTGACTGTGCCGAGGATGGTTGAATTCCGGCTAAGTAGTCGTTTTGCAAGTGACAGTGATGTAAAGAAATTGTCTGTGGTAACATTTCTGCCCTTGTCCAAGAATGGTTCCATCAGCCTCATGACTACACTCTCAGACACTCTCTCCCCACGAGGTCGAGTGGGGTCCTTGCCAAGATATGGGAGGATGTTGCAGACGTATTTGGTTTTCAAGTCACACGCCACCCAAAACCCAGGTCTAAATCATGTCTAACCTAGAACTAACCCAGGTCTAACCAAGATCTAACCCAGGTCTCTACCAGGTCTATACCAGGTCTAACCCAGGTCTAAACTCAGTCTATACCAGGTCTAACCCAGGTCTAAACTGAGTCTATACCAGGTCTAACCCAGATCTAACCCAGATCTAACCCAGGTCTATACCAGGTCTAACCCAGATCTAACCCAGATCTAACCCAGGTCTATACCAGGTCTAACCCAGGTCTATACCAGGTCTAACCCAGATCTAACCCAGGTCTAACCCGGGTCTATACCAGGTCTAACCCAGATCTAACCCGAGTCTATACCAGGTCTAACCCAGCTCTAACCCGAGTCTATACCAGGTCTAACCCAGATCTAACCCGAGTCTATACCAGGTCTAACCTCAGTCTAACTCTCTCTTTCTTCAGTTCATCTGGTGGACGTGTGGAACATGATTGAAGCGTTTCGTGATAACGGTCTGAACACCCTGGATCATAACGCTGAGATAAACGTGTCCCGTCTGGAGACTATCCTGTCCTCCATCTACTTCCAACTGAACAAACGTCTCCCCACCACCCACCAGATCAGTGTGGAGCAGAGCATCGGGCTCCTGCTCAACTTCATGGTGGCAACTTATGACAGGTAAGACCAGGCTGGGTTCATATTATCAAAACTGTCCAGTAAATGAAAAATAGTGCACTCAAAATCCCCCAATACTCCTTGAAAAGTAGTGTCCAGCACTGGTGACTAGACTTATATAGATCAGAGTCGTAAAAACCCCAGTGGATAGAGACAGGTGTTTAACTGGACACAACACTTGTGAATGAAGCAAATGAAGCTCTGGTTTATAGCTCTGATCCTGAATCTGAATAAAACACACTTAAATAAACCGTTATGGTTCAAAGTTCAAAGTAAGCTTTATTGTCAGAAATCATATGTACAGGCTGCACACACAGGATTTGAAATTGCAGCGCCCCCTAGGCCCAAATTGAACATAAAACATTTGATAAACAAGACAATAAACACAATGACTAAAACATCACATATACCCATAGCAAACGTACAGTAGACTTCTATATAATACAAATAGGTAAAACACACAATGTGTACCGTACTAAAGATTAAATGGTGTCAGTGTCATTTAAGTGTCATTTAAGCAGCAGTGTCATTGGGGGAGGGAGGGCAGGGCAGGAAGAGAGTTCAGCATCCTGACAGCTTGGTGGGTAAAGCTGTCTTTCAGTCTGCTGGTCTTTGCCCTTTGTCCTCAGTCTCCTTCCTGATGGCAGCAGACTGAAGAGGCAGTTGGATGGGTGGGTGAGATGTAGCTGGTGAGGATGCTCTCTATGGTGTAGAAGGTGCTCATGATTCTCCCACTGAGTGAAATTTTTAAAAAACACAATATTCAATATCACTTTTATGCAGATGACTGCCAAATTTACCTGCCACTCAAAAAACGTTCTTCCGGTCCCCTGACACCTCTCCTTGCTTGTCTGAGTGACGTCAAGGCTTGGCTGGCCCACAATTTCTTAAGTCTCAATGAGGGTAAAACTGAAGTTGTGTTGTTTGGTAAAATTGACCCCCTCTTGGACTTGGGCCCACTTAAACAACAAGTCAAATCTTCTGTTACCAACCTTGGCGTCACTATTGACAATGATTTTAAGCTTGATAAGCACGTGAATGCGGTCGTCAAATCTGGCTTTTATCATTTAAGGCTTTTATCCAAAATCAAATCCTTTTTATCTTTTAAATCTTTCGAACAAGTCGTGCACGCTTTTATCTCTTCTCGTTTAGACTACTGTAATGCACTTTTCTCTGGCATTAGCCACCATGCACTTTCTCGTCTACAGCTAGTCCAAAACTCCGCTGCGCGCCTTTTAACCGGTACCAAAAAACGAGAGCACATAACTCCGATTTTAGCATCTTTGCACTGGCTCCCCGTTCGTTTTAGAGTTGATTTTAAAATTTTATTGTTTGTTTTTAAAGCTTTGAATGGACTGGCCCCGGATTACATCTCGGACCTCATCCAGATTTACACTCCCGCCCGCGCTCTGAGGTCCGAGGGCCAGCTCCAACTCGTGGTTCCTAAGACGAGACTTAAAACCAGAGGAGACAGAGCCTTTTCTGTGGCTGGACCAAAGCTGTGGAACGCTCTGCCTCCTCACATCAAAACAGCTCCCACTGTGGAGTGTTTTAAGTCTCGTCTTAAGACCCACTTTTATTCTCTGGCTTTTAATCCCGCATGAGTTGTGTGGTCCTCTGTGTTTTTATTGTTTTTAGTTATTTTATTATTATCACTTTATTTATTGCTTTTTTAGTAATGTTTTTATAATTGCTTTTGTTTTTAGTGATTGTATTATTAGCACTTTATTTATTGCTATTTTAGTAATGTTATTAAGTTCTATTAATTTTATGTGCAGCACTTTGGAAACTGTCTCTGTTTATAAAATGTGCTATAGAAATAAAGTTGGATTGGATTGGATTGGATGATGGAGCTGGGGCTCTGGCTCTCTTCAGCTTGTGGAGGAAGTAGAGTCGCTGTTGGGCTTTACTGGCCAGTGATGCAGTGTTCTTTGACCAGGAGAGGTCCTCAGAGATATGCACACCCAGGAACTTTGTGCTGCTTACTCTCTCCACAGTAGCCCCGGTGATGGTGAGGGGGGAGTGCTGTGTGTGCTCTCCTGAAGTCTACGACAATCTCCTTTGTCTTCTCCACCTTCAGGCAGAGATTGTTGTTACTGCATCACTTGACCAGGTGGCTCACCTCACTCCTATAGAGAGTCTCATTGTCGTTGCTGATGTGACCCAACACAGTCGTGGGTCATTCCAGAATTGGAGGACATTTTACGTCCCACCCATCAAATATTAAATAATCCACATACAAAATACTAAAACATACAGTTTCTGAGTGAATTTACTTGTCCTGAGACCAAATCTAAAAAAAAAAGAGGAAAGAATGCTTGAAAATAGTTTTTTAAAATACCAAATAAGTCTGGAGTACCCCTCAAAATGCCATTTTCCTCTTGTCCCACCCCTCTAATGACCAAATTGAAATTTCTTGTTTTTTCTATAATTTGTTTCATTGCCATCTCTTGTAACTGTGGGAAATTTTGTTTTAATAGACAATAATATTTCAAATAATAATTATTATTCATGGAACATGTGTCCCACAACCTGCACACAACCCTGTTACCAGAACATTTTTAGTCTGGTAGAAGAAGAAGAAAGCAGAACCACATGATCAATCAATCAATCAATCAATCAATCAATCAACAGTGAACCACATGATCCCCTGGACTTGACGTCATCAAACAGTTTTCCAAAAGAATGGGCAGAGCAAAGGTTTGTCTTCTCTTCTATTTTTCATATTTTTATAACATCATTAGCCTTGATTGGATGTCTCACTCTGCCTCATGCAACCCTGTTATGCAAATGATCAGAATAAGACTTTTTTTTTTTCCTTTACTTATTTGTATGAATAAGTTTTTCCTCTTGATTAACAGTAACAGCTAAACAGCTTCTACTCCTGAGATAAAGGGAACATTAGTGCAGATCTGCAACCCTGTTACCTGCAACCCTGTTACTGCGATTACTGTTACTGCGATTAGAGTAACAATGTTACTCCACCAAGTAAATCATGTAATAAAAATTGTACCATTGACCGTAAGCTGAGCTAATCAAGCATTTGATAGTTTATTACCTATTATTGATGAATATGTAGCAGAAAATCTGAAAAGTGGAGGTTTATTTTTCAAGACTTTTAAAGCCAGAATGTCCTCCAATTCTGGAGTGACCCTTGTATCATCCGCAAACTTGATGAAGAGGTTGGAGCTGTGTGATGCTGTGCAGTCATGGGCAGTGGTGAAAGTAAAGCGGTGCGCACTGGAACGCAGCACCGGTATAAAATTCACAGCTGGTACGCAGCACCGCTAAGAGAATATGGTTAATGGTGGCCAAAACCCACATTTGAAAAAAAAAAGTAAGGTGTGCTATTTAAGTAGAAAACACAAACAACCACACTATGCCATTCGAGAATAACTGAAAGCTACCCAAAACTCTCGTGCAGAGATATCTGCAGTCTGTTAAGCAAGGATTGTCAAAACTTATCTGACTGTAGCCGTGAAAGTAGCCTAAACCATCGTGAGGCGGTGCTGCGCACTGGTAGAAGATTTAAGGCCGGCGCGCTGCCTGCACCTGTAAGAGAGGGTTTATGCTGACTAAAAAAATACGAAATAATTAAGTATATTAAAAAAGTTATTTATCTATGAAAAAGGTGTAAAATGTAAAAAAACAAAACAAAAAACAAACAAAAAACAAAAAAACGGGTAAAACGAGTGATGCACCTGTAAGAAATGAAAACTACCTTCACCACTGGTCGTGGGTCAGCAGAGTGAAGAGAAGGGGGCTCAGCACACATCCTTGGGGAGCCCCCGTGTTCAGTGTGATGGTGCTGGAGGTGTTGCTGCTGACGTCTTCCTGTCAGGAAATCCAGCAGCCAATTGCACATCGAGGTGTTGATCCTCAACTTGTCTAGTTTGAGTATGAGTTGCTGTCAATGAAGCTGTCTTTCAGCCTGCTGGTCTGAACGTCAGTGAACAGCATTCTAACATGAGTCTCTGGTGTCCAGGTGTGTAAAGGCTGAGTGGAGGGCTGTTGAGTTTGCATCATCGGTCGAGCGGTTAGACCAGTATGCAAATTTAAATGGGTCCAGGGTGGAGGGGAGAGATGTCTTGATGTGTTGCATGACTAGCCTTTCGAAGCACTTCATGAGGATGGGAGTGAGCGCAACAGCAGTTCTAGGCTCTAATGGAGCCAGTTGTCCTTTTTTTGAGAGGAGTTCTGTTTCCTCCGGGCTGGTTGTGGCACCGCCGTGTTGAATCAGACACGCGAGGGGGAGGCGGGGGCGAGCGGAGGCTCACACAGAGAAGGCAAAACAAGCGAAAATCAGCAAAATCAGAATTAAATATAAACATTATATCGATATATACAGTATGCCAAAATCCATATTGAGTTTAAAAATATCTCGATATATTTTAAATATCAAGATATCGCCCACCCCTATGATAAACTCCTCACCACCTGAGGAGACAGCAAACAAGACCGGCAAGGTGGGTTATACAGCAGCAGGATAAAAGACGCACACTCACACTCACACACTTACATGTCCCTGTCTTCAAGTGCAAGTTCAATCCTTGAACATCTGTTGGGGTCCAATGCCACACTTCACATTGGCTCTTGCACAGGAGCATCCTCAAACACACATGCTTTTTTGCAGTGGCAGTATTTGCTGAGTTTGAGTTCAGATGTTTTGCCTCCTTCAGCATCTTGGATGGCACCAATCTGCCATTGACAAGTTGTCTCCCAAAATCAGTGGCAGCTGGGTAGATTGGCTGAACCATGTGTGCCCGTTTACACACAGCCAACTGATGCACAGCTCGGTGTAATAGGTGTAATAGGTGTAATAGGAAGGCATCTTCTGTTGGTGGAAGGCACAGAAGCTCTGGTGGGGAAGTATGATGTTGCAGCTTCAGATCTTACGTCCCTTCTGCCACTGTGCAGGTACGATGACCCTGGATGTTCAGGAAGAGGTTATAATAGCAGCACGGCAATACATGGTGTCACTCTGTGACATGAGTGACTTTGGTGGTACTCTAGATGCACTGCGATTGTGAGCATCAAAGGAAACACGTGTTGCCTTCCACCAACATTCCACCAACCATTTGCTCTCCATTCATTCATGCAGTGATTTTATTGGCTAACACTGAGATGGAGGGGCCAATAGAACTCTATGAGAGACTTTTTAAAGAAATATACAAACTTATGACCTACAAATATTGAACCGTATCCTTATTTGTTCAGGACTGGGTTCACAAACTTGTCATATTAAAGTGCATATGACACATTAGGCATAATTTCTCTAAATCATAGTTAAAATCATCATATTTAAAGGTCATAAATTACCTAAAATGGACTCTTGTGAGCTTTTAGCCATGTTATAATGTTTGTTTCCTCCTCAAACACAGACCTGGAGTTGTGTTTTTTTTCATTCACACATGTTTGAGTAATACTTATTATTATTCATATTATTCATATTATTCATATTATTATTATTATTATTATTATTATTATTATTATTATTATTATTATTATTATTATTATTATTTTACTTTATTTTAGGACAATGTACAGTTACATTAAGCACATAGGCAGAGATGCTTGTACCAGATTCTAGCTTTACAGCTCATTTCCGTCTGTAGTCCTCTGAGGGAGGGGCCATATTTACAGTGCATTTAAACTTGCAACCCATGTAACATCATTCATACAATTTCCTCAATCTTCACATACTCACAGTCATTACATCAGTTATCAAGTACTCCATACATCCCAATAAACATACACGGTTCATTCTGACAGTTAAGAGTGCATACATGTCTGGTTTTCTAAAAACCATGCTTTCACTTCACGATTAAAAGCAGAGAGGTTATTTATGCTCAGTAACTCAGATGGGAGCTTGTTCTACATTTAGGCACGTTACACCGCCCTCTAATGGTGCCTCTTGTTACTCTTGTGGCCGTATCAGCGACAGTTGGATGAATTCTTTGAGTAAAGGCGGGGCCAGGTTATGGACAATTTTGAAGACCAATTGGACATGGGAGAAGAAAACAAAGTATATTGTAGGTATGAAGTATGTTACAGTGATGGTATCGTAACATACTTGATTATTAATTTGTCTACATCTCCAAATGGTCTGTTCCACCTTGTGATGTCATTTAGTTGTAGTTTTCAAGTTAACAGCTCCTTTTACCTTAAGTTCAGAAGAAACTGGCCAATCTCAGACTGAAATCTTGTAGTGTTTTCAGTTTAAGTGTGATAAACGTGTGAATGAAACAAAACACAACTCCAGGTCTTTTTGTGATGAGGAAACTACATTAGTACACAGAGCAGAAAGTAGCGTAATATGGGCCCTTTAAAGTCTGCAGTGTAATACATGAGAGTGTTAGCGCACAGGGAACACTGCCGGTGTTATTATTGTGGACTAATGCAAACGAGTGTCCCGTCACAGGAAGTGCTCCTTTGTCCCTCTGCTCCAAACTCAATTACACTCAAGCTGTAATGCCCTCTGCTCGGAAAAGAAGGAATAAAGATCAAGAGGAGGAGGAGAGGGAGGAGTGAGAGGAAGAGATAGAACAGGATATGAGAGGAGATTGAGTAAAGGAGAGAGAAAGGCATAGAGAGGGAGGAGGCGAGCCTGCTCAGAGGAATGGAGAGAGAAAGAGGCAGAGAGAGAAAGAGCGGAGAGGAGAGGAAGGTACAGTAGTGAGAGAGAGTGAGGGGCTGTGCGGAGGAATGGAGAGAGAGAGAGAGAAGAAGAGAGAGAGGGAGAGAGAGAGGAAGAGACAGAACAGGGTAGAAGGAGAAGGAGAGAGACAGGCGAAGAGGAGGTAGAATGAATGTTAGATGACAGAGTAAGGGAGTGTATTTTTACCAGGTCAGCACAAACCTGTTATTTACACTAAGTCTGTCAGTCCCACTTTCTGGTGTAGACTCTGCAGATGGAAAAGGCCCCGAGACTCACACCAAGCTTAAAAAACATTTAAATATCATTCATTTTAAATTGCAAAGAGAAATTAATCCATAATTTGGAACTTGAAAGTTTGGACTTTTCTGTTTCTGTTCCATGTATAATCCAAAACTGGTCAAAACATTTCACTAACTTGCCTTGTAATGTAAATATGTAATGTAGTTAATGCAATTCTATGAGGCCAATATTTTATTTATTTATTTATTTATTTATTTGATTGGGACAGAGCATGTTAATGGACAAACATGACACAACATGAATGTAAACACACCGGATTGTAGGCTAAGACTAATTTCCATCCATTGTCCCAAAAGGCTGGGGTCACAGGGGGCCAAACAGTAAAATATTGCACTCCATGACTCCAATCATGGCACAGTTCCCATTATTGCACACTCCATACTTTAGATTGCACAGTTCCCATTTTTGCACACTCTTCTCATTGCACAGTTCCCATCACTGCACAGTCCAAAAAATTAGAGTCAATTTGGCCACACCTTCAGTACATGTAAATATGTATCCATAGAAGATCAATTAAAATCACAGTGCTACTATACACGAGGACATGTTTGGTTTGACCATAACAAATTTTTCATTGGAGCTTTAAAAGAGCTGTACGTATGGCATTGTCTTAGTGTTGGTGGACTGTTCCACAGATGTGGACTGTCCACCTTGGACAGATAACACATTCTGACCAAAAGTGGTCTGTCTGTGGAGTATGACCAGGTCAGCCCTGGTGCTGGCTCGCCTGGTCCTTTCTGAATTGTCTTTGCATGTGATGTACCCCTTTAACGGTGATGGTACGAGGGATTGTAGAACCTTGCAAATTCCACAAGTCCTTTTAAGAATGACCATGTTGCTGAAGTCCCAAAGCCTCAATTTTTTCAGAATGTGACAGTGGTGGTGGGAAATGTTTTTTATCAAGTATTTTTAGACCTCTTTTATAGAGGTTTTCAATGGTTTTAAGTGTTGTGGGGCAGGCAAGAGACCAAGTGGTTAAACAATAATCTATGTGAGAAATAATCATGGAGTAGAAATATGTTTTTGCAGCATTCATGTTTAAGTTGTTCCTGATGTGACGAAAATTCCGATTATTGAATTGGATTACCTGAGACACTTTTTTAACATGACTTTTGAAGGCAAAAAGAGAAATTCAGTTTGTCAACTGGACAAAAATGTATTTGGTCGAATACGTTTCATAGCTCATCCAAGCTGCTTCTTCAGTTCTGGTCAGATGCTGGTGGACACTGGCTTATATCTGCCTGAAGGGAGGAGCTAACTACAATGAAATGACTCTGAGACTACCACACCTATTTGTTTAAAGCAGGGGTCAGCAACCTGCGGCTCCGGAGCCACATGCGGCTCTTTGATCCCTCTGATGAGGCTCAGTACATTGGTCCCTCGTTTATCGCAGTGGTCACATTCTAAAAATAACCCACGATAAGCGAAATCTGTCGTCAGCTTTATATTTTACAATTATTTTCCATGTTTTAAGGCTGTAAACGCCTCACCACACACATTCTACACTTTTCTCAGACTGGAATTAACGTTTTCTCACATTTCTCTCTTGTTTAAACACTCAAACTTTCGTAGATTTTCAACAAAAAAAGCACAGTATTATAGAACGAAACCAAAGTGTATTTCGTGTGTATTTCACAGTTCTTATGACCGCTTCGCTGTGGCGGGTTTTGTCGGGGAGAAATCTTGCAAACATACAGCACTTCAGAGTCACACTGCGATCGAACATTTATATAAATCTGGCAAACTGAACACATTCTGTACAGGAGGCACGGAGGAGAATGACTAACGAATCAGCAAAGGTCTACAGTCCCTTAGCCAATCAGGATACACTATTTAAAAAAAAAATGGAATAAAAAAATCTGCGAAACAGCGAGGCAGAGAAAAGTGAACCACGATATAGCGAGGGCCCACTGTATTTAATTAAAATGTATTTTATTTTAGTTCATTCATTTTCAAAATGTAATTCTATGGCACAAAGGCAAAAAAGCTGTTATATGCAGCGTTATTTCATTTTAAATTTCAAAAGGGTTTTGTGGCTCCCAATGTTTTCTTTACTGTGTGAAACGGCTCCAAATGGCTCTTTGAGTGGTAAAGGTAGCTGACCCCTGGTTTAAAGTTTTTGTTAGTTAGGTAGGCCTGACCAAAAATTGATATCACTATATTTTTCAAAATGATATAGGTGTCACGGTATTTGACAGTATTTTTTTTTTTTCATGCATGACTAGGTGTTAACCCCATTTCCTAATAATTTAGAGAATAATTACTGCAGTAAATTCGACTTGGTAAAACATATCTGCGATCCCGTGCTTTAGTCATCTCCTTGGAGCACCTTTCTCAACAGGACTAAGTGGTACCATGTCTTTGGCAAAGTGGATAGTAATAGCGTTGGTAATATCGTTTGACCGTTTGCTTTTCTTGTCGTAGGCAGTCCCCTTAGCAAACGCGTATTTGAGTGACGTCTGAGTCGCGTTTTGTGTTGCAGTGCCAACTTGAGTGTTAACTGCAGACGTGGAGGAGGATGCAGATCTTAGTTTCATGCATTCATTGCTTGTGTTGCCTCCTGCGGCTAAAACATTAGCCTGACAACATTTACGGAATACGGTTGTTTGATCAGAGCCAGATTTTTTAAAGCCAAAGTACTTCCACACAGCTGACACGCCTCCTCTTTTCGGTATAAGTTCCTCAGTATCTAACATTCTCCGTCCATGTTGTTCACCGCTCAACACACACAGTAACCGTCTCCCATTTCGAGGGTTATTGATCCGTGTGCGTAATTTGCATGGTGTGTATTGTTAGCATTAGCGTTAGCAGCGTGTCTCGGTTGCTGGATGATGGGAGCAGCTCCGTGGGCTGGACCTGCCCCATTTAGGGCAACGGCCTTGCGGTCCAGGAAGAGTAGTTCAAGGGCTGCAGCTTTTTCAGCCTTCAGAGTGCCAGAAAAAGCAGCCTCTCGAATTGGGACACAGCTTGTGCTTCCACCGCTCTCATGCCACTGCAAACCAGTCCCCCTCTCAAACAATGTCCTGTGGCGTGACCACCACTCTGTGTTCCTGACGTTTTGTACGCACACACTCACCGGTATTGGGGTATATGAAAAATTCATATAATTAAAAAAAACAAACACCGGTATTCAGTATGAACCGGTATACCACCCAGTCCTAATTCAGTAGAACAAGTAGAAGAACACAGAGGCTTGTTAGTATATGTCCATGGACCAAATGGAACCTACAGGACCACTGAGGGATTACACAGATGTAAGACCACATGGATCTATAATCAAAACTGGATAAGGCATTCCCCCTCTGTCCGGCTCAAGACCAACTAGTGGCCGCTCCAGGTACTGCAGCTCCCGGGGGCCCAGAAAGAATTCTAGGCGAGCTAGCCCATGATGACGAGGTAATGCGGAAGAGAAAATTATTTTGGGGCCCATGCGCCAATGAACACAGGCCACTGAAAACAGTATGACGCCATTGTGGGCTTAGCTTCAAATTTTATTATCTGTATCTATTCTATTGTATAAGGCCACATGGGAAGAGAAAAGAAAGTACTACCATTTAATGTAGAAAATCATTGTGTTATCAGAATCAGTATTGAGTGTCGAGTCTATTTCTTAGTATTGAATTTCAGTTTGAACTTTTAGTATCGTGACAACACTAGTACATATAAGCCTCTGTACATCTTTCATTTACTGTTTTATTTTACTAAATCCTCATTTGTTCTTTTGTTTGCAGCGAGAGTCACGGGAAGCTGACTGTTTTCTCCATGAAGTGTATGCTGGCTACGATGTGTGGAGGGAAGATCGTGGACAAACTACGCTGTGAGTATTTATTTTTACTGGTGATTTAAAGGTTTCACTTTCTGAGGTTTTTCAATGTTAATATGAGCTTCCCTAGCCTGTTTAAGGGCCCCCACATGGCTAAACATTGCGGTTTACACATTGAAATGTGTAAACCGAGCAATAGCGATCCTTTTCCACAGCCCAAATGGGCGAGTTTGAACAAGCTCCCCTTATGACAGCATAAGGGGAAAGGTTTCCATCTCCTCTGTCTAACCCCTGTCTCTGGAAATCCCGCCCAGAGAATTTGGACCGGCCCTTGCGCAAACGAGCTATAGCTACTAGCTGCCAGCTGCCGGTTTGTTTTTCCTGGAGAGACATGAGGGCTCTGAAACGAGTGAAGCACGGCAACTGCTCTGTCCCTGGATGTGATGATGAAGAAAAGAGTATGTTTTAGTTCCTTCATCCGAGCCTCTGAAACAGCAGTGGTTTAATTTTATTTTCTGTGGAAATGTGCCGACACGTATACCTAAAACATTGTATGTCTGCGCCAAAAGTGGACGACTGTTTTTTTCATGGGACAATACAGAGTTGGACTTGCAAATCAACTGAAACTGAAGCCTCTCCATGCCGCATCAGCTACAGACGACAAACAAGTAAGTCAACTGTAAAACTACATAATTTTATGTCTGTGCTGTATATGGTCACCTGGCTTGTTACTGGTAGAATGTGTTGCATTAGCTGTGCAGCTAACAGCTAACAGCTATCAGCTCGGTTAGCAGGCTAGTCTGCCCTACAAAGCCAAAAGATAAGATAAGATAAGACTTTATTGATCTCACACAGGAGAAATTCACTTGCCACATTAGCTCCAGGCAGTTTAGTGCAAAGAGAGTTAGAACAAAAAAGTGCATGCAGACAAGATAAGTAATAATAATAAAATAAGTAACTAAGAGAATATAGAAAAAACCTGCACGTTTATACAATCTGATGGTGGTGGGGATGAAGGATCTGCGGTAGCGCTCCTTCTTGCACTGGGGGTGCCTCAGTCGGCTGCTGAAGGAGTTGCTCAGTTCCAATACCGTCCGGTGCAGAGGGTGAGAGGTGTCGTCCATGATGGACATAAGTTTGGCCAGCACCCTCCTCTCAGCCACCTCCTCTACAGAGTCCAGAGGACAGCCCAGGACAGAGCTGGCCCTCCTGACCAGCTTATTAAGTCTCTTCCTGTCCCGCTCTGTGCTGCTCGGGGCCCTGCAGACGACAGCGTTGAGGAGGAGGAGAGGCCACCACAGAGTCATAAAAAGTCTTGAGCAGAGGCCTGCACACTCCAAAGGACCTCAGTCTCCTCAGGAGGTGGAGGTGACTTTAGCCCTTTGGTCCCTGACTTTGGCGTCGGTGTTGTGGTTGGCCCCTGACTTTGGCGCCGGTGTTGTGGGACCAGTCCAGTTTATTGTTGAGGTGAACACCCAGGTACTTGAAACTGTCCACAGTCTCTATGTTCTGCCCCTGGATGTTCACCAGTAAGTGAGGTAGTGGTCTCCTCCTGAAGTCGATCGCCATCTTTTTGGTCTTCCTTTTGTTAAGGCTCAGATGGTTGCGCCCACACCAGTCCACAAAGTCTCTGATGACCGAGCGGTACTCCAGCTCGTTCCCCTCAGACACACAGCCCACAATGGCCGAGTCCTCAGAGAACTTCTGGAGATGGCAGCTGTAAATGTTGTAGATGAAGTCCAGGGTGTAGATGGTGAAGAGGAAGAGTGAAAGGACAGTTCCCTGGGGGAACCCAGTGCTGCAGACTACCACCTCTGACTCACAGTCGCACAGCCGCACATACTGTGGAGGGTCAGTGAGGTAGTCGATGGTCCAGGCCACGAGATGTCCATCAACTCCCGCATCCTCCAGCTTCCCCCGCAGCAGCGCCGGCCTGATGATGTTGAAGGCGCTGGAGAAGTCAAAGAACATGACTCTCACAGCACTCCCGGTGGTCTCCAGGTGGGTGAGCGCCCGCTGCAGCAAGTAGATGACTCCTACATTTTGGCTTCTAGGCAAACTGCAGCGGGTCCAAAGTGGGGCTCACCACAGAGCGGAGGTGACTGAGGATCACCCTCTTCATGGTCTTCATGAGGTGGGAGGTCAAGGCGACTGGTCTGTAGTGGGTTGGTTCCCTGTTGTTTGTTGTTTTGGGAACCAGGACCACACAGGAGGTCTTCCACAGGATGGGGACCCCCTCCAGGCTGAGGCTCAGGTTGAAGATGTAGCAGAGAACCTCACAGAGCTGGTCCGTGCAGGCCCTCAGCAGCCTGGGGCAGATACCATCAGGTCCTGCGGACTTCCTCTGCTTCAGCCGCCTTAGCTCCCTCCTCACCTGGACTGCAGGGGGTAGTGGTAGGGTGGAGGGGGGCTGGTGTTGGGTTGGGTCCATGTGAAATGGGCTGGAGGCATGAATGTGGGAGGGCGGGGGGCAGGTGAATTCACGGTGGCGGCATGGTGGCTGAGTGGCTAGCACTCATGCTTCACAGCAAGAAGGTTCTGGGTTCGATCCCCATATTCCTGTCTCCAAGAGGCTATATCATGCACCAAGGCTTGATTTGGAGAAGAAGGCTTCACATACAATATTAGTGAACCACTAAGGTGCAATTTAAAAGCATCAAGAAGTACCATGTCATGGGATCTTTAACATGTGTTCTGCTTTAAAGGTGCATTGTGTAACTTTTCTTGTGGAGGGTCTGTTAAATGCTTTTCTCCATGGAGATGCTATTGCTTTGTCTGGAATGTTTCACAGTGTGGCATTAAAACCTTTCTATAATCATGGAGTCCAAACCAGACCAAGTCACAGGTCAGATTTTTCTTCTTCTTCTCCTCCTCGCTGAGGGCGGACGTGTTTTCCTTTCCTCCCTTATCCGCTACTCTATGTCTGGTGTTTTTCTCCCGTCTCGTCTCTTTTTCTCCTGTTGGAGTAGATTTTTCGAATCCTAAATTATGGAATTGATAAGCTGGTCCCTCAATGCAATTGACACGCTTTTTTCACGGAGGAAAGCCGATTTGTCCGAAAGGAACTTTTGCTGCTGGATACACGAGGGACACTTGGAGCAAGTGGAATATTGTGTGTCTGACACCTCTGTTCCTAGAGGATGTTGAAGATATCTACCTATTTTGATTTTTGATGGCAGGACATCTGATGATTGGCTTGGGGATGTTCCTAATCTATCGGAAAATTGGAAAGTTGGCAGTGAGCAAAGAGTCCCCCAAGCTGTCTGCGGTAATATCGCACCACAGTGGAGCCGTTGTTGACATGGTATTATTACAGTATTACAACAGAACACAATCACGAGCATGATTGCTGAACTGTGCAGGAATATTGCAGCGCAGTCTGCAATCATAGCTACGTGCCATGAGGAGACAACTAGGGGTCTCTCAGCTCTGCAAGGTGACATGAAGTTGGGGGCCTGGCAGTCCCAGTCGTTCTGGCTAATTATCCATTCGCCTGAATTCTAATAAATGTGTTGATAATGTTCATTTTCCCCCTTGGCTTAATTAAATATTCTCCCAGAAATGTCTGCACCAACAGGGCCCTTTGTTTTGGCTCTGTTCTCTTGCACTGAACATTCCCAAGGACGCACAGCTGTGATTATCACAGCTCACCATAATCAAAAGGACATGTTATCAATTCGGCTGGGACACTCTGACATGTATTCTGTAAACACTTTGCCCTGCCTATATCGAATGTCCACCTCAGTTTCATCATTATTCTCTATTTTTACACTCTTGTTCTTGTCCCCCCCACACCCTCCCGTTTTGTTTACCAAACAAAAAGACGCCTTGTGTTTACCTGTCCCATTGTTTTGTCGTATATGTTTGTGAATATTGTTATTGTACTTGCATTTTTTTTCTATTCTGTTATCTAAGATGGCGCTGCTCTGCTGGCGACACCTTCCCTCACCTCTAAGTCAAATTTCTCCCTTGTGGAAACTAATAAAGAAACCTTGAGCCTTGATCTGTGGAGAGGTAGAGCTGTTTAATGTCATACTGTGGAACATTCCAGCCAGAGCAGTGACATCTCCATAGAAACAAACATGTGTGTTTTCTGTAGTTTTCATAACATGAGGATGCCTTTATCTGACATGGGGCAGGTCAAGCTTTTCTAATTAATAAAACATTTGATTAGAAGATATCCAAAAGGAAAATCCAAACAGACAGAATAAGACCCCATGGAGACAAAGGGAGGGCATCTGACACACAAGGAGGCCATCTGACACACCGGGACATTTCAGAACATGTTTGTACGGGGTTTGCAGTTTTTACGCAGAATAAAACTGGAGATTTTGGTGTTTGTGGAGAAATTGCAGTTTTCAAGATTTCGAGATTTGCTGATTGCGCCCGTTCAAATTGCAATGTTGATTTAATTGCAATTAATTTTGCAGCCCTACTCCTGACCTTTAGTATAACCCTACAAATAAGTGTGAGCTATAAGAAAAATGAACAAATTCCTTTTCCAGCACTCAACATAATACTATAAAACAGCATAATAAAAATGTCAAGATTTTGTTATTGTAGTTCCTCAATGAAAACACAAGATGGCAGCATTAGCCCTCACTCGTTCTGTATGCCTGTCTATAGATTTAAAATGAAACGCTGAAAGAAAGAAATGCAGTTTTCCCCCCTTGTATTAATTAAATGCACTATTTTCAAATAACAGGCTGCGTTCACGTTCTAGAAATTGGTGTCTTTGTATAGTTTCAGATGGATAGCACGGACCTATGTAAGTCTATGGGGGATTTTGAATAGTTATAATTTAAGAAATGGCACTTTCAGGTTATTGTGAAAAAATGTTTTCACTTTATCTAATTTCGCCGGACAGAGAAGACTTTGAACTTTGTGCCAGTTTTTGTTTTATGTGGATAAGCCCAGTTATTACAGAGATATGAACTATAAACCAGGTCAACAAATCTGCATCTGACAGTTACACAGCAAACTCCACCTGAGGATTCTGATCTGTCTCCAGCTCCCTGTGAAGCTAACTGCAGGCACTGCTCTGTCTGAAGCTCTGTTGAAAATTAGATGCCTCGTATTGGTCACAGGCTCTTCTTCAAATGTAGTCTCTTTCTTTGCTCATCTTGAGTTTTCAGACAATTTAAAAACTTAATGTGTGCAATCTAAAAAGTCCATGGTAACTGCTGAACATTTCACCACATGTACATGTACCACATGTACAGGTGGTACATGTACATGTACCACATGTACATGTACCACATGTACATGTACCACATGTACATGTACCACATGTACATGTACCACATGTACAGAACACCCAGCATGATTGGACTGCAAATTATCAATAGGGATTCTACAATGTTGTGATGTCAGGTGAACCCAGTCTTTTCAGTGACTTTAACCCTTTTCACTGACTCTCTACCCTCTTTTCTCAGACATCTTCTCTCAGATCTCAGACTCCAGTGGGGTGATGGTCTTCGGCAAGTTTGACCAGTTTCTCCGGGAGGTTCTGAAGCTGCCCACGGCTGTGTTTGAGGGACCTTCGTTTGGATACACAGAGCACGCTGTCCGCACCTGTTTCCCCCAACAGGTGAGAGGCAGTTTTATGTAGTAGTTTTTTATTAATGACTAAATTTGACTCACTATTTTGACTTGTTAAAAATACTCAGAGCTGGAGCTTTGTCACCTCAACCAACTTAATACTTCTCCTCAAATAAAAATGTGCATAGAAAACATAATGTGTGTATGTGTAATCCCTCAGAGGTCCAGGTAGTGGTTCCATAGTGGGCCCTGGGCATACGTGCTGTTATGCTTGTTCTGATACAGCTCAGCATCATTCTAAAGACATTCAGGAAAGTTTCATTTCAGTAATTTGGCATCTCAGGGCAAGAACACTCACATGAGCCCCCTCTAATATTAATTATTTGGCAGAGGTTCCGATTCTGGGCCCCTAAGGCCCTGGGGCATGGGACGACAGACTGGAATTTGTCCCTCCCACTTCTCTATTTGTGACAAAGACCTTTGTTAAGAAGGCCCATTTACAAATATCATATAAATGGCAAAAATACAAATGGTATTTGGCCATTTGGTAAGAACCCTTAAAAGGACTTGAAACTGAAACTGCTTAGAATTTAGGACAGAACTTGTCACGATGAAACAGAGGGAGGACCCAAAATGCAGGACTGCTGTTAAAGTTCTTTAATATAACAAAGAATGACTAAAATCCAAAAACAGAAACTGACAAGACAAGACACAGGCAATAACAATGGACCAACAAAGGGCAGAGGAGAACAGAGGGTAAATACACAGGAAAGAGACACAAGCCGTTTCTCAGTTCAGAGAGTGGACGGTTCGGAGCGTGGTTTGAAGGGGGCTCAGACTGCAGTCAAGACTGTACATACTTGCTCAGCCCTGAGTGCAGTCCGCGGACCGCATGGCCATCTGCGAGATGCGACAGGTCTCGCAACTACGGGAAGCAGCCGCCGACTCCATTTTCTCCCGTAGAAGAAGTAGCGCGCGGTGCATGCTGGGATATATGACTGCGCGAAGCGTGCATTTTTACACGCTTGGACCACACCCCGATTTCCATGGAAACGACTGCGGTCTTCGGACTGCATGTTAACTGTGTATGGGACAAAAACGAAATGGAACAGCAGTTGTCACACCGGATGTGACGCACATGCCCTTCAAACCACGCTCCGAACCGTCCACTCTGTGAATTGAGAAACGGCTACAGTTGAAACACATGAGGGCAGGACAAACCATCAATAGACAGGAAGTAAAATGCACAACTACAAGCAGACAGGATAAATGTCAAAATTAAACACCAACGGCACACACCAAAATATGCAAAAACAATAACTACAAAACTTGAACCATACCATGACTTGGACTTAAGTTTTGCAAAACAATGACTTGGTCCCACCTCTGAATTACCGAACAATATTTAATAATGTAAACAAAGTAATTGCCAAAGAGAAGTGAATCATCTTTTGCAATCCACCTACCTGGAGGACTGAGGGATTACACAGAAATCTCATATAGTCTCATTCACATTATATTGTCCAGTGCTTCAGCTCTGTGTGTGTGTCTCAGAAGAAGATCGTCCTGAACACGTTTCTGGATGTTCTCATGGCCGATCCTCCTCCTCAGTGTCTGGTGTGGCTCCCACTCATGCACAGACTCGCCAACGTAGAAAATGGTGAGAGCAACTTTACTGCAAATAACATTGGTCTGTTATTTATGTAAACCATTTTAGAATCATCCAATAATTTCCATTATCTCCTCATTGGTGGTCTTCAAATTCTAATATCATACTTTCAGATGTGGCAAGTGACAGTTTTCACAATATTTATTACATTTCTCTTTAAACGGTCCATATTACACAATTTTCTGATCTCTTCTAATGTAGTTTCCTCTTCACAAACAGACCTGGAGTTGTGTTTTGTTTCATTCACACATGTTTAACACACAAACCCTTCAGATTTAGGCTGAGTTTTCTCCAGCAGTAAACAGTTTGTTCCACCTTATGGCGTCATGTGGTAATTCAGGAAGTGCTACACTGTGTTTTTAAACTCCATACACCTTCACTAGATTTCAGTCAATCTCTACTAAATGTAAAAGGAGATGTTAACTTGAAAACTAATGCTTCACAAGGTGGAACAAAGCATTTTGAGCTTTGGAGATGTAGACAGACTAATAATAAAGGATTACTCTAAACATGTGTGAATGAAACAAAACACAACTCCTATTCCCGCCTAATACGGGACCTTTAATATGTAAAATTCCCAGTGAAACCAGATCCGATTATTTCTATGTTTGGCTTGACCCAAGGTCTCACTGTATTGCAACAAAAATCTACACAACGCCATTGAATTTACCTGCTCCCCATCTGTGTGAAAGGCATTTTGGGATGTCATCCAAAATCCAAATTTCACTGGGTGGGTGCACTCACACTTGCACATCTAAAGTGGAATTTTTATAGTAATAATACATGTAAGTAACTTCTTCTACTCTATTGAAGGCTGTGTATGTACCATATATTTAGATATTCTATGTTATGTCCTTGTTTTTCAGTCTTTTCAGCCTCTTTGTTTGTTTGTTGTACTACTACGGCAAAAGGAGAAATTCAATTTGTCAGCTGTTTTTTATTTGGTCAAATACGTTTCGCAGCTCATCCAAGCTGCTTCTGGTCAGGCGCTGGTGGACACTGCCTTATATCTGCTTGAAGGGAGCAGCTAACTACAATGAAATGACTCTTGAGACTACCACACCTATTTGTTTAAAGTTTCTGTTAGTTAGGTAGGCCTATTAAATATGCAGTGGGAGTGGGGTGTGGGGTCTTGTTAGCAGAACCATTCAGGAACATAATGGGTGTTTTCACACCTCTGGACCTGAGGCGTATTCCATCAACGCGGCTAAGCGCCACCCCCGGCTATGGAATACCCCCCTGACCTGCTGCCCTATTGTTTTCTTTGTTTGTTTTGATTTAGGTTTGAGGATAGAGTTATAGATGGGAGACAAATGATGTCTGAAACCTACATTTCTGTTCAAGGAAGGTGTCATGACTCGTGTTCCCCTCCCTCCTTTCCCCTGTGTCCCAGGACCGGTGATTCCCTTCACCTGCTGGGCAATCAAGATCACCTGTTATTTAAGCCCTGCTCACGAGAAAGACTGTTTTCTTGTTTTCTGTTTTGTTTCGTTACCCCTGGACTCCTTAATTTTTTTGTTCTACATCGCCTGAACCTCTTCTCTCCTAAATTTTTGTTCCACGATGCCTCCTCTAAATTTTTGTTTGTCCGTCTCCAGAAATCCCCGCCTGTTCCAGCCTGTCACTACCCGGTCTGTCAAATAAATTCACCTTTTCCTTTTTCCCCATTTGAGTCCATTCTTTGGGTCCCTCCTTTGTGAAACCATAACAGATGGAATCTCTTTCTTGACAAAAATAGCCTCTATAACTTCCCTTTCAAACAAATTATTTTCTCTGTACCTCACTGTCCTCAAAGGAGTGGCCCGTGGCTTTTAGGTGGAGATGTACGTCAGACTGAGGTCCCGTGTTGCTCTCTTGCCTGTGTTGGTACATCCTCTTGTGAAGTGGCTGTTTTGTTTCTCCAATGTAGCGCTCACTGCAGTCTTCACTACACTGAATGGAGTAGACTTGGTGTTTTGTCCTTTGGGTGGACCGGTTTCTGTCTTAAAGTGTTTGTGGGTTTGAAATAGACTGGGATTTCATGTTGTTTGAAAATCTTCTGTAGTTTTTCAGAAACATCAGCCAGGTATGGAATAGTTACACCCTTTCTCCTGGGTTCTGATTCTCTGTTGACTTGTTTCTTGGCTCTTTTAGTTTTGTTGAAAGCTCATTAGGATACCCACAAACAGAGAGGGCTTTTCTGCACATGTTGTTCTTCTTTTCTCCTTGTAGGATTCACTTGGGCCCTGTGTCATAATGTCCGAATAACTCCAAATTTGTGCTGCGGTGGGTGGTGTGAATCAAAAAAAGTAGATATTGTGGTGTGTGGTGTGTGTGGGCTTCCTGAAGACCTCTACCTGAAGTCACCAGTCTTCTCCGAAGGCACTCTGTTTAAATCAAAGACAGTATCCACCAGCTTCTGACCAAAACTGAAGAAGCAGCTTGGGTGAGCTGTATTCGACCAAATAAACTTTTGTCCAGATGACAAACTCAGTTTCTCCTTTTGCCGTAGATTCTGCCTGGACTATTGAGGGATTCTACAGAATACTACTACATTAAATTCCTCTGAACTCTTGTCCCTGTCTCTCAGTCTTCCACCCGGTCGAGTGCTCTTACTGTCGTAGTGAGTCCATGATGGGCTTCAGGTACCGGTGCCAGCAATGCCACGGGTACCAACTGTGCCAGAGCTGCTTCTGGAGGGGCCACGCCAACGGACCTCACTCCAACCAGCACCAGATGAAGGAGCACTCCTCATGGGTACTTTCTAGTGCTGTAGTTGTCTAGGGAAAATTCTTGGTCGACTGGTTGACTAAAAAGGGGGCGTGGCAAAAGCTCTCCATACTGTTCTGTGGCCACGTCCCATTTCTCTTTCCTCGCTTCCTTCTCTTTAATTCTTCGTCTCGATTCTCCAGGAAATGTGTGAAGAAGTCCCACTCACAGGGAGGAGAGAGGATCTAAAGTCCTCACTGAGACCAATAAAGTTTGATTCTTTTCTTTGATGTCTGCTCCTGAAGCGTCCCTTAGGTTTACACCTTCATTTTGTGATTTTCTTTTAGACACACACATTTGATTGTCAGCTGAAAAATGGAGGATCGAGGTGAGGACTCAAGGAGAAGCAAGTGAGGAAAGAGAAATGAGACGCGGCCTGAAAAATTGGTTATGGTCAAACCAAACATGTCCTCATGTATAGTAGCATTCATTCATTCATTTGTTTGTTCATTGTGTGTGCAATAATGGGAACTGTGCAATATTTTATTGTTTGTCCCCCTGTGACCCCCCAGCCCTTTGGGACCTCAGATGGAAATTAGTCTTAGGCTACAACAGGGGTGGGCAAACTTTTTGACTCGTGGGCCACAAAGCGTTCTAAAATGTGACAGAAGGGCCGGACCAGGAACAGGTGGATTTAGTGTTTTGGTAATCCAGAGCAAAAATAACATGGGATATGTAGAAAACGTGCTTTATTTCAATAAAAAATTGACAAAAGCATTACAACAAAATGTCCATCTTTCAAGTTCCACGGTATTTAGCTTTATTTATTGCCTGGAAGAATCCATGACTCATCGCTGTACCAGCGAGTGAGTCTGGTAACGTTTGATCCACAGAATGCGCTGCGGTTGCGCGTAGACAGACAGCTAAGTGAACCAATCAGAGATTGCGCCATCTTGATTCAAAACTGAGGCGGAACTTCCGCTGCCTAAGAGTGACTTTGCGGGCAAAGGTGGGTGCACTGACGTCACCATCTTTGAACGAATCAGAATCGCGGAGTCGGTTTGGAACCGGAGGAGCGAGAGTGGATGGAGAGTGTCCAAATGGTATCGCGGTGTATAGGAAATACAGAGAGATATCATTTGGCTGGCCAGGTAACTTTATTTACTGAAATGACTCTTAAAACACACTAAATTTAATTAATAAAATACACCTTTTTAAAATTACTAACAGTTAGTATTGGCACTGAAAGTTCTTTTCTCCAAGTTCTTTCGTTCTTTTGTTGATTGCTTGCTAGCATAGTTAGCATGTTTTGTGGCAAAGTGATGCCTGATATTAATAATAATAATAATAATAATTCATTGCATTTATATAGCGCCTTTCATGACACCCAAAGTTTAAAAACCGCTACAGTCTCTTGGCATATCAGGCATACAGCAGCTGATAAATATTTGGTGAAAAAATATTAACTTGTCCACTCCTTATTAAACACTCTGTCCACTTTTCTTAGCTCCGCTCATCTTTACAGGAGGCTGAGGGGTGAAAGAGTAAAGCACAAACATGGAGCAAAACGCCGCACCTCAACAAAGGTCAATGTATCTAGTGCGCCAGCTGTTGGAAAACACCAGAATTGCAGGGAAATTAAGACATTAAAACATTAACCAGGTTTATTAATATAATTTCAAGTTCGGCGGGCCGGATTAAAACGCTTAACGGGCCGCATATGGCACCCAGGCCGTAGTTTGCCCATGCCTGGGCTACAATCTGGTGTTTTTAACATTCATGTTGTGTCATGTTTGTCCATTAACATGCTCTGTCCCAATCAAATACTTAAATACTACTACTAATACTGCTGATGTTGCTACTCCTGCTACTATTACTACTATTCTACTACTACTACATCTGTGTAAGTACTGACTATATGTTCCCATAAACAGAGGTGACTATGCCTTTAGTTAAAAAAAACAACACACACTCCAAATCTATTCAAAACAAAAGTCTCATTACATATTTTGACAACACATAGTGATAAACACTAGAACCTTTGTCTTATTTATGTAATTTCAGATACGTATTCATGCTACTTACACTATCAAAATAGTATCTAATTGAAATGCCAAGAAATACCAAATCTTCAGGTAACTCTCACACTCACTAAGTCCTTTGTGCTGTTGCCATAGAAACCCTTATAATCTAAACAAAATGATCCGTCTCCCCATTTAATCTTGGCTCTGTTCAGTACTCGATTAAAAGTACAACACACAACTTGACTAGCAAAGTCTGTGCTTGATAAAACCGATGAAACGTATTAATTGTTGTGTGTTTGTTGCAGAAATCTCCGGCCAAAAAGCTGAGTCATGCCATCAGTAAATCTCTGGGCTGTGTGCCCATCGGAGAGCCCCCTCACCCGGTGTTTCCAGAACAGGCAGAGAGACCCCAAGAGCTCACGCACACTGTGTAAGTACTGAGAAAAATACTACTGCTACTATTACTGCTACTACTGTATATCTGTAAGTACTGAGAAAAATACTACGGCTACTATTACTGCTACTACTGTATATCTATAAGTACTGAGAAAAATACTACTGCTACTATTACTGCTACTACTGTATATCTGTGTAAGTACTGAGAAAAATACTACTGCTACTATTACTGCTACTATATCTGTGTAAGTACTGAGAAAAATACTACGGCTACTATTACTGCTACTATATCTGTGTAAGTACTGAGAAAAATACTACGGCTACTATTACTGCTACTACTGTATATCTGTGTAAGTACTGAGAAAAATACTACTGCTACTATTACTGCTACTATATCTGTGTAAGTACTGAGAAAAATACTACTGCTACTATTACTGCTACTACTGTATATCTGTGTAAGTACTGAGAAAAATACTACGGCTACTATTACTGCTACTACTGTATATCTGTGTAAGTACTGAGAAAAATACTACGGCTACTATTACTGCTACTATATCTGTGTAAGTACTGAGAAAAATACTGCTACTACTGCTACTATTACTGCTACTACTGTATATCTGTGTAAGTACTGAGAAAAAATACTACGGCTACTATTACTGCTACTACAGTATATCTGTGTAAGTACTGAGAAAAATACTACTGCTACTATTACTGCTACTACTGTATATCTGTGTAAGTACTGAGAAAAATACTACTGCTACTACTCCTATTCCTACTACTCCTACTCCTACTGCTACTACCACCACTACTACTACTACTACTACTATATCTATGTAAGTACTGACTAAATATTCCGATGAACAGAGGAGACTATCGTGGCCGCCGCTTTAGTTAAAAACAACACAGCACTCAAAATAATGATAAATACTCTACACATGTCATGTCATTTTCTCCCAATTTTCTCTTTGTCTTATTTATGTAATTTCAGATACTTTCTGATACTACTTTTAATGGGTATCTATATTTGAGACTATTATTTTGCGTAAAATAGTGTGTTGATAGCTTGTTGTATTATTATAACAAATTGCAAACAATTTAATAATTAGAAATATATTGAAATCTGCCATACCAGAGTTACCACCAGAGTTTTTTCTTCTTATCCTATTTCTCTAACTCATCCCAGTCCAACCTCCACCTCTGTCTCCAAACCTCTGGCCTGTTTTGATTTGAACCTTCACAGTGCTACATTTCTTCCTTTGCATTTCACTTCTGTTGGTTTCCATTCTTCAAAACTAATGCTGAAATAGTTTAGGGTGGTTCAGTCACGGAAGAGACTGTATGAGCTTGCATTCAGTGTTGGAATTGGAGTTGATACATGAATTTACTGCAATGTTTGACTTTGGAAGGTGGATTGAGCATCTACAGAGGAGGGAGAGGTAATATATGGTACAGAGGAGCAGAGGAGAGGGTCAGATGGAGCAGAGGAACAGAGCAGAGGAGAGGAGCAGAGGAGAGGATGAGAGGAGAAAAGCAGAGGAGAGGGTCAGATGGAGCAGAGGAACAGAGCACAGGAGAGGAGCAGAGGAGAGGATGAGGGGAGAAAAGCAGAGGAGAGGAGCAGATGGAGCAGAGGATGCAGGGGAGATGGTCAGAGGAGAAGAGGAACAGAGGAGAGGAGCAAAGAAACACAGGAGAGGGTCAGAGGATCAGAGGAGAGGGTCAGAGGATCAGAGGAGAGGGTCAGAGAATTAGAGGAGAGGATCAGAGGAGAGATTCAGAGGAGCAGAGCAGAGGTACAAAGGAGCAGAGGATCAGATGAGAAGAGGATCAGAGGAGAGGAGGAGAGGAGGAGAAAAGCAGAGGAGAGGGTCAGATGGAGCAGAGGATGCAGGGGAGATGGTCAGAGGAATAAATGAGAGGAGCAAAGAAACACAGGAGAGGGTCAGAGGATCAGAGGAGAGGGTCAGAGGATCAGAGGAGAGATTCAGAGGAGCAGAGCAGAAGGTCAGATGGAGCTGTATACTTAGATTATTTTTTTCATACATTTTCTGTATTGTCTCATATTAAATTGCATTCATTTTGCATAGTATTATTGAGTCACTAGTGTAAAATACCTTATATTTTTGTGTGAACACTGCTGAACCAGACCTGTGTCTGTGCTCTGAGGAACAGAACCAGACAGAAGCAGAACTCTACACTGAAGGATCTGAAGCTCCTTGAACCATAATAGAAAGTGTGCAGTGTGTTTTGTCTTTACTGTCTTAAATCCTAAAATGCTTTTACATTTGAAGTGTTGTCCCTCTGGAATCGATTCATTCACTTTTCAAATTCTGGGCTGAAAAATGGAACTTTGCTATGATTTTTATATTGATTACTGTGTAACATTTCTGCTGGAGTGAACACCTGCTGCTGCTGCTTCTTCTTCTAATACTACTACTACTACTAGTGCTACTGCGTAGCATTTCTGGTGGAGGGAGCGGCTGCTGCTTGGAATGTTCCACAGTATGGCATTTTGAGCTACAAAAACATGCTAGATAGGCAATGTTTAATGCTATACTATGGAACAATAAAGGCTAAGAAAAAACATCTCCATGGAAACAAGGAGTTGATGGACCCCTCAGCATGAAAAGTTACACAGTGCAGCTTTAAGTCGATGTAAAAATCTTGGTTCACAAAGTCATCAAAAATAGGCATGAACTGCATCAAAGCTGCATGCGGCAAAACAAAATGAGCTACAGTATGTGTAGAATCCCATCCAGGAAGAATCCAAGGCAAAAGGAGAAATTCAATTTGTCAACTGGACAAAAGTTTATTTGGTCGAATATGTTTCGCAGCTCATCCAAGCTGCAGAACTGAAGAATTGAAGAATTGCTTGGATGAGCTGCGAGCTTTGATTGAAATTGAATTTCTCCTTTTGCCAAAAATGAGCTAGTGTAGCATCCTAGCATACCATCCTAGTGTAGCATCGTGGAGCCGCATATGATCTGGAGTAATTGCTGTAATAAATATCTGAAGTGATAGTCAGTGCTCCGTGAGGGCCCATGTTCCAAACGCTTCAAATTATTTTCTGATTAGTTTTAATTTGGGTTGCCAACTCCCTGAAAAATAAATAATACATTGGCAGGGCCGGCTGGCCTGATTGCCTTCACCCTTCCAGATGTAATGAATCTTTTTAACACTTTTTTGTATGTGTGAAAGGATTTTTTTAATCTATTTGACTCAAACCTGAATTGAATTAGATACATATTTGAGTGATATGAACACATGGAATATAAATAATTATTAGCAATTTATTTTTAATACAAAATAACATTAACAGAATAAAATAAATGTCTCTCCTGCTTAACTTAAAATTGTATAAATTAATATAAAACAATACAAGGCAGAACATGCACTGCCTGGACAGTACAAATGATGCATGTTCTAACTATCTCTCTATCTGAATTTGTGGCGGTGGTGAGGCCCCTGCTGAAGAAGAGCAATTAAGATTTTAATGATTTTAACAATACAGACCAGTGTCCAACATGCTCCTCCAAGGACCATAAAATCACATGTGGTGTCCCCCAGGGTTCCATTTTAGGCCCTGTACTTTTTAACTTGTACATGCTTCCTCTTGGCGGCGTTATCAGGAGACATGGAATCAACTTCCACAGCTCTGCAGATGAAACACAGCTTTACATTTCCATGTCTCCTGATGACACCAGGTCAATGGATTCTCTTTTAACTGCATCCTAGATATTTCATTTCATTTTCATTTATTGGTTTATTAGGACAGTGTACAATTACATTAAGCACAGTGGCAGAGATGTTTGTACCAGATTGTAGCTCATAGCTCATTTCCATCTGTAGTCCTGGGAGGGGAGACAACACAAACACAAAACAACTATACAATATACAAATATACAATAAAATAAATATTTACAAGTTAAAAGTGCAATGTATAATGTAATGTAATAGTACTATTGGTCTGGTAATCTGGGAACCATCAGGTGATACCCACAAGGGTAACATCTGATGGCAAAATACCCGTCTGGTATTGTTAGTGTGAGCATGTTTGGTGCTCCAGAATCAAATTTTTGACGGCCCATGAAAAGCTGTAAAAATCAGTCATGTTCTTTAGATTGTCTGGAAGCTCATTCCATTCCTTAATGGCTTTATAGGAAAAGGCAGATTGAGAGAAGGCAGACTTTCTTTTAGGAACATTGCAGTCGCCTCTAGACACCTTAACACTCTACTTGTGAGTTGAGAGCGAGGCTGGATGTAGGTCTTAAAAGCAGGTGGGGCGGCGTCATGTAGAATTTTGTGGACCAGACGGATATCAGAGTACCTGATCAAGTTGTCGAAACTTAGTATTTTATATTTTTCCAAAACATGGCAATGATGGTAACGTTTTGGCTTTTTATCGAGAATTTTCAGGGCCTGATTATGTAAAGATCTAAGAGATTTTAGAGCTGTTAGGTTAGCCTGAGACCATGATGATATACAATACAAAATATGAGATATGATCATGGCATCAAAGTAGGACTTTGCAGCTTCTAGTGATAACGCATTCCTAATATGCCGAAAGTTTGCAATGTTAAACTTCAAGACATTACAGATCTTTTTAATGTGATTTTTAAAGTTAACTGAAGGGTCCAATATGACACCTAGATATTTAACCTCTTCAATGTTTTTGATCATGCAATTATCTACATAAATATTTGGAGGACATTTTGAGTTTTTTTGTTTGAGAAATACATAGTGACCGTTTTCTCAGTGTTCAACGCAAGGCAGGAGTTGTTGAGCCACTCTAGTGCTTTTGCCATTGTGATGGATAGCTTTGCGGCAACAGAATTAGCATCAGAACCATGCACAAAAAGGACCGTATCATCAGCATGCATTAAGACTTCTACATCGCTGCAGATGGAGGGCAGGTCATTAATGTAAAGACTGAAGAGCAATGGCCCCAGAATGGACCCTTGGGGCACGCCTGTTGTACAGGCTGTGAACAGTGAAGGTTTATCTTTTATTTTTACGCACTGGTAACGGTCCGCTAGGTATGATTGAAACCAGTTCATAGTGTTTGCTGATAAATGGATGTTTTGCATTTTGGTCAAAAGCACAGAGTGGTTCACAGTTTCACATGCCTTACAAAGATCCAGGAAAACAGCCCCAGCCACCCCTCCTTTGTCAAGACTGGATTTGATCACCTCAAGGAAATAGCAGCATGCTGTGTCAGTGGAATGTTTTGATCGGAAACCAAATTGCATAGGATGTAACATATTTCCTTTGTCAAGGTGATCGATCAGCTGTTCGGCAACAATTTTTTCAATAACTTTCGAGACAACTGGGAGGATGCTAATTGGTCTGTAGTTTTTAATGTCTTTACCGTTTCCTGCTTTAAAAATAGGCGTCACCACGGCAGTTTTAAAAGAGGAGGGAAATACACATTCTTGTAATGATTGATTGATTGATTATGTACGTAATCGGGGCTGCTACAACTTCCTTATATTTCTTTAAAAAGAGTGAATCAAGCCCCCATGAGTCCTTTGCTCTTGAGTTGGAGAGTGATGAAATTATTTTGCTGACCTTGTCTTCATTCACACTGTGAAGGATCAGTGCCTCCGCCTGAGTGGAGGCATATCAAATCCTGGATGGCAAGAAACTTTCTCCAGCTTAACCAGGACAAAACTGAAGTTTTAGTAATCGGTCCTGAGGCCCAGAGAGAGAAACTTTTATCCAAACTCCAAGCACAGTCTTTTAACCCATCTCATCAAGTGAAAAATCTGGGCGTCATTTTTTACTCTGAGCTGACTTTTATCCCACACATCAAAAACATCACAAAAATAGGTTTCTATCACCTAAAAAACATACCCAGAGTTCGCCCTATTCTCTCTCAGGCCAATAAGGAGATACTGATGCTTTTATCACCAGCCGTATAAACTACTGTAATGCCCTGCTCTCTGGTCTTCCAAAAAAGAGTATTTCAGGTTTGCAATTATTACAAAATTCGGCAGCACATGTCCTGACTAGGACCAGAGAGCGGGACCACATTACAGCGGTCTTAAAATCTCTGCATTGGCTCCCTGTGAGTTTCAGGATACCTTCACGGGCCCTGCGCTCCTCCGGTAGCTCCTGGTCATTCCCAAAGTCAGGACACACACTCACGGAGAGGCGTCTTTTCAGTACTACGGCCCTCGTCTATGGAACTGCCGGAGGAGCTCAGGGCTGCAGAGAACGTTCATGTTTTTAAGAATGGGCTCAAGACTCACCTGTTTAGCCTAGCCTTTAATTGAATCTGTTTGTCTGTTTATTTGTTCTTTCATTTGTTGTTTGTTTGTTTGTTTATTGTTTGTTCGTTTGTTCATTTGTTTATTGTTTTGTTTTTTTCTCTTGTTGGCGGCACGGTGGCTGAGTGGCTAGCACTCATGCTTCACAGCAAGAAGGTTCGGGTCACCCAGGCCTTTCTGTGTGGAGTTTGCATGTTCTCCCCGTGTCTGGGTGGGTTTCCTCCAGGGACTCTGGTTAGGTAAAATTCTCCAGCTTGGGTCCTGGCCAAGCCTAAACAACAAAATAAATGATTTCTCCTGTGTGAGATCAATAAAAGTCAATCTTCTAATCTTCTAATCCTTAATCACTGTAAGGCGCTTTGTGTTACACTTTTGTATCAAAAGTGCTTTATAAATAATGTTTGATTGATTGATTGATTGATTGATTGATTGTAAGTCTTACAAGTTGGGTGGTGCCCACAGGGGGTGCCCACACTTCTTCAGCTTGTGAGCTACTTATAAAATGACCAAGTCAAAATGATCTACCTACTACAAAAATGCAAATCATTTATTCATTTATAAATATATTGACAGTTCTTTACATGTACAATGCATGTTGATGTACCTTGCAAAACTTCATGTACATTCTGCACTTTTTTTTTTTGTCATTACCCTTCTCTGATGACGTGCACTGGATGGAATCAGCTCGGGATGCATAGTCCGGACAGTAGCTGCTGACAGTCAGCCTCAAGCACACTTCTAAATGATCATCAGTCATGGTGGAATGATACTTGGACTTAATGATCTTCATGTGGGAAAAGGTTGACTCATATAAATACGTTTTCATAAATATATCTCCATTTCATCTGATAAATGTTCATTTTAATCTTAAAATAAGACAAGCAAACTGTACTGCACTTAAACACTCTATGCCCTTTTTGGACCCTCACCCACAGTTCTTTGATTGATTTTTTTAACCTGTTTTTTCAACTTCCTACCTGGAGTCACATTTTCTTATTTGTTTTGCAGTGGTATTTACCTCTGCACATTTACCAAATGAATGTCGTGACAAACAGATGCATTTGTGCACTTTTATTAGGCAAAATTCAACCACATGTCGCTGTAGGCCTGCTCTGTGCCAACACGGTAACATAAATTTAGATTAGTTTTTGCTTTGCATTTCATCTTGCACTTCTAATCAGAGCGCATTGAGGAGGGAGCCTGTGTGCGCTATGAGCAGAAGGAGCAGAGCACGAAAAGGAGCGGCACACTGACGTGGCGGACAGACAGGTAGGATGTTTAAACCTGCTCTGTGATACATGCTGGTACCCAAGGGTACACGCTGTTTTCGACGAGCTGCATGCGTTGGTGGCGCACGTGGTGCCGCAGTGTCCGCAGCTCCAGACGAGCGCACAGGCTGCAGTGAGAAGCCCTGGGCGGTCCGCACTCCGCTAAAAGTTTATTGCTAACCGGTGTCGAGTACTACAACACTACGATCTACCCACACTACCTTGGCGATTGACGTATTGGGCACCCTGTTTTACACACTATTTTATGATTCACACAAAGTGCGTCAGCTCAATACGGGACGCGTACTTTTGTTTCTGAATACGGGACGATTCTGTTTTTCAACGGACGGTTGGCAACCCTAGTTTTAATCTGCCTCTGTGTGATGGAGTTTATAGCCATGACATCAACCACAGATACACTGAGCAGGGCTGTGCACTTCATTTAAATCAAAATCCAGATTCAGTTGTTTCTAATGGACAATGATCTGTGTTTATAATGGACAGAGCTACAGTCAGTCCTCTGTCAGTGAAATATGAGGTTTGGAGCAGTGTTCAGACTTTGGTTACACAAACTGGAACACTAGTTCATTAAATAAGAACCACGTTCCATTTGTTCACTCGGTTTGCTGAATTACGATAGCGGTGAAATTACAATAACCAAAATAACCAAAAATGAAAATGTGTGAAGAATCCCTCAGTCTTTCAGGTAGAATCCATGGCAAAAGGAGAAATTCAATTTGTCAACTGGACAAAGTTTATTTGGTCGAATACGTTTCGCAGCTCATCCAAGCTACTTCTTCAGTTCTGGCTAAAGTGCTGGTGGAAACTGCTTATAACTAGCTGCAGGGAGGAGCTAACTGCAATGAAATTACTATGAAACTATCACACCTATTTGTTTTCAGTTTCTATGTGGGGCTTTGTTAGCATGGCCATTCAGTGCCATAATGGGGGTTTTCACACCTCTGGACCTGACCTGGCTAACCCTATTGTTTTCTTTATTTGTTTTAATTTAGGTTTGAGGATAGAGTTATAAATGGTATTTTCGTAAGGCCTCCCCTGTTAGCCTCCATTGCCAGCATGGGGAGTGTGGTTGGCCTGGTTGGGGGCTCTGCATGACGTGGGCAGTCACATGTGTTTGAGGTTGCCAGGTTGACCTCCCCGAGCGTTGGGAACTTGTCTGAGATCATGCCCAGGTCCAAGCAGGCAGTGCAGGAAAGGAATATGCTGTCTGAGGAGTCACGTACACTATCTGGCATGTTTCCAACCTGCGAGTGTCACTGCTGTTACCAGCGGACCTGATGACAGCAGCTCCAAGGATCTGTATACAGTTGTTGTTTGCAGCCTTCATCGTCATGGAAACAGAGATGAGGTCCTCCGTGCTCAGGCCCAACTGTTGGGCGACCTTGACGCCGATCAAGCAACTCTGATACCCTGTGTCAGCCATGACAGACAGTGTCACGGCACGGGTGCGTTTCCAAAGGTCGAGGCCGAGTGCTTTGTAATCCTCACGTTCAATGAGAGAGTGAGGTGGTCGTACAGGTGATGATCGAGTGGGAGTGTGTGTACCTTGTCACCGGCATTGGTCATGGTGAGTGTGCACAGTTCAATTAATGCAATTGTCTGCTGTTCGTTGCACACCCCATTGGCCTCCTCTGGTCGGGGCCTGGGCGCTTGGCCTGCATGGCTTTCCATATGCAGGGCATTCGGTGCGCCTCATGCGCCACTGTGGTGTTTTTCCATGGCCCGTCTCGCCACAATAGACTTGCCCTTAGTTTTTCCGTCCTGGTGCCCTCCTTGGTGCGGATGTCCTGCTGCTTCTTTTGTTGATATGAGCTGCTGATTGTGTCCGTGCTCTGAGGGTCGAGTAAGCGTGATGCTGACCGCTTCCCCGACTCTTTAGCTTCGATGTACTCTATCATGTCCTTTAATGGCATATTTTGATTTTTCTTGATCTGTTATGCTGCGAGCAGTCACGCCATGTAGTATTTCCTTTGTAAAGTAATTAACTTGGTCATACCCTTCTTTAGTGCACTTCATCTCATACTTGCTCGTGCCTGTCTGCCCTTTCAAACGGGCATGAAACAATAGCCAGCTAACGCAATAGAGGGGCGTCGGAGTTTCTCCAATTTGGCGCTTGCATGTGATTCCCTGGGGGCTGCAGCGTATGTAGTCGCAGGTATGTTCAACATAGCCGCTACCACTGCTGTCTCCGCATATGTAGCTACATAGCCACAATTCTCGATAAGGCAGGGCACATTCATTCTTGGTTTCATAGTTTTGTGCTTCTTTCTTCTTTGTTTTATTTTAGCTGATGCTCTCATTCAGGTTTATGGCCACGTTAGCCTACTAGTTAATGTGCTCGTGGTCCACTTTGTTTATTTGCGTTCTTTTCCCATTCTTTTCATGTTTGGTTATAAATAAGAACCACGTTCCATTAGTTCACTTGCTTTACTGAATTATGATAGCAGTGAAATTACAATAACCAAATATGTCATGAACATCTCGTGCCAACAGGTTTGTATCTGGAATTACTAACTTCTTGTTTGGCTAGCGTGTGTAACAGCATCAATCATCATAGTGCAACATACACTGTAGTGCAATATTCCCTATTCATGATATTCATCACAAATAATGAGAATATCATGAAAAGTTTGGTATTTTTTAACATATTTTAACATTTTTCAGCATATACCGACTCAGGAAAAAAAAATAGAATATTGTGAAAAAGCTGAATATTGGGAAGTCCTGGTGTCACACCAAATAATAACTGAAAAGACCTGCAAATGTGTCCTGTTCATGAATACAAGAGCTGTGGCACAGCTGGTAACTGTCCACCTTCAGGCCATAAGGTTACAGGTTGAAATCTCACTTGGATCCAGAATAGGCTTTTTTCACGCTTACTGGAAGACATGGAAACATACGGATGCACCTTAAGCGTGTGTTTTTGTGTTCTAGCTCATAAATTCCCATCTACAGAATGATGATTTCACTGGGCTCTAATCTTTTATGGTGCATTGTTTTAACTGTTTAATTCAGAGAGACTTTGGCCCTGAGCTGGAGACAGACACAGGATGTACAGGCAGAATATAAAACAGTATTAATGATGGAGGAGGCCAGAGGAGGGACCAGACAAATGTCAATTCTCCAGTTTATGCCTTTAACAAATCACCCATCATCTCTTTCTAATGCAACGAATACAGGGTCACGTGCTTTAAAGGCGGACACTTTCAGACAGAATTTATACTTTGCAACTTTCCCCGGTTGCGTGATGCTAACTATAAACACTGTTTGTGTGAGGCGTGTTTAGACTCAAAAGTGTATTTTGTAAGTTTTCTGGTGGAGAGACTGTCATCGGATTTTTTTTTCCAGGGAGATGTTATTGCTTTGTCTGGAATGTTTCACAGTAGCGTTTTAAATTTTTCTGTCTGCATAGAGAACAAATCAGCCCATGTTACAGAACTGTGGAGACATGACCCCGCTCACAGTCAGAATGTTGTTTTTCTAGGTATTTCTGAGCTATAAAACCACCATTCATCCATTCATCCATTTTCTACCACTTAGGGTCGTGGGGGCAACAGTCTAAGCAGGGACTCCCAGACTTCCTTCACCCCGGACACTCCCTTCAGCTCCTCTGGGGAGATCCCAAGGCATTCCCAGGCCAGCCGTGAGACATAGTCCCTCCAGCGTGTCCTGGGTCTACCCAGGAGCCTCCTCCGGAACATCTCCCGAGGGAGGCGTCCAGGAGGCATCCGGAACAGATGCCCAAGCCACCTTAGCTGGCTCCTTTTGATGTGGAGAAGCAGCGGCTCTACTCCGAGCCCCTCCCCAATGGTCCGGTACAGCGACCACATCACTGCTGATGCTGCACCAATCTGTCTGTCACTCTCACGCTCCCCTCACTCGTGAACAAGACCCCGGGATACTTCAACTCCTCCGCTTGAGGCAAGGACTCCCCACCCACCCAGAGAGGGCAAGACACCTTTTTCCGTTCGAGAACCATGGCCTCGGATTTGGAGGAGCTGATCCTCATCCCAGCTGCTTCACACTCGGCTGCAAACCGCCCCAATGCACGCTGGAGGTCCCAGCTCGATGAAGCCATCAGGACAACATCATCTGTAAAGAGCAGAGATGAGATCCTGTGGTCCCCAAACCGGATCCCTTCCGGCCCCTGACTGTGCCTAGAAATTCTGTCAATAAATATAATGAACAGAACTGGTGAAAAAGGGCAGCCATGGCGAATCCAACATGCACCGGGAACAGGTCCGACTTACTGCCGGCAATGCGAACACAGCTCCTGCTCCGGTCATACAGGCACCCAACAGCCCTTGGTAAAGAGCCCTGAACCCCGTACTCCCAGAGCACTACTTCGAGGGACACAATCGAATGCCTTCTCCAAATCCACAAAGCACATGTGTACTGGTTGGCCAACTCCCATGCACCCTCGAGCACCCGATGAAGAGTATAGAGCTGGTCTAGCGTTCCGCAGCCGGAACGAAAACAACACTGCTCTTCTTGAATCTGAGGTTTGACTATGAGTCGGATTGTCCTCTCCAGTACCCTGGAATAGACCTTACCGGGAAGGCTGAGGTGTGTGATTCCCCGGTAGTTGGAACACACCCTCCGGTCCCCCTTCTTAAACAGAGGGACCACCACCCCGGTCTGCCAATCGGGGTACTGTCCCCAACCAGCACGCGATGTTGCAGAGATGTGTCAACCAAGACAGCCCCACAACATCCAGAGACTTAAGATACTCAGGACGGATCTCATCCACCCGCAAAGCCTTGCCACCAAGAAGCTTTTCAACCACCTCAGTGACTTCAGCCAGGGTGATGAACGAGTCTGCCTCCAAGTCTCCAGCCTCTGCTTCCTCCTCGGAAGAAGTGACGGCGGGATTGAGGAGATACTCAAAGTATTCCTTCCACTGTCCAACAACATCCCCAGTCGAGGTCAACAGCTCTCCACTCACACCGTAAACAGTGTTGGTAAAGCACTGCTCCCCCTTCCTGAGGCGCAGCATGGTTTGCCAGAATTTCTTTGTGGCTGTCCGATAGTCCTCCTCCATGGCCTCTCCGAACTCCTCCCAAGCCTGAGTTTTTGCTTCTGCGACCGCCTGGGCTGCAGCATGCTTGGTCTGCCGGAACCTGTCAGCTGCCTTAGGAGTCCCATGAACCACCAAGGCCCGATAAGACTCCTTCTTCATCCTGACAGCATCCCTTACTCACGGTGTCCACCACCGGGTTTGGGGATTGCCACCACGACAGGCACCACAGACCTTACGACCACAGCTACGAGTGGCCGCATCCACAGTAGAGGCCGAGTACAAAGCCCACTCAGACTCTATGTCCCCAGCCTCCCCCGGAATCTGGGAGAAGCTCTCCTGGAGGTGTGATTTGAAGGTCCCCCTGACAGAGGGCTCTGCCAGACCTTCACTATACGCTTGGCCCTGCCAGGTCTTTCCTCCCCCGCCAGAGGACCCAACTCAAAATATAAGATAAGATAAGACTTTATTGATCTCACACAGGAAAAATTCACTTGCCACATTAGGTCCAGGCAGTTTAGTGCAAAAGAAAGTGCATGCAGACAAGATAAGTAATAATAATAAAATAAATAAGAGAATGTAGAAAAAAATTGCACGTTTATATAGTATATAGTAGAGTGGGGGATGAAGGATCTGCGGTAGCGCTCCTTCTTGCACTGGGGGTGCCTCAGTCGGCTGCTGAAGGAGCTGCTCAGCTCCTCTACAGTCCGGTGCAGAGGGTGAGAGGTGTCGTCCATGATGGACCTGAGTTTGGCCAGTAAATAATCCAGTGTGACAGATACTTGTATGATTATTATTAGTCCATAAATACTTGACCTGATCTTTAATTATGACAGAAATCAAGTTTATTGGACTTTTTCTAACCCAGATGCCAGAGTCACATGACCTGAATGTCATGAGAGAGACCTGCGTGTCCGAATCGCTCTGTGAGTGAGTGCACTATAGAGGGCGCTAATGAGTGCAGGCCTATGCAGCGATAGAGGTGTTCGGGACTACGATGGACATTCAGACACAGCCCTACTCTGCAAATTGACTTTTCAGAGCTTTTCATCAATTATAGTTGTTTCCTTCTCATTGACCTTCTGAAGTTGTATTTGAAGTGATTCTGAGCATTCCCCATCTCCTCCTCTCTGCTTCTCCCTTCTCTTTGACAGTTTGAGTGCATCTAAATGAACAAATGAATCTCCCGGGTGCCGTCTTGTGAGTTTGTGCTCTCAAAACTGCCTAAATATTTCAGAGGAGATCAAAATAACTGCTCCCTGTCTCCTTGGCGATGATCGGGGAGGGACTCGGGCAGATTTATGTCGATGTTTTAACCTCATTCTGCCACAGCGCCTCACTCAGAATTTGTCAAAGAGAAACAACAAGTCTGAGATGCTCCAGGGGGGAGGTTCATATGAGAAATAAATAACAGCTTATGGAAAAATATAAAGTATTTTTTCAGTTTGCTTAAAGGTGCATTGTGTAAGTTTTATGGTGGGGGTGGGGACATGGTACTTCTTGATGCTTTTATATGGCGCCTTAATGGTTCCCTAATACTGTAAATGAATCCTTCTTCAAAATCAAGACTCAGTGCATGAGATAGCCCCATGAACACAGTCAGACTCAAAAATATCTCTCTCAAACAGTTTATTCTGGGTGTTGTTGCTTGAATGCAAATGAGGAGGACAGAGACAGGCCAGTGCAGCGGGTGGGGGTGTGGCCAAACTCTCCATTTTTTTTTCCTCTTTAGCGGTGCGATGTGCGCTGTCACCCACTTCCGCGTTTATGAGATGATTTCCATTGAAAAATTAACACATTTCCACAGAAAATAAAATGAAACCACTGCTGTTTCAGAGGTTCGGAGGCTCGGATAAAGGACATCCGAGCCTGGAAACACTCTCACGTGCCTCCAAGCAAATGAAAAACTCGTATCTTGCATTGCGTAGCTCGTTTGCGGTCCAAGTTCTCTGGGCGTGATTTCCAGAGACGTGGGTAGACATCCAGATGGGCGGTGGAACTGCATTTGCATTTTTCCCCGAGTGTGACGTCAGAAATTTCCCTTGTTTGGAATCGCCCGCTTGGGCTGTCTTTTTTTCAAATGCGGAAAAGGATCGCAAATGCTCAGTTTACACATTTCCCAACTTTTAACCATAAACAGGGTAGGGGAGCTCACATTCAAAAACCTCATAAAGTGAAAATTTCATGCCATGGGACCTTTAAAATGTTCCACAGTAGCATTAAACTGATCTGTCTTGCATTTATTCAATTACAGGTGTTTTTATTGCTTAAAAATATGAGCATGGTCGCCTCTTCACAGATCTGACATGTCACTTGGCTTGGTGGTGTTACTTTCCTCTGTGTCCTGCAGCATCACAGCAGTCTCCAGTATTTCCTCTGGAAGGTCTTCTGTCACATTTTTGCATATGGTGTAAAAAGCCTGCATCTCAAATGTCCATAGCTAGCTCCTTAGATAGATCTGTAGTTAGCCTCTTGCACAGTCTCCAGGGATACGGGAAAAAACAGTTCACTTGACAAAATCCAACTGTCCCTGAACTTCTTAGTTGGTCAAAATCCCATGATATGATGTTAAAAACTGTGCTAAATAAAACAAACGGTTTCAAAAACTGCTCAGTGTGTGAGTCAGGCAGCCACAAGAGCAGCAGATTAGAGAGTCAGAGAGAGTCAGATCTGAGTCATTGGTTCAGTCTGTTTCTTGTGACTCAGCATTTACATATCATTAAAAAACATGTACCTGTTTTTCCCCCAATGGATTTGAGCAGAATGTGTCTTACTTAGACTTAGACTACCCCAGTGCAGAAATATTATATAAGCAGCTCTTGAGGTCAAAATCAAGTCAGCTGTGTACTGTCTGCATTAAATTATATAAAGCGCTTTTGTCTGATATTCCGGAAGTGTGCATTTATGCTAGTTGTGTTGGCAAAACATCGCTCTGTCCTCTTAGAGATGTGAAAAGTGCTTATAAACTCATTGTGGTGAATAATTTGGATGCTCTGAATGCAGATAAGTGAGGAAGAACTTTGGACCACTGCAAACTGTTTATAATGAACTAGTTCTGTTTGTCATGTTTTAAAGATAGAAACATTCTTTATATCTTTGTGGACTTATGTAACTAGCTCAAGGCAATAGGTGTGATTTGTAAATGCAATTACAGAAGAGGAGGGAGATGAGCGAGAGAGAAGGAGAGGGAAAGGAGAGAGAAGGGAGAGAGGAGACAGAGGAAAGAGAGGAAAGAGGGGGGACGAGGAAAGAGAGAGAAAGAGGAGAGAGAGCTTAGTCTTGGCTGAGAGTTTGGTTAGAAAAGACCGAAAAGCCAAATACTGAATGCCAACTTTTTTTCTGAGTTTTCTGGTAGTTTTGCAGTTTATTTTACAATTCAGATTTAGTTCAGTGCACGTTTTAAACACATGAGGAACAGAAGATTTGACAGAATAATTATCTGACAAACTACAAGAATCCCATGTATTATTGTGATGGAAATGTCTTCTTTGGATTTGACCTATCCTTCAGCATCGCAGGGTTAAACCTGCATTTGATCCATCCCATCTCCAGATCTTAAGCTGGACTTGGTCAGAACTACCTTAGTTGGAGGATTTGACCTGTTTATCATTTTTTGGGCTAATGGAGGAAACCCACCCAGACACAGGGAGAACATGCAGCAGTAGTTTTTTTTTAGGCTTAAGCCTTTATTGGTCTCACACACAATGACACACAGTGACACACGGGAGAAATTTGACTTCTGCATTTGACCCATCCTTTTCAGGAGCAGTGAGCAGCCATCTTTTTCGGCGCCCGGGGGGCAGTACCGTGAAGGGTCTTGCCCAAGGACCCACACTGGTTAGCTCATTGCCCGGGGGGGAGTAGGTAGTAGAAGGTACTTAGGTAGTAGCAAGTAGTATAATTTAGTACAGGGGGTCCTCGGGTTACGACGTTGATCCGTTCTTAAGAGTAAGTCGGATTTTGACTTTGATCTTCCAACCAAAGCACCAATAACCTTTCCATCTCAATAATTAGACCACTACGCTGCTTGGTTATCACTGTCGCTTTCACAGGAGCAGATCAGAGCCCACATCAGGTACTTCCGCCCACATTGGGCACGCACACGAGGCTGTCTTCTCCGCCCTACAACCACAACAGAGCCTATTCTTCCGCCGTGCGCCGCGCGCCGTTCGCGTTTGTTTATGTCGCTTACCACGCTAAACCGTGTAAGACGGAATGACGCGTAATTTATTTATTTATTTTTTTATGGGGGCGCGTTCGTAACCACGAAATGTAAGTCGAGACCGTCGTAACCCGAGGACCCCCTATAGTAGCTCAGGAATCAAATCTGGAACCTTCCTGCTGTGAGGAGAGAGTAGCCACCATGCAGAGGTCTCAACTACAGAGTTAGCAGGTTTTACACATGAAGAAGACCCCATGGGAGGGCGCACATGCTCCCCTCGCCGCTCTATCACTGTTGGTTAGTGGCGAAACAAAATTTCGATTGACTATGTGTACATGTACATATGGTTTTTCCAACAATAAAGCAAATTATCTGACACACAGGGAGGGCATCTGACACACAGGGAGGGCATCTGACACACAGGGAGGGCATCTGACACACAGGGAGGGCATCTGACACACAGGGAGGGCATCTGACACACAGGGAGGGCATCTCAAATAGGGGCAGTTAGGTCTCTGCAGAAAATGTTGAAAAATTGCTACCCTTTGTGATGATTCAAGTTGCGTTTTGGTTATATTTTGAGAAGCTGTTGCTGTTTCATTAAAAATATTGACTGAAGAGAAAGAAAGATGGAGGACAGAGAAGAGAGAGAAAGAGAAAATAGAGAGAGCACGAGAGAGGGATAGAAAGAAATGTCAAGATACTAAAATTTCAAACATGATTTTGATACTGTGGAAATAGACTCCATACTCAATACTGATTCTGGAGGGATAGAGAGAAAGGGAGGAGGGAGAGGAAAGAAGAAGCAATGGAAGGAATGGATGGATGGATGGAGAAGGGAGACTGGGGGAAGGATAGAAATAGAAGAGAGAGGAGCAGATAAAGAAGATGCAAGTGTAGCAATGGATAGAGGAGAGAGTGGGGTAAAAGATGAAGAGAGAGAGCAAGAAGAGAGAGGAGGAGGAGAGGATAACAGATAAAGGAGGAGCAAGGGTAGCGATATAGAGGAGAGATTGGGGTAAATGATGAAGAGAGACAGAGCAAGAGGAGAGAGGAGGAGAGGAACAGATGAAGAAGCAAGAGTTGAGATGGATAGAGGGGAGAGGGGGTAAAAGATGAAGAGAGAGAGGAAGATGAGAGAGGAGGAGGAAAGGAACAGATACAAAATAAGCAAGGGTAGCAATGGATAGACGGGACGATATGAGGAGGGAGAGGAGTAGAGTGGAGAGATAGGAGAAAGCAAGAGCGAAAGAGGAGAGGACGAGAAAGAGCGACATCGTCCTTTGGTCATATGACGCGGGCGAGTTTCCGTGGTGACAGCAGCTGTAGAACGTGGATGACATTGGCGTGAATCGTGGAGCACATCTGGAGAAGGAAGGAGGGAAGCAGCACGTTTGTTTGGATGTGTTTTTTACACAAAAGGTTTGGGGAAGAGAAGAGGTAAGATGAGAAGAGCAGATGAAAAGGAGGAGAGGAGGAGGAGACAGGGAATGTGCACTGGGTTTTAAATATGTGAATGAATTTGTTTACAAAATTGTGTGAAATTTTGTATGAAATGTGGAGGACAGGACATTTTCATGAGGAGATTCTTTTAATTGGTTTCACTAAATGTATTTTAAAGCTTTGGGGGGGAAAAATTGAAGTGAAATTTTATTAATTTTGATTTTGAATTTTGACAATTGTATGGTTCTCTGAAATATGGAGGATCAGAGGAGACAGGAGATGTTAGGTAAGTACATGTATTTGAAAATGTTAAAATTTTATTCAGCAAAAAGTCACATAGTTTTCTGAAATGTGGAAGAGGGGAGTCATTAGGGATTTTCATGCAAATGTTTTAATTTGTTTACTAAATGAAGTGATAATTAGAATTTTTTAAATATTTGAAAGCAAATTTGCAAAATTGTGTGAAATTTGTTTAATTTGAATAAATGTGAGGAAAAAAAATGTTGAAATGTCAATTTGTTGAAATGATAGGAAAGAATTTTTGAATATTTGAATATTTTTAAATGTAAACCAAATGAAGTGACACTAGTTAGGTCAGTTATAACGGCATTTAAAGGGCCCATATTACAATTTTTATCTGTTCTAATTCAATTCTCATCATCACCAACAGACCTGGAGTTGTGTTTTGTTTCATTCGCACATGTTGAACACACGAACCCTGCAGATTTAGGCTGAATTCTTCTCTCAAACAGAAAACACTCCCACCTTGTGATGTCATGTGGTAATACAGTGAACCCTCGTTTATCGCGGGGGTTAGGTTCCAGAAATAGCCCGCAATCAGTCAAATCCGCGAAGTAGGACAATTTTATATTTTACAATTATTCTACATGTTTGAAGGCTGAAAACGCTTCACCAGACACATTATACACCTTTCTGAGACTGGTATTAACATTTTCTCTTGTTTAAACACTCAAACTTTTGTAGATTTTCATTAAAATATATTAATAGTGGGGGGGGGGGGGGGGGGGGGGCACGTGACACGCGGACACGTGCGCGCGGACACGTGCGCGCGGACACGTGTGTTTGTTTTGGTACCACATATCCATGCCATGTGCGAAAGTCGAGTGGAAAGCGACCTGGATATCATTTTGGGCAAGACTCAAGCCAATGCTAACAGTGCCAAACCGCTAACAGACGCCTCTGAGCACCAGTCCTCACCACAAGACCAGGTAAGAGTGTCCTCCCCCCGCTGCGGGCTCCCTCGAATGTGGCTCTCCCCGCTGCGGCTCCCCCGGACGCCGCGCGGCCAGGCCCGTCCATGTTGATTCTTGGCTCTTCCATGGTCCGGCTCGCACTCAGTCTCTTCCATGGCTCGTGCAAGTAAACAAAGGCCACACCTCCTGTCACCCAGGCGCTCTCGTGAAGGACATCAGAGACTCTGTCCCTACCATCCCTGGTCTAGACCTGGTTTAGTCCTGGTTTAGTCCTGGTTTAGACCTGGTTTAGTCCTGGTTTAGACCTGCTTTAGACCTGGTTTAGTCCTGGTCTAGTCTCTTAGCTAATCAGGGCGCAGGACAGAATGTTACACTGTAAAAAAAAGTTACACTATAAAAAAAATTCAAAAAAAAAAAAAAAAAAATTGGAAAAAAAAATCCGCGAAACAGCGAGGCCGCGAACAGTGAACCGCGATACAGCGAGGGTTCACTGTATAGGAAGTGCTCTTGTTCTTGAACTTGAAAACTACCACTTCATGACATCACAAGGTGGAATAGAGCGTTTTGAGCTTTGGAGATCTAGACAGACTCATAATAAAGTGTTACTCAAACATGTGTGAATGAAACAAAACACAACTCCATTTTCAGGGGTGTCTGAATGTCCTCAAAATTTCCCACAATGCACCTTGAAAAGTAATGGGCATCGGGGGTCAATATAGACCACAATGCACTGGGAGAGTCGGAAAAACCACGGCGTACAGTGAAAGGTGTTTAACTGGACAAAACCCGACTGAATGAAGCAGATAAAAGTGCTGGTTTATGGCTCTGATCCTGATTCTGAATAAAACACGACTAAATAAAGCATTCTGCTGTTAGTGGTGCTAGCGTCAGGCGCTTATCTTAGCTCCAGATGTTAAAAGATCAATAATTTACATAAATCAGCAAATAATCCATTCTCTTTACATGAAATCCAGTGTGACAAAAACTCATATGATTATTATTGTGTGCCAGTCTGACCTGATCTTTATTTATGACAGAAATCAAGTTTTATCTGACTTTTTCCCCCTAGACGCCAGAGTCACATGACCCAAATGTAGTGAGCTGCGTGCAGTGTCTGGGATCTAAACATGGCCGCCCATTTAAGTCAATTTCATATATAGCGAATAGCAGAAATAAAACTACAGAGAAAACAAATTAAAAGACGATTAAAATTTACTTTGTGGATGTATTCACACCTGCCTTGTTTGGTTCGTTTAAAACGAACCAGAGTTCGTTTGTTCCTTTGATTCGGACCTTTTGGGCTGGTGTGAATAAAAACCAAAAATCTTGATCCAGAGCAAACAAGCGAACCGAGACCGATCAAAAAGCTCGGTCTCGGCACGGTTCCATTCGAACTCTGGTGCGGTTCATTTGAGGTGAGAATGCAGACCGGACTCGATCCGACACAAGTTTGATTTTTGTACTTAACGAGCTCCCGTCGTATGTCGAGCATTATGGGAAACCGAGGCTGACGAAACGTAACCAAACGAAACGAGGCTTACTTAAGTTTTGCGTGAAGAGCAAGAGTCAGAACTTGATGCGCACGTGAGCGCTGTCCTCCCTAACCGTCTTGCCCAGTGTCTTTGTCGTTTGGAAATTGATTGTAAAATAGTGTAAACCTCACGAACTGTAAAAACTGTGCAAACCCTATCGCTATGACTACATTGAAAACAGCACGTAACGCCATGATTCTCCTCCTTCACGTGTTTGGACATGGCTCATTTCTGTCCAATGGCTGAGCGACCTCAGCACACGTGGTTTTGTTTACAGATGTTGGTCCACTTACAAAAAAAGTACAGTGTGAAAGCGAACCGCAGCAAAATTAAAAAAAAAAATTTGGTCCAGCCCAAAGCAAGTGAACTATCGGACTTTCCTGCTGTGAATACACCCTGTGAGGGCGTCAGTGTTAGTGTGGTACCAGGACGGTCTGTGTTCCTTTAAGCAGAGACTGGACAGAGTGCGGAGACTGGAGGGAGAAAGAGAAATGTGTAAAAATAGACAAATAAACAAGACACAGATCTGTGCTTTATGTGATAATGAGAGGTTTAAATAACCTTTACTGAGAAAGAGAGGGAGGGAATGAGAGGAGAAGAGGGAGGGAGGTAAAGAGAGGATGGGGAGTTTAAAGAGGAGAGAGGAGAGGGGGAGGGAGTGAGGGAGAGACAGACTGGGAGAGAGAAAAAGGAAGAGGGAGAGAATGGGAGGATAGACAGGGACAGAGGGAGGGAGAGACAGATAGGCTGGGAGAGAGAAAGAGGGAGAGAGGAGAGAAAGGGAGGGAAGAGAGGAAGATAGACTAAAGGAGAGAGAGGAGAGATCCTGAAAGAGGGAAGCGAGATAGAGAGAAAGAGCACTCATTATGTTCAGGATTCACTGTCATCTAAACATACTATAAACAGCATTTGAGAGTGAGCTGCAGAATCTGTAAAAGAGGAAATACACAGACAAGGTCAAAGCACTTCTGTTCTGTGTACTCACCCTGAGGTGATGACACAGGGAATTTAAAGGGATAGTTTGGGTTTTTTGATGTGAATCTGTATGGCATCCCCTTCAGCAGTGTCGTGCATTAACACTGACTTATCGCTGACAGTGTCTTGTTCTGCCCCAGTTCTGGTGCTGATGAAAGTAGGTCCGGCAAGTTAGCCAGGACAGTTGTTTTTCTTCTCAAAACAATATTCTTCTCAAAACAATATTTAATGTTTATTTAATAGTGGTAGTAATAGCTTTTAGTCATTATTTTATTTGATCAAGATACTGTATTTTAATTTTTAGTTGCCAAGCTTTCTTTTCGCTTCAGTCCACCCTTTTTGCCTAAAACTTCCTTTGTATTTCTATTTACCAAACTGTGCCTCTCCCTTTGATCCTCTTCGTATGAATTTTCTTCTCCAAATATGAACCAAATGTGATCTTCCTGTCATGGCCTGTGCTCCCCTCCCTCCTTTCCCCTGTGTGTGTGTGTGTGTGTGTGTGCAGGCATGCGTGTGTGTGTATGTGTGTGTGTGTGTGTGTGTGCGTGTGTGTGTGTGTGTGCGTGCGTGTGTGTGTGTGCGTGCGTGTGTGTGTGTGTGTGCGTGTGTGTGTGTGTATGTGTGTGTGTGCAGGCATGCGTGTGCATGTGTGTGTGTGTGTGTGTGCAGGCATGTTTGTGCGTGTGTGTGGGCGGAGTCTCCTGGGACCTGTGATTCCTTTCACCTGCTGCAATCAAGCTCCTGTGCTACTTAAAGGGATATGCCACCCCCAGGTCAAATTTGGGCATCTCCCCACTATTTTTCAGTGCGGAAAAAGAAAGCCGAATCACACAGCACGCTGCGTAACAGGGGAAGTCCCTTCCTGGTGCGTAACTGGGATTCCCCTGGCAGCGTGCTGCGTGATTCGGCTTTCTTTTTCTGCACTGAAAAATAGTTCCCACCCAAAATGACCAAGTCAAGCTCTCCGTGTTGATTTGTACATTTATTTGCACTCGATATGAATGCGCACTACACAGAAAGTAATTGGGAAACGCATCGAGCAAATTAATTCCTTTTGGCCGAAATCTTTCTCTGGCGCCGTTAGACTCCAGTCTAACGCGGAGTAGCTGCAGATACCGCGGCGGTCAGTGCTGACAGACTCGGACAATGGCTGGGTGACCAGGAAAACGCTTTCCACCACTTATTTTAGTCTCTGGACTGTGGGGAGATGCCCAAATTTGACCTGGGGGTGGCATATCCCTTTAAGGCCTGCTCACCAGACTCTAGTCGTGTCTCAGTTCTCAGTGTGCACAGTTCGGAGCGTGGTTTTAAGGGCATGTGCATCACTTCCGGCACAACAACTGCTGTCCCATGCACAGTTAACATTCGGTCTGAAGACCGCAGTCATTTCCATGGAAATCAGGCGTGGACCAACTGCGTGAAAAAGCACACTTCGCGCAGTCATATATCCCAGCATGCACCGCGCGCTACTTCTTCTACGGGAGAAAATGGAGTCGGCGGCTGCATCTGGTAGTTGCGAGACCTGTCGCATTTCACCGACGCCCATGTGGTCCGCGGACTGCACTCAGTCCTGTGCAAGTATGCACAGTCTTGACTGCAGTCTGAGTACTCTTAAAACCACGACTCCGAACTGTGCACACTGAGAACTGAGACACAGCTTCTGCCAGATTGTTTTTCGTCTAACACACGAGGTCCCCGCCTGCTCCAACCAGAGACTACACGGTTCTACCATATTCCAGCCTGCATCCCACTTCTGTTCAATAAATTCACCTTTTCCTTTTTGGTCCACGTCCATTTTTTGGGTCTCTCCACTGCAAATCCCCTAACACTCCCCTCTTCCTCCTCTGCTCCCCTGCAGCCTAGAGAAATATTACACTTCATTCAAACTTAAACGTGACGATCTGTTTTATTGTAGTCAGCCAAAAGCAGCCGTCCACAACATGAATGACACGCTGCTCTTGTCCACCGGGGGGCACACTCCCAACAAGAGGTAAGAATCAAAGAGGAAGAGAGAAGAATGGACCAATGAATTTGAGCTAGAGGTGTGTGTGTGACATGCATAGAAGAAAAGATAATGCAAAAAATAGCAAGAAGGGAAGCAAAAAGAGCTGCAGTAACTTATAGCACAGCATCCAAGCTGCTTCATAAGAGGACGTACCAACACAGACGAGAAAGCAGCACGGGACCCCAGTCTGTCGTACATCTCCATCACAAAGCCACTAACCACTCCTTTGAGGATAGTGAGGTACAAATCTGAGCCAGAGAACAGACATGATTTGAGAGGGGAGTTAAAGAGGTTAGGAAAGACAATCCATCTTTGAACAGAAATGGAGGTCTCAGACATCATCATGGCCAATTTACAACTCCATCCACAGACCTAAATGGAAACAAAGAAAACAATAATGATGAACCCTGTTCAAGCTCAGAGGTGTGAAAGCACTAGTGATGGGACAAGATCTCTTGAGACAAATTTGCCACAAGATCGTGCGCACAAGAAAAATTTGTGACATTTTTTTCGAAGTGTTTACATTTGGATTGGACCAAAAATGGTTACGTGTTGATGAGTTACATCTCAAAAAGCAGGACGAGAATGTGAAAATTCTGTCTCATCCCATCAAGGGCCTGAATGATTCTGCTAATGTGACTCAGGCACAGTCACTTAGTGCAGTTCAATAGAGCTAGCTAACAAACAGAAACTGTAAACAAGTACGCGTGTTAGTTTCATAGTACTTTCAGTGTAGTTAGCACCCCCTTCAGGCAGATATAGGCAGTGTCCACCAATGTCTGACCAGAACTGAAGAAGCAGCTTGGATGAGCCGAGAAACATCTTTTATCAAAATATGTGTGATACGTGTAAAAGTTTATTTGGTATAATAATAATAATAATAATAATAATTTGATGGCAGTGTTGAGCAGCTTGTCGGTAGGGGCTAGTTAATGCGACTACAGTGGTCCCTCACTCTATTGAGCGTGGGGGGGTTTGGAACAGTATATCCATGTGTGAAAGCCGAGTGGAAAGTGACCTGGATATCATTTTGGGCAAGACTCAGGCCACCGCTAACAGTGCCGAACTGGCTGACACGGTTCACTGCTCCGAAGACGCCTGTGAGCCCCAGCCCGTCCGTGTTGAGGATATTGAATTTATTTGACAAAGCTACTGGAGTAGAGCTGATCGGGGCTTTAGACCTAGCCCCTCGCTGAAGTGTTCATACCTGGTCGGGTGGTGAGGGCTGGTGCTCACAAGCGTCTTCGGAGGGGCGAAAGGACCACTGTAGTCGCATTAACTAGCCCCTACCGACAAGCTGCTCAACACTGCCATCTGCTGGATGTCCAGTGAAGGCTATTTGTATTCAAATCCGGTGACATTTATTTGCGAATCGTGGTTTGCGGTAGGACTGTCCCACAATTACGTCATCGACACGAAAGCAAAAAGTGGATCCACAAATGCAGACTCCACATACAGCCAACTACATTTGTTTTCAAATCTCAAATATATTTACAAATCTCGAAAATATATTTACAAATGCCTGTGTATTTATATATATTGTATCATTTATTTGCATGTCGCGTTTTTGTATTTGTATTTTGTGTTTGAATATTTATAAATGTATTTATATTTATATATATCTTTTTTTATTTATACAAATCTTTATGAGACAAAATTATCTCCATATTCCTCTGTATGTCATAAGCCATGTCTCAATTCTCAGTGTGCATACATGCACAGCCCTGAGTGCATGGGCGTTGGCGAAATTTTCTCCTGTAGAAGAAGTAGGGCGCGTGGTGCATGCTGGGATATATGACTGCGCGAAGTGTGCTGTTTCACGCAGTTGGTCCACGCCCCGATTTCCATGGAAACAACTGTGGTCTTCAGACCGCATGTTAACTGCGCATGGGACAAAAACGAAATGGGACAGCAGTCATCGCGCTGGAAGTGACATACATGCCCTTAAAGGAGAATTAACGTTTTTTTACAATCTGAGCCTTATTTCTGTAATAAAACAAGTTGTTTTACTCACCCATAGCACTTTGGTGTCATATGGAGCACTTCCAGAGATGTTTTAGATTTGCGATCTCTGTAATGTGAGTTCTCGGGGCAAATGTTTGCGGTCTCCAAATAACACAAGCTTTAGCACTTTTCAAATCATAGAAGCTTGATGTCTTCGTCTACACTTTTGTTTCAGTCAAAAGTGGCCTGTTATCCGAGATTTATCCATAGTTTCGAGTAGATGAGGACGCCAGTGCGCATGTGCGGAGTCACAGCTTATTTTGCTCTCAGCTCCCGGGACCCAAACATGAAACACAAAGCTGTAAATTATGGATAAATATAATATGATATGATTTTAGTATTATATATTAGTGTCTGATTTTCTATCATTTTGTCAGCCCTCTCTGCACCACATTCACTCTAGGCAAGGTGGGTGAAGTGTCTTCCATAGGGGTACAACAATAAAACTTGTCAACAGTCAAAATGGTGACTCATCTGGGCCAGATTTGAATACTGTAAACCTGTTTCCCCTTGAAGAACTGTGGCCTCTTTGACAGTCTGCTGACACTGCACTGCTTCCTCTTCTCTCTTTCTCCACATCTCTCTATCTCTCTGCCACCTTTTTCCTCACTGCATTTTTGCGAGTGACTTTTTTTTCGCTGAAAACGCGCGGTGCCTGCATTAACTAACCAATTTTCTGGGCACAGAAGCGCTGTGAACAGTGGCTACAGTTTTGAATTGCTTAACAAAATTTCAGCGTGAGAAATACCATGTGTGGCGTGTGAGCGTGTGAACACGTCGAATTGCGTGTGTCACACTCTCAAAGCGTGAGACTTGAGAGCGCTGTTTGTCTCCCATTTATAGCTCTATCCTCAAACCTAAATCAAAACAATCAAAACAATAGGGCAGCAGGTCAGGTCCAGAGGTATGAAGACACCCATTATGCCCCTGAATGGTTCTGCTAATAAGACCCCACACTGCATATCTAATATTTATTTATTTAAATTAGCACAATGCATATTAATCAACATGTCAGCAGAGAGCTTAAATGTAAATATGCCGGAGTTAGCACAATAGCTAATTTACATCTGTAGTCCTAAGGCACACAAACAGAGAAAATAGAATACACAATAGACATTTCACCAAGAGCATTTAGTTGCAATAGACCCATCTCAGAGTTTACGCAGCCCCAAAAGTCAGAATAATCTACAGGTGTGAGCACATCTGGTTAGTTTTCAACCAATGTTTCAGAGCTGTTTTAAAGGCTGTGTAGGTGCCACAGTTCTGATGTGGGCTGGCAGTGTATTCCATGTCTGTGAGCCTCTGATAGACGCCACCATTTGGCCAAATTTAGTCCTACGCCTTTTTGTGTTACAGTCTCCTCTGGTATTTACTCAGTCGCTAGGTTTTTTACCTATAAAATCCAGTAAGGGAGGAGGAGCAAGCCCACCCAACTAACAGAAACTGTAAACAAACAGGTGTGGTAGTCTCAGAGGAATTTCACTGTAGTTAGCTCCTCACTTCAGGCAGATATAAGGTAGTGTCCACCAGCATCTGACCAGAACTGAAGAAGCAGCTTGCATGAGCTACGAAACGTCTTCGGACAAATTAAAGGGATAGTCCGGGTTTTTTATGTGAATCTGTATGGCATCCCCTTCAGCAGTGTCGTGCATTAACACTGACTTACCCCTGACAGTGTCCTCTGAGCCGACTTCTGGCGCTGACAAAAGTAGGTCCGGCAAGTTAGCCGTGACATTTAATAAAGCTTGTTTTTCTTCTCAAAACAATATTTGTACCAACTGTCATTTGATGCCAACTGAGGCAGAAAGTTATTGCTGCCGCAAGTGGGATCTGATGCTAGAGATGCATAAAAGTGATGTTAAAAAGTGTGTTCGTGCGCGGCTATCCAGCTGGGAGTAGCGCGCAGTGCTACGACTCGAGAGAAAATAGCACCAAGCAATTATGACTTCTGGGGCAGAACAGAATAATGATGAAATTGATGAAACTGAAACTGAAGCGAACATTACTAAATAGGCAGAGTGTTTACAGATACATGTTCAGAGTGTTCCAGCCGAATTTGATAACATGTCCTTTTGTTTATAGTGTGCCGTGATAACCACAGCTGTGTCCTTGGGGGCGTGCTGTTGTTGGCGGCATGGTGGATAAGTGGCTAGTACTCATGCTTCACAGCAAGAAGGTTCAGGTCGCCCGAGCCTTTCTTTGCGGAGCTTGCATGTTCTCCTTCTCTTAAAGATCCCATGCCATGGTACTTCTTGATGCTTTTATATGGCTCCTTAAAGGGATATGCCACCCCGAGGTCAAACTTGGGCATCTCCCCACAGTCCAGAGACTAAAACAAGTGATGAAAAGCGTTTTCCTGGTCACCCAGCCATTGTCCGAGTCTGTCAGCACTGACCGCCGCGCGCAGCTGCTGCTCCTCCGCATTAGACTGGAGGCAACGGCGCCAGAGAAAGATTTCGGCCAAAAGGAATTAATTTGCTTGATGCTTTTCCCAATTACTTTCTGTGTAGTGCGCATTCATATCAAGTGCAAATAAATGTGCAAATCAACACGGAGAGCTTGACTTGGTCATTTTGGGTGGGAACTATTTTTCAGTGCGGAAAAAGAAAGCCGAAGCACAGAGCACGCAGCGTAACGGGGGAACTCCCTTCCTGGTGCGTAAACAGGGATTCCCCTGTCCGCGTGGTGTGTGCTTCGTCTGTCTTTTTCCGCACTGAAAAATAGTTCCCACCCAAAATGACCAAGGCAAGTTCTCCGTGTTGATTTGCACATTTATTTGCACTCGATATGAATGCGCACTACACAGAAAGTAATTGGGAAAAGCATCGAGCAAATTAATTCCTTTTGGCCGAAATCTTTCTCTGGCGCCGTTGCCTCCAGTCTAACGTGGAGGAGCAGCAGCTGCGCGCGGCGGCCAGTGCTAACAGACTCGGACAATGGCTGGGTGACCAGGAAAACGCTTTTCATCACTTGTTTTAGTCTCTGGACTGTGGGGAGATGCCCAAATTTGACCTGGGGGTGGCATATCCCTTTAATGGTTCCCTAATACTGTAAATGAATCCTTCAAAATCAAGATTCAAGACCCATGAACACAGACAGAGTCATAAATATCTCTCTGGAACACTCCATTATGGGCGTTGTTGCTTGAATGCAAATGAGGAGGACAGAGATAGGCCAGTGCAGCGGGTGGGGGTGTGGCCAAACTCTCCGCTCTTTCCTCTTTAGCGCTACGATGTGCGCTGGCCCCACTTCCGCGTTTTTGTGCGGAGGAAGAGATGAGAAGCGTTCCATTGAAAAATAAACACATTTCCACAGAAAATAAAATTAAACCACTTCTGTTTCAGAGGTTCGGAGGCTCGGATAAAGGACATCCGAGCCTGGAAACACTCTCACGTGCCTCCAGGCAAATAAAAAACGCATCTCGCATTGCGTAGCTCGTTCGCAGTCCAAACTCTCTGGGCGTGATTTCCAGAGAGTGTGGGTAGAAACACAGACGGGCAGTGGAACTGCATTTGCATTTTTTCTTCAATGTGACGTCACATAGTTTCCTTGTTCAGAATCACCCGTTTGAGCTGTCTTTTTTTCAAACGCAGAAAAGGATCGTAAATGCTCAGTTTACACATTACGCAACTTTTAGCCATGGGGGGGGGGGGCCTAAACAGGGTAGGGGAGCTCACATTAACGTTCAAAAACCTCAGAAAGTAAAAATGTCATGCCATGGGACCTTTAAATTTGCTTATTACTCAATCATAGCTGTTTTTTTTTTACAATGAAAGATATGCATTCTACTATAAGCTGGCCCACCTTTCTGCAAATCGGATCTGTAAATTGGCTTGGTGCTTGCCTCCACGTATATAGATAAGTAAGATTCGGATCACTCGGGCCTTTCTGTGTGGAGTTTGCATGTTCTCCCCGTGTTTGGCTGGTTTCCTCCGGGCACTCCGGTTTCCCCCACAAACCCAAAACATGCACCATAGGCAAAATCCTCCAGCTTGGGTCCTGACCACGCCTAAACAACAAGATCATGGGGATGTCCCCGGGTCAAATGCAGAAAACGATTTCTCCTGTATGAGATCAATAAAAAGTCTAATCCTTAATCACTGTAAGGCGATTTGTGTTACATTTTTTTTGTATGAAAAGCGCTTTATAAATAATGTTTGATTGATTGATTGCTGAGTGCCGGAGAGCAGAGTCAAAACAAAGAGTCCTATATAACTTTGTAAGTATATAAAGTTAATGTAGTATTAAAATATGGCTGTCTCTATTTTTATGTAGTATCCTGGAGAGCCCTTATTACAGTAGTATTATTCATTTTATTGAAGTATATATAGTTACTGTAGTATTATAGTATTCCTCTGTGTGTTTCTGTAGTGTCCTGGAAAGTCCGAGCCGATTGGACGAGGAGCACCGTCTGATTGCTCGATACGCTGCGAGGTTGGCTGCCGAAGCAGGAAACTCTACGGTCAGTAGAGTGACATGTCTCTCCTCCTCTCTCCACCTCTCTGCTCCTCTCTCTGGGTCTATATTTTCTTTTCTTCTTTCAGCATTAGTGTCCTCCCTCCTCTCTCCCCCTCCCTCCTCCTCTTTCTGGGTTTGTATTTGAACAGACAAAATACCGAAATGTTTTCTTCATCTCTTCTTTCAGCAGCAGTGTCCTCCCTCAGACCTCGGCTTCAGCTTCGACACAAACAAACAACAAAGACAACTGATCGCAGAATTGGAGAACAAGAACAGGTCAGACACTTTAAGGGAGCGTAAAGGAGCAGTGGTAGAGGAGTCAGAATGTAACATTACTTATATATTATCAGCGGAAGTAAATATATTTCCTCAAGAGTAAAATAAAAGTTCTTGATGAAACTACTTGAGTATTGAGTAGCAGTTTGGATGTAAAATTAGTGATGGGCGAATGGAGCCTTGTGAAGCATTGACACCTCTGTCGCAATATTGTGTCAAATGGTTCAAAGTGTCTGAGGCCTCGGAGAAACACTGACCTCTAGTGAACAAATTGCAAACCAACACAATCCATGATACAACAATGTATATATCACATGTTTTTATTAAGAAATAGAAGTTTTTCCAGAGTTGAAGGTTTTAGTCTACATCTTTTTTGGCTCACAAGCTCACCAGCCTTGGAAAAATTCTCTCACATGGAACAGAGGATGCCAGTATACAAAGATATTTTTGAGCCAGTCTCCACAGATTAGGATATTGTATTTTATGTGATTCCCAGGGGGTTAAGGGGTCCTCGCATCTGGGAATATATATAATAGAGTATAAAGCTGGTCCAGTGTTCCCCGGCCAGGACGAAAACCACACTGCTCCTCCTGAATCCGAGGTTCGACTATCGGTCGAATTCTTCTCTCCAGCACCCTGGAATAGACCTTACCGGGAAGGCTGAGGAGTGTGATTCCCCGATAGTTGGAACACTCCCTCCGGTCCTCCTTCTTAAACAGAGGGACCACCACCTCGGTCTGCCATTCCAGAGGTACTGTCCCCGACCGCCACGCAATGTTGCAGAGACATGTCAGCCAAGACAGTCCTACAACATCCAGAGACTTAAGATACTCAGGATGGATCTCATCCACCCCCGGGGCCTTGCCATCGAGGAGCTTTCCAACCACCTCAGTAACTTCAGCCAGGGTGATGAATGAGTCCGCCTCTGAGTCCCCAGCCTCTGCTTCCTCCTCGGAAGACGTGACGGCGGGATTGAGTAGATCCTGAAAGTATTCCTTCCACCGTCCGATAACATCCCCAGTCGAGGTCAACAACTCCCCACCCGCACCGTAAACAGTGTTGGTGAAGCACTGCTTCCCCCTCCTGAGACAAAGGACGGTTTGCCAGAATTTCTTTGAGGCCGTCTGATAGTCCTCCTCCATGGCCTCTACGAACTCCTCCCAACCCCGTTTTTGCCCCGGGCTGCAGCACGCTTGGCCTGCCGGTACCCGTCAGCTACCTCAAGAGTCCCATGAGCCAACAAGGCCCGATAAGACTCCTTCTTCAGCCTGACGGCATACCTTACTTCCGGGGTCCACCACCGAGTTTGGGAATTGCCGCTGCGACAGGCCCCACAGACCTTACGACCACAGCTACGGGCGGCCGCATCGACAATAGAGGCCGAGAACAAAGCCGACTCGGACTCCATGTCCTCAGCCTACCCCATGTGAGTGGAAGGTGCCCCTGACAGAGGGCTCTGCCAGACGTTCCCAACAGATCTTCACTATACGCTTGAGCCTGCCAGGTCTCTCCGGCTTCCTTCCCTGCCAACGGACCCAACTCACAACCAGGTGGTGATCAATTGACAGCTCTGCCCCTCTCTTCACCCGAATGTCCAAGACACACGGCCGGAGGTCAGATGACAAGACAACAAAGTTGATCATCGATCTCCGTCCTAGGGTGTCCTGGTGCCACATGCACTGATGGACACCCTTGTGCTCGAACATGGTGTTCATTATGGACAAACCGTGGTTGGCACAGAAGTCCAATAACAGAACACCGTTTGAGTTCAGATCAGGGAGGCCGTTCCTTCCAGTCACCCCTCTCCAGGTGTCACTGTCGTTGCTCACGTGGGCGTTGCAGTCCCCCAGGAGAACAATGGAGTCCCCGGTCGGTGCACTATCCAGTACCCCTCCCAGAGACTCTAAGAAGGCTGAGTACTCTACACTGCTGCCACAACAGTGAGAGACCTGTCCCCGACCCGAAGGTGCAGGGACGCGACCCTCTCGTTCACCGGGGTGAACTCCAACACAGGGGAGGCTGAGCTGTGGAGCAATGAGCAGGCCCACACTGGCCCGCCGCCGTTCCCCACGGGCAACGCCAGAGAAATGGAGAGTCCAGCCCCCCTCAAGGAGTTGGGTTCCTGAGCTCAAGCTGTGCGTGGAGGTGAGGCAGTCTATATCAAGTCGGTAACATGCAACCTCCCGCACAAGCTCAGGCTCCTTCCCTCCCAGTGAGGTGACATTCCATGTCCCAGGAGCTAGTCTCCATGTCCGGAGATCCGGTCGTCGAGGCCCCTGCCTTTGACTGCTGCCCAAATCTCCATGCACCCGGCCCCTATGGATCCTCCTGCGGGTGGTGGTCCACAGGAGGACGGCCCCACGTCCCTCTTTTGGGCTTCGCCCAGCCCGGCATCAGAGAGTTCTTCTCTGATGTCATGTGGTAATACAACTGCTCCACTGTGTTTTTAAACTCTGAACAAAAGGAAAAAGGCTGAGCTGTTGAAACTTGAAAACTATTGCTTCACGGTGTCACAAGGTGTAAGAGAGCATTTTGAGCTTTGAGATGTCATGATGTATCATATGCTGTTGTGTTATGTTATGTTATGATGTGTTGTGTTATGGTGTGTTGTGTTGTGTTATGATGCCTTATACGCTGTTGTGTTTAATGATGTCATATTCTGTTGTGTTCAGGGAGATTCTTCAGGAGATCCAGAGGCTGCGTCTGGAGCATGAACAGGCCTCACAGCCCACTCCAGAGAAGGCCCAACAGAACCCCACCCTGCTCACAGAACTACGCCTGCTCAGGTGAACACCCACATGTAATTTAGAAGGACAATAAAATCTATCAATCCAATTCACTTTATTTCTATAGCACACTTCATAAACAAGGAGTTTCCAAAGTGATGCACAAATACCGGTGCATGTTGAACTCCGCCAGGGCTGCCCTTTGTCACCGGTTGTGTTCATTATATTTATGGACAGAATTTCTAGGCGCAGTCAGGGGTCAGAGGGTATCCGGTTTGGGGACCACAGGATCTCATCTCTGCTGTTTGCAGATGATGTTGTCCTGATGGCTTCATTGAACCGGGACCTCCAGCGTGCACTGACAAACAAACCAAGACAAACAGACAAACCAAGTATCAAATCTCCATGCAGACAAGCAGATGGTATACCAGAAAAGTTCCACTGTAGCACCTTTAAATAAACCAGACTCAGACCTCCTCCTGCTGTTGCCGCCTGTGGAGTTTGAGCCCATTCTTCTTCAGGACTAATGTTCTGATCTTCTGCACAGTTAAATCAGAGTCTGCATCTGCTTCTGCTCTCTCAGCTCCAACAGAGAACAGAAGAACAAGATCAACTCAAAACACCTGGGTTTGGCCTATTTAATCTATATATACTCAACAAAAATATAAACGCAACACTTTTGTTTTTGCTCCCATTTTTCCTGAGATGGACCCAAAGATCCAAAATTCACTCCAGATACACAACACTACCATTTCTCTCAAACATTGTTCACAAATCTGTCCAAATGTGTGACAGCGAGAACCTCTGCCCCGCCAAGACAATCCACCCCACCTCACAGGTGCGCCACATCAAGATGCCGATCCGACATCATGACCAGTGCACAGGTGCGCCCCAGACTGCCCACAATAAAAGGCCACCCCGAAATGTGCATTTTTTTTGCTTTATTGGGGGTCTGGGGAGTCAGAACCAGTCAGTATCTGGTGTAACCACCATTTGCCTCATGCAGTGCAACACATCTTCTTCGCATAGAGTTTATCAGATTGTCAATTGTGGCCTGTGGAATGTTGGTCCAGCTTTATTGTCAAAAAGCGTATGTACAGTTTGCACAGACAGGATTTGAAATTGCAGCGCTCCCTTTGCCTGGTTTACACCTGACCATATCACAAGTGATATATGGTCTGGGAGCCACGTACTAAATATCTCGTAGCGGACGTGTGCTTTACGATCGCCAATGGCCGTTTATTGGGCGTTACGAATGTCTGTCATTTGGCGTATACGTAGCCCATAACCAATCATGTCAGTTGTCAGTTCAAACTACAAATTTCCGTTTGTCACGTAGTACGCGTCACCATATTTCCACCCCTCCTCGCTCTCTGATTGGCTCAGGAAATCAGGAAAGCTCGCTTAGCCTAGTTGCCAGGCTGTCTTTTAGATCGGAACGAACGAACGCCGCCTGGGATTTCCCAGGTTAGTTTAGTCCTGGTTTAGTCTTGCTTTGGTCCTGCTTTAGTCCTCATTTAGTAGTCATTGTAGTGTAGTGTGTATATATATATATATATATATATATATATATATACAGGGTTGGGAGGGTTACTTTAGAAATGTAATCCGGTACAGTTACTAGTTACTCCTTAAAATATGTATTCAGTAACGTAATCCCGGTACTATAATATTAAAGTAATGTAACTTGATTACTTTCAGTTACTTTTGGATTACTTTAACACCAAATATCCTATAACAACAAGAAAACAAGAAAATTACAATACAATTAAGTTTTTAGGAGGACAAGTACAGTTCTATGTGTAGTTTTAACAACTGTTATCACTATAAGCCAAGTCACTAGTAAACAAGGTCACTCACTAAAAACCAAACACCTAAACACCTATGACTTCAACGAAATTATATTTTCAGTTAAAGTTTTAGTTTTACCGGGACAGTCATCTTGCCCGATCTCCGCAGCTGGACAGGATGTTCGTCCAGCTTGCGTGCTGGCCTACATCTAACGACAGCTTTGCTCGGAATTGTCTAAAGGGTCTTCATGGATCAGTTAACATGACTATGTTGCCTAGATAATGTTTAAATATTGTAATATCGTTCTACAAATGCACAAAGTGTACTTGTGACCGTACTTGTGCTTCTGAATTCCCCAGAAAAGAACACTTTACCTGGATATACTAAAAAATAGCCCAAAACACTCACAAACAGTTGCTTTATAAATAATATATTTATTAATATAAGCAATCTTAAGGCTGACACTTACACCTTAGTTAAGAAAAAATAAAAAATAAAAATAAAAAGAGAGTTAACCTATTCTTCAATGTTCAGTAAGCCCATTCTTCAAAATAATGTGTCTAATGGCTAATGAAAAAAAATATACAAATAATGCCTCAAGTCAACAGTCCCTTTTTCCTTCTTTTTCCTTTTCTTCAGTCTTCCTTGCCTTCCTCCTCTCCCTGGTCATTCTGCCTCCCACTTGTCACGCCCCGGGCGAAAACAGGGGTACTTTTTTGCGCTTGTTTGTAAATGAATGAATACACGTTCCGGGGTTCGACTCGAACTCCGCCTCTCAGAGCGCGTTTCCAAGGGAATCAAAAACCCGGACATTTGAAGGATTTTATAAACTCCGGCCGGACAGCCCGGACAGCCTCTGAAAAGAGGACATGTCCGGGCAAAAGAGGACGTATGGTCACCCTAACGTTAGCTAGCTTGCTAATAGTTTGCTAGTCGATAGCTAACTCGAAACCAATGAATCAAGACAAAGAAATGACTCATATTCACACATAACATGACTGAAGCAGGACATTTAGGGCTTGTCAGTATCAAAGCGTTAATACTGTATTAGCGATCTTACCTGTAAATGTTTCTTGAGATTGGAAGTAGAATCCTTGGACATTGACAGGTGTTTAACTGCTGGAAGGCACAATTTGCACTGTACTGTGATGTTGTTCCCTTTGTCTTCTTTAAAAATAAAATTCTCCCGAAATTTCCACCCGTTTTAAATGCGTTTTTTGAAACCATGCCCGCTGCAAGTTTAGTCCGTAGTGCGCGACCTGCGTGAAGTTCAGTGCGAGCCGCTGCAAGTTTGTTTCACAGAGCGCGCGCGGCGCACGGCGCCCGGCGCGAGTCTGTACGTTCTGTTTTCCCTACATATGACCTCCGGCTTTAAATGAAAAAATGAAATACTGTAACATAAAATGCTTTCAAATTGTAATCCTGCTAAGTAATCCCCATTTTCACTAAATTTACCTGTAATCTGATTACGTCTTTTTCTTTGTAACTGTAGGGGAATACAGTTACCTTTTTTTTTGTATCCTTTTACTTAACGCCGTTCCATGTAATCCGTTACTCCCCAAGCCTGTGTATATATATATATATATATATATATATATATACACTACACACACACATCTTGTTTTTCAGACACAGGAAGGATGAGTTGGAGCGACGCATGTCAGCTCTTCAAGAGAGCAGGAGAGAGCTGATGGTCCAACTGGAGGGACTGATGAGACTGCTCAAGGTATCACCATGGAAATTATTATCTTCATATTCACAATTAGTGCCATCAAAAAAAAAGTTGCTTCAAACCAAATTCTGAATGACTTGTTTTATTTCAATGTAAAAATGAGATAAATCAGAAACAACTCAAATAATACACATCCACACACTATATATTTTTTATTGTTCATGTTTTGGTAAATTCTTGGAACAATAATTGGTATAGGCTGCATGATCTTGTTTGTCCTTACACTATATCTATAATCCTCCTTAATCTCTCTAATGTCTCTCTCTCCTTCTCTCCCTCCCTTACTCTTTCTTTCTCTTTCCCCTCCCTCTTGCTCTTGCACTTTATCACTGTCTATCTCTGTATCTCTTCTTTCTTCTGTCCTCCTTCTCTCTCCTCCTCCACTTACTCCTCTTTCTTTTCCGCTTCCCTTTCTCTCTCGCCTCTTTCTTTTCCCTTCACTCTCTCTCTCCTCTCTCCCTCCCTATCTACTTCCCTTTTCTCACTCTTTCCCTTCCCCTCTACCCCTCCCTCCTTCTTTATTCCCTTCTTCTGTCCTCTCTCCTCTCTACTTACTCACTCCACCTTCTTTCTATTTTTCCCTCTCCACCCTTCTGTCTCTTGCTGTTTTCTCTACTTCCTCCTTTCCTGCTGTCTTTTTTTCTCTGCCTCTTTTCTTTTCACTTTCCTCCTCTCTTCCATCTTTCTTTCCCTCTCTATCCATCCTCTCCCCCTCCTTCTTTTCTTTTTGCCCCCTTCCCCTTCTCACGTTTTCTCTCCCCTTCTCTCCCTTCCTTGTTCTTTCTCCTGTCGCTCCTTCTCTTTTTCCTCTGGCAGGACGAGGAGCAGAAACAGGCCGTAAGTTTTCCCATAACTCACTTCTTCAGCTCCAGCTCTCTCCTGAGTGTGAGCTCTTGACCCTGTGACCTCCTCATTCATTCATCTCATTACAGCCCACTCAGAGCATTGTGTTGGCTTTTACTCTTTACTCTCACAACACACTTTAAAGGTGCTCTGTGTAACTTTTCTGCTTGTCTCCATGGAGATGTTATTGCTTTCTCTGGAATGGAAACATCAGGTGGCAAATCCTCCACTAGAAATGTTACACATGTCACATAAACATTTTTCACCTCCTTGTCTTCAATTGTAGAAAAATTATTTGAAAAAATATAAATCATATTATTTATAACCACATTTTTATCAGTCCTAACCCAGGGCAGATGGGATTTTGAATTCATTTTTAGTAGTGCTAATTAAAGGTACTGTATATTGTGTAACCTTCCTGATGATCAGTCTGCTGCGTGTTTCAGTGGAGTACAGTAAGAACAGATTTTATTCAAGGTATTTTGCAATAGAAATAACTGTATTTGAATAACTGAACTGCATTTGAATAACTGAAAGATAGATAGATAGATGAGTTTAATTACATACTGTGGAACATTCCAGGCAAAGCAAATAGATCCAGATGGAGACATTCATCAGAAATGTTGCATTAAAGCAGTGCTTCTCAAATAGTGGGGCGGGCCCCCCTGGGGGGCGTGGCGTGATGCCAGGGGGGGCGCGTGTGACCCTGGGAAACATGTTTTTTTGCTGTACTGTACTAGAACTAAGTGTAATTGCACATCAACAACAGTAGTTGGCAGTGGCGTTCTCACATGCGATTTACGCACAGTCTCACCATTAACAGAACATCCTCTGTCACAGAAAAAACACATATATTCCACTGAGTCGTGTCCTTTAGTCCGACAGAAGCTGACGCATCAGTGGCACAAGGAGAGAGCGTTTTTTTTTCAGTGCTTTTAGCTTATGCAAATGAGGTGGTTTTAAGTTTCATTTCTGTAAAACGTAAACAAATGTGCGCAAAGCTGCATTAAAAACACATTAATATTTGAGTCCTCAGTGCAGTCTTTGTTGTAAGTTTTTTTCTTTTTTTTGTTTATGTTAATAAAAGGATACAGTGGTGTTCTAATAACAATTTTCTAGACAAATAATACTATTTATAGTCGCGCGCAGGAAGGGGGGCGTGAAATTTTTTCTTCTTCCTAGGGGGGGCGTCACAGAAAATAATTGAGAAGCACTGCATTAAAGTCAAGTAAAAATTAACCAGAAGCTACAAAATCAAACCTGCCTTTTAGTTTTTGAAATTGGCATATTAAGGGCCTGTTTACACGAGAACGCTTACGGGTAAAAACGACAAAATATTTTATCGGAAGTGCCTTACGTTTAGACGGTGCCGGCATTTAGAGGGCTTAAAAACGCAAAAAACTGAAACCGCCCTCCATAGTGGAAAACTTGAATATGCTCTGCCGCAGCGTTTTCGTCTACACTGCCCAAAACGCAAAACTCTGGTCAAATCTGCTGACGTCGCGTACGTGTTTACGTCGCGTACGTGTTTACGTCACATACCTTGTTTATGTCCACACCTTGTTGCGCCTTCGTTGCTTTGTAGTCTAACCTGGTCTGAAGCAACCACACATAATTTTTTTTTTCTACCGGTAGCCATGTTTTGTTTTGCTTTTCACGACGCAGATGAGAAGAAGGAAGATTCTACACATGCGCACGGACATAGTGATAATGAATCACAGCGCCACCTAGCCGCCTGGCATGCATACCCAATCAAATTCCACACACTTTTGCGTCACCGTACGCACGCAGATTTCCTCCTGAAAACGCTCGTCTAAACGCTCATCTAAAAAGTGAAGATGCGACGCCACTTTTGCGTTTTCTGTTCAGACCGTCGTCATATAAACGTAGCCTTAAATATAATTGAGTATTTATTTCAATTGTATATTAACTTACAGGTTACCTACAAGTTACAGGTCAGATTTGTGGAGAGGCGACCCCCTCACAGTCAGAATGCCTGTTTTTTGAGCACCTGTAATTGAATAAATGCAGGAAGAGCTGTTTAATGTGGAATACTGTGGAACATTCCAGGCAAAGCAATTACATATTCATAGAAACAAGCAGGTGATGGACCCCAAACCCCTAAGAAAGTTACACAGTGGACCTTTAGGGCACCTTTTGCCTAAAAATGTAAAAAAAAAAAAACAACAAAAAAAACAACAAAAAACTATAAATCTATAAATTGGTTTAGTTTTCTGATTTTCTGATCTAGATTGTAATGATTCCCATGTAATGTAGTGTCATTTCTATTCATGACTAGACCCAAGAACTCACTGCGTTACAACAAAAATCTGCATAAAATAACAATATTTATGTGAGCTTGTCCCATCTGTAGTGAATATTATTGGCCTATAGAACGTTGTGATGTCGTCTAAATCCAATGAAGCAATGGGCACAGTGACAGCTCTCCTTTATAAAGCTACTTGAATCTATCTTGTCCATCATCTATCCAACATTTCCTTTTCCCAAACTCGTTTTCCAGAGTCTGGGTCCAAAAAGTGGGATTTTCCTCCAAATGTCTCTCCATCTCCTGCTCCCTCTGTTCATCCATCTGCCCACTGGAAAACGGCCACAAACTCAAACCGAAAAAAAAAAAAGAAAACACTCTGCAAACCCTGAGACTGAGACCGTGTCCTTGTCTACACTCCACACATGGTTTCAATTTAAGGTGGATTTAAGGTGGACCTCTGCGAGGCTTGTTTGTTTGTCCAATTAGGATTAAAGGTGCATTGTGTAACCTTTTGGTTATGGGTCCGTCACCTTCTTGTTTCTATGGATATGTTATTGCTCTGCCTGGAATGTTCCACAGTATGACTCTACTTTACTCTACTTTACATTTATTCAATGACAGGTGGTTTCATACCTCAAAAATACTTAGAGACTCTGACGGTGAACGAGGTCTCTTCTCCACAGATCTGACCTGTAACTTGGTTTTGTTTGGTCTTCATGACGAGAGAAACTTAGAGTAACTTAGAAGATAGTAACTTTCCACCAAATGCTTTTCTTCATGGAGATGTTATTGCTTTATCTGGAATGTTTCACAGTGTGGCATTAAACCTTTCTATCTTCATGGAGACCAAACCAGACCAAGTTACAAGTCAGATTTGTGGAGAGGTGACCCCGCTCACTGTCAGAATGCCTGTTTTTCTAGGTATTTTTGAGCCTGTAATTGAATAGATGTAAGGTAGAGCTATTTAATGCCACACTGTGGAACATTCCATACAAAGAAATGACATAGTCATGGAGAAAAGCATTTGACGGTTCCTCCATAAGAAAAGTTACACAGTGCACCTTTAAACTAGGTTGGAATATATGCTATTAGTTTTTAAATGTGTCTATTTCTATAATCGTGATAACAGTGCCTTCCTCTGCATGGGGGACTTTTTCCACTTCAGTTTCCATGTGATTGTTTTGAATTAATACAAACATCTGAAGACCAAAATGACGAGGCTCACTGCAGCAGTTACAGAGAGAGGGACGACAATATTCCAATGTAAGTCAATGGGAGCCAGAGTCAGTAGGAGCCAGAAGAGCCGCATGTGAACTTCCTGTTTGGAACGCAGCAGCTAGTGTGTTAACTATGTCCAGTTATACAGTTTATGGGTAGATCTGTTTAATGTCATACTGTGGAACATTCCAGGCAGAGCAATGACATATCCATAGAAACAAACAGAAAATGGACAAAGATAGTGCACCTTTAAGCATGGCTTTAAGCCATGTTTAACTACTTGGGTGTATGTGTCACCTGTGATTATAACCTTCTATTTAAAAAAAAAATCACAAAGTCTCTAGAAAAAGCTAAACAAGATATGGATAAATGATCTAAACTCCCTTTGTCATTGGTCGGAAGAAAACTATCATCATGCCCAGGCTTCTATATCTGTTTCAGACAGTACCAGTTTTCATCCCTAAAGCCTTTTTTAATGAACTGAATAGACACATGACCATGTTTAGAATAAAAACATCCCCCGAATCAGAAGAGAGTTCTTAGAAAGCCGGAAGGAGGACGGTGGTTTATCATTACCCAACTTTCTTTACTACTACTGGGCAACAAATCCACAAACTACTGTTTTGGGCTGCAGTCACGTCGGGGGTTGAGTCTCCATCCTGGGTCCATCTTGAAGAGCACTCTGCCAATCCAGCTTCACTTTCCTCTCTTGTGTGTAGTGCACTACCTCTGAGTAAAAGCCTGTGGACAAATAATGTGGTTGTCGAGGGCACGTTCAAAAATATGGTCTCAATTTAGAACCCATTTTAAAGGTTTCTTAATTTTAGCTCCTATTCAGCGTAATGTCCATTTCACTCCATCCTTAATAGACTCATCTTTTCAGCACTGGCATAAGAGAGGACTAAGATGCATTAAGGATCTTTTTAAAAATGACAAATTAATTTCCTTCGTTCAGCTAAATATGGCTCCAAAAATATGGCTTGATGAGTGTTTAGATTTGAATCCACTTGATAAAGGCGTCAGATATTTACACTAAAAGGTGCAGCATCCTCATCATTGGGCCATCTAAAAATTCAATGGGAAAAGGAACTAGGTGATCGTTTCACAGATAACACTTGGCAAAAAGCAATCAAAAGAATCCATTCAGCATCGTTCTGCATAAGACATGGTTTGTTACAGTTTAAGGTCCTGCACAGGCTACATCTGTCGCCAAGTAAGATCGTCAGAATGTACCCTGGTGTGGATGCCTCCTGTCTGAGGTGTGGTCATAGCCCAGCTAACCCGAGCCACATGTTTTGGGCATGTCCCCGTCTAATAAATCTAGTAAAATTACTTCTGGGAGAAAATATTCAAAACAATTTCATTCATATGCAAAAGGAACATAGTAGCAAATTGTAGAACAGCTTTGTTTGGGGTTGTCCCTCCGAATATTTCACTTCACTTGCTTTGGTCTGGGCCAAATGTTTTTAATTTTTTTCTATTTTGGTGCGGTTCGCTTTCACACTGCACTTTTTTCCCCGAGCGAACTAACGTCTATAAACAAAAGCACGTGTGCTGAGGTCACTCAGACATTGGACAGAAATGAGCCGTGTCCAAACGCGGAAGGAGGAAAATAACGGTGTTACGTGCTGTTTTCAATCTAGCCTTAGCGATATGGTTTTCTCAGCTTTTACAGTTCGCACAAATGTTTGAGCAGCATAGTGAGGTTTACACTATTTTACAATCAATTTCCAAACGACAAAGACACAGGACAAGACGGCTACGGAGGACAGCGCTCGTGTGCGCATCAAGTTCTGACTCTTGCTCTTCACGCAAAACGCAAGTAAGCCTCGTAAGTTTCGTTTCGTTTTGTTTCGTTTCGTCAGCCTCGGTTTCCCATAATGCTCGACATACGACGGGAGCTCGTTAAGTACAAAAAGCCAACTTGTGTCGGATTGAGTCCGGTCTGCATTCTCACCTCAAACGAACCGCACCAGAGTTCGAATGGAACCGTGCCAAGACCGAGCTTTTTGATCGGTCTCGGTCCGCTTGTTTGCTCCGGATCGAGATTTTTGGTTTTTATTCACACCAGCCCAAAAGGTCCGAATCAAAGGAACAAACAAACTCTGGTTCGTTTTAAACGAACCAAACAAGGCAGGTGTGAAAACGACCTTAATACTGCTTAAGTGGAAGAAGGCAGCCCCTCCATCTTACAGGCGTTGGGTGTAAGAAGTCTTCTCCCATTTAGAGCTTGAATACTTGAGACATACTGTAAATGGATCAATTCAAAACTATTCATACTCTATTTTGAATCTGAACCAGTAAGTAAATAGTTGCTCCACATTCTAAAGCCCAATTAAATCTCCTTTTCTAAATTTAATTTAATTTTTTTATTTTTTTTTTTTATTTAATTAATTTTATTTATTTATTTATTTATTTATTTATTTATTTATTTATTTATTTATTGGCCTGCTGTCCTGTTGTTTTCTGTGTAATTATGTATGTTTAAATATTTCTTAAAAATCAATAATTTTATTTAACCTTTATTTAAAAAGTTAAAGAATTGAATAATAATACCACGGCATTTCTTGTTACCTCAAACACTTCTCTCAGGGCACCCTTGGCGTGAGCAGAGAAGGTGGTAAAACTGTTTTGCTTTTTTTTTCCAATTACAGGTGTTTTTTTGCATCACCTGCTTGTCTCATTGGAAATTATAAAACTCACCCTTCTATAGGCAAATGATTAACATCTCCATGGAAACAAGCAAATAGCAGATCTTCAACTCAGAAAAGTTACATTGTGCACCTTTAACATTCCAAAGAGTCATTCGACCTTTACTACAAATTTCTTCTCATCCTATACATCTCTTAAAGGGATATGCCACCCCCAGGTCAAATTTGGGCATCTCCCCACAGTCCAGAGACTAAAATAAGTGATGGAAAGCGTTTTCCTGCTCACCCAGCCATTGTCCGAGTCTGTCAGCACTGACTGCTGCGGTATCTGCAGCTACTCCGCCTTAGACTGGAGTCTAACGTCGCCAGAGAAAGATTTCGGCCAAAAGGAATTAATTTGCTCGATGCGTTTCCCAATTACTTTGTGTGTAGTGCGCATTCATATCGAGTGCAAATAAATGTGCAAATCAACACGGAGAGCTTGCCTTGGTCATTTTGGGTGGGAACTATTTTCCAGTGCGGAAGAATAAAGCCGAATCACGCAGCACGCTGCCAGGGGAATCCCAGTTACGCACCAGGAAGGGAGTTCCCCTGTTGCACAACGTGGTGCGTGATTCGGCTTTATTCTTCCGCACTGGAAAATAGTTCCCACCCAAAATGACCAAGGCAAGCTCTCCGTTGTTGATTTGCACATTTATTTGCACTCGATATGAATGCGCACTACACAGAAAGTAATTGGGAAACGCGAGCAAATCGAGCAAATTAATTCGAGCAAATTAATTCCTTTTGGCCGAAATCTTTCTCTGGCGACGTTAGACTCCAGTCTAAGGCGGAGTAGCTGCAGATACCGCGGCGGTCAGTGGCGATAGACTCGGACAATGGCTGGGTGAGCAGGAAAATGCTTTCCACCACTTATTTTAGTCTCTGGACTGTGGGGAGATGCCCAAATTTGTCCTGGGGGTGGCATATCCCTTTAAGAGTCATCTTTAATCGCTTATTTTCAAGATGCCATTTTGTTGATCTACCCTCGTTTTCAGCTCAACTGGTACACGCCTACTGTGACGTACACGCCCACTGTGACGTACACACTTCTTTCTCCACCTTGATGTTTTTAATGGGTGATACTCATAGGATTGAGCAGCGTTGCCTTGTCATTTTGGTCCAAATGTAAAAAAAATGCTCTTTTCTAGTGTGATGTGCAGCTATCCATAGGAAGGGCCCACAGCATGTGGCACACTGTAGTGTGTAGTGCGGCAGTCAGCGGGGTTGTGTCTTTTATGAAGTTGTTTTAGAGCAATATTGTGATTTAAATTGTCTAAATTATAACAGAATGATCCATGGGGATCAAAGGTTAAAATATAACAGATACAAGCACAATAAATCTGATTTAATACCTTTACCTTCACTAGTCTCCCATCAGACCCATCCTAACTGGTCTATTTCCTGTATATTTCTTGTATGTTTTTCTTGTGTATTAGTGGAGTATTCTTGTTGTTTTGTTCCAGTCTCAGTGTGGCAGCTCCCCTCACTCGTCTCCCAGTCATGGCGCAGGCTGCTCGATGCCGATGCCCATCCGCTCCACCTCAGCAGGCTCCACCCCCACACACACCCCCCAGGACTGTCTGAGCGGGGTGGGCGGCGACGTGCTCGAGGCCTTCGCTCAGGGTAAACTCTCCCTTAACACAACTATTATGTAAAAAATATAGTAATGTTATAACAGTGTTCTCTTAGTGTTGTATTTTATTGATTTGGGCATGTTTGATCTTGTTTTGTTCTGTATTTGAGATTTTAGTGCTCAGGAAATAACCCCTATCTCCGCCTACTCCTCTGTATTCAAAAATTCACTCAGTTTCAAAACTATAAAAACATGTGTATGAAAATCTGCTGCTTGCTACAGTGAAAATATATATTGGGCTACAAATATTGCTAATAATAATAATAATAATAATAATGGATCAGGTTTATTTAGCACTTTTTGGACACTCAAAGACACTCAACATTATTCATTCACTCCACACCACACTAATCACAGCTGCCTTGGGACAGACTGATGGAAGTAAGGCTGGCAGTCTGTACCATCAGCCCCTCAGACCACCACCAACACTCACACTCCACTTTCATACTAGGCTATGTGGGTGAAGTGTCTTGCCTAAAGACACAATAACAGTTTTTGCCCCCGACACCCCCCTGCAGTGTTGTATAAAGTACTGGAAAATCAAACTCAAGTAAAAGTATAGGTACCCCTCCCAAAAATGACTTTGGTAAAAGTCGAAGTCACTGACTGAAATGTTACTTGAGTAAAAGTCTTAAAGTATCTGGAACTTCTTGTACTTAAGTATGACAAGTAATGTAAAACTAAATGTACTCAAGTAATGTAATTAAAAGTACAAGTAAAAATATCAAGCAAAGGCAGTCTGAATTTATATCTGAATAGCCTACAGCTATGCCTTCCCTTGAGCCGAAAAAGCTAGGTAGCCTGTTAGCTCCAACATCATCAAATACGCTTTGTGTAACCGAAACAATGTCACACAAAGTTAATTTCTACATGTTATGCTCAAGGTTTCACAACGGTGTCTAGCAAGACGGTGACGCGTACTACATGACAAACGGAAGCTTGTAGTTTGAACTGACAACTGACATTATTGGCTATGGACTTACGTATACGCTCAATGATAGACATTCATAACGCCCAATAAACGGCCGTTGGCAATCGCTAACCACACCTCCGCTACGGGATTTTTCGAAGCGAGTTTCCAGACCCATATCTCACTTGTGATATGGTCAGGTGTTAACCAGACTACCTCAGACCACCACCAACAGTCACACACCACTTTCATACTAGGCGAGTAACTAAACGGCACATTGAAAATGTAACGGAGTAAAAGTATGCAATTAAATTCGGAAATGTAGTGAAGTAAAAGTAAAAGTAATAAATTTTTTAAAAACTCAAGTAAAGTACAAAGTCTCCCAAAATGTACTTAAGTACAGTAGTGAAGTATTATTACTTTGTTACTATACAACACTGCCCCCCTGTGGCATTTGGTATTCCCAGCGATCTCCCATCCAAGTACCAGGGAGATCTGACGAGATCAGGCTTTGATAAGATTTCATGTTTTTCAAATTATTGCTTACTTTTTGGATCAGTTTTAGCTCAGTCGAGTGGCAGTTTGTGGGGAAAAAAAAGAAAAATGACAGGAATCCCTCAGCCTCCTTGTTTGTTTTAAATTGTTAACTGCAAAGGTCAAAATAAGTATTATTCAAGGACCACGCCTACAACATAATGCAACGAAGATATTTATTAATGAATGGATGATGAATGACTGGGTTGAGACTTAGTGTGGGGGCTCCGTCTCAATCATCAATTGACCCAGGCAGAACGGGACCCCCAAAAGATTTAAAAGGAGCACAAGATGGAGTGGGCCTGGTGGAGATCATTGAGGTTGTGACGAACGTAGGTGAGGTAGGCACGTAAGCTTGCCCCGGCAGTGGACGTGGTGGCAACCATGCGGAATGAATGAATGGAGAATGGAAGGGCAGTAGAGCTCAGAATCCAGGGCTCCGCCAGTGTAATAAGTGTGATAAGTGTAAAACCGGTCCCACCGTAACATAGCGCGAGGTCGAGGATTATTGCCAGATTGTCATCTAATTTGGCTGTCCTGTTGGGAAAAGCGGAGCTGATAACATCCCGGTAAAAGGAAAAAGTGAGGGTGCATTCAGTAGGCGTGCCTTTGGATCACGAAGGGATGCAAAATGAGGCCCTGGCTGGTTAGTAGATTCCGAGGATGGTTCATGTTGCAGAGAGAGGGCTGGATTAATTGAGCGAGATCGATGTAATTGCCAGTAATAATCTGCTGCAGGAGGGATGGAGAAACGGGAGACGGACGATTGATGGAGGCGACTGGCTGCACTGGAAGTATTGCGGTGGACGTAGATAGGCCGTAGATCGGAGACACAGTAGTAAAAACATTTGGGTGTGTAGGAAGGGAAGGTGGGGAGGGGAGGAAGGGATAGAGTAGGAGAGAGAATCGGATAAGAGAGAAAGTGATGCCTTTCTTCTTTAGTTCCTGTTGGAGGCGGCCACGGTCCAGCTTCTGATATCCCGCCTGGCAGGGGAAGCCCGTGGGGACTGCACGGGATAGTGTAGGCTCCAACGCAGGTGCCGGGGCAGGAGCTTTGGTGACTTCCGTGGTGGCACATCGTAATGAATGTTGTGGCGTGCGCTGAGCCCTGGGTGGCTGTCGGGAAAGTGACGAGCGGGAAGTGGCGAATGAGGAACTCGCTGACTCTGGAGATGTTTGCGGTGGGTGTGCGCCCTCGAGGGAGAGTTTCGCGGTGGCGGTGTGGGGAAGATGGTGCTCGGAAGGCTCTATCAGCCTTCCGCGTTAGCCGAGACAAACTGGGATGATGGTATAGGCAGCTACAAATGCCTTCTGGGAAATTAGAGGTGTGGTTAGAGGTGTGGTTAGAGGTGTGGTTGTGGTGAGCTGTGGTGAGCTGGTGAGGAGGAGAGGGCAGCTGGTTGAGGCATGTTCCTGCTCCTGAATCTCAGTTAATCATATGAACTCCACTTATGAAGCTCATGGATATATATGTTGTTGTTGCTGTTGTTCTTGTTGTTGCAGTTGTTGCTGTTGTTGTTGCTGCTGCTGTTGTTGTTGTTGTTGCTGTTGTTGCTGCTGTTGTTGTTGCTGTTTGTTTTTTTGTTTTTTTTGTTTTTTCCTGGTGGCTGAGTGGTTAGCACTCATGCTTCACAGCAAGAAGGTTCGGGTCGCCCGGGCCTTTCTGTGTGGAGACTGCATGTTCTCCCTGTGTCTGGGTGGGTTTGCTCCGGGCACTCCGGTTTCCCCCACCAACCTAAACATGCGCCATAGGTAAAATCCTCCAGCTTAGGGCCTGACCAAAGCCTAAATAACAACACAAAATCATGGGGATGGTCCCCAGGTCAAACATAGAAACAACTTCTGTGCGAGATCAATAAAGGTCAATCTTCTAATCCTTGACCACTGTAAGGCGCTTTGTGTTACAATTTTGTATGAAAAGCGCCTTATAAATATTGTTTGATTGATTGATTGATACAATGAACCTGATCTGATGTTCTAAAATTGACTTCCTGTAACATATTATTTCATTTCTGTGTGTATTTTATCAGGTGTTCCTAGAAATCTTCGTAACGATCTGTTAGTGGCTGCTGATTCCATCACAAACACCATGTCGTCTCTGGTCAAAGAGCTGCACTCAGGTTTGACACTTTCTCTTCACTTTAAGTTCTTTAAAGGTCCTGTATTACACAAATGAATCTTGTGAGTTTTTAATCTGTTAGAATACTGTTACCTCCTCAAAAACATACCTGGAGTTGTTTCTGTCTACATCTCCAAAGCTCCAAATGCTCTGTTCCATCTTGTGATGCCGTGAAGTGGTAGTTTTCAAATCAACACCTACCTTTTAGCTTTTGTTCAGTGGACTTTGGCAGATCTAGGACTCAATCATCAAAATGATTCTAATGAAGGTGCATGGATTTTAAAAACACAGTGGTGAACTTCCTGACATCACAAGGTGGAGTGTTTTCAGTGTTTGAGAGTCTAAATCTTCAGGGTTTGTGTGTTAAAGGTCTCATGGCATGAAATTTTCACTTTCTGAGGTTTTTGAACGTTAATGTGAGCTCCCCTACCCTGTTTAGCCCCCCCCATGCTTAAAAGTTGCGAAATGTCTAAACGGAGCATTTGCGATCCTTTTCTGCGTTACAAAAAATCAGAGCTCAAACGGGCGATTTTGAACAAGGCACCTTATTGACGTCAGATCGAAAAAAGAAATGCAAATGCAGTTCCACCCCCGTCTGTCTGAACTCAGCGTCTCTGTAAATCACGCCCAGAGAGTTTGGACTGCGAATGCGCTAGGCAATGCGAAATGCGTTTTTTTATTTGCCTGGAGGCACGTCCGAGTGTTTCTAGGCTCGGAAGTCCTTTATCTGAGCCTCTGGACCTTTGAACAGCAGTGGTTTAATTTTATTTTCTGTGGAAATGTGTTTATTTTTCAATGGAACGCTTCAAATCTCTCCCCCCGTGCAAAAACAAGGAAATGGATCAACTGAGGGCTCAGAGGTCAGAGCGGAGAGTTTGGCCACGCCCCCACCCTCTACTATTGGCCATCTCTTTTCTCCTCATTTGCATTCAAGCAACAACGCCCATTATGGAGTGTTCAGAATGAGAAAAATTACTCTTTCTCAGCTTATCTCTGTTTCTCATGCACTGAGTGATGATTTTGAAGAAGGATTCATTTACAGTATTAGGGAACCATAAAGGAGCCATATAAAAGCATCAAGAAGTACCATGTCATGGGATCTTTAAAACGTGTGAATGAAACAAAACACAACTCCAGGTCTGTTTGTGAAGAGTAAACTGCATTAGAACATAGATCATAACACAGAGTTCATTAGTTTTACAACGTGAGTGATGAGTGAGTAGATTTGACCTGGTTAAATGTGTGTTGGGTTCAGTGGACGACGGAGGAGATGAAGAAGAGACCAACCTGAGAAACGGAGACAGAGGTGATAGTCGGTGCATGAAGCTCTCTCCATATATTAGCTTTTAATACATGGTTCACATTTCACCTGCAAAAAAAACTTTAAAATTATTCAATAAATACAATAAATACATCAAATCATTGGGTTATTTTTTTTTTTACACGTAATTCAAATTCAGCTTCTCATAATCCCTGCACTACTGTATATATTATTTTTTCTTTAAAGGAAAAGTAATGTTTTTTACAATCTGAGCCTTATTTCGGTAATAAAACAAGTTGTTTTACTCACCCATATCACTTTGGTGTCATATGGAGGATTTCCGGAGATGTTTTAGATTAGCGTTAGGCTAACGCCGTTAGCCTAGCGCGACTTATAGCCATAGCTCGGGGCATTCCCTGAGCATGTAATATGCCCCATGCGGGCTCCAAATAACACAAACTTTAGCACTTTTCAAATCATAGAAGCTCGATGTCTTTAGTCTACGATTTCATTTGGTCAAAAGTGGCCTGTAATCCGAAATTTAGCCATAGTTTCGAGTAGATGAGGACGCCAGTGCGCATGCGCGGACTGTGCTCTCAGCTCCCGGGACCCAAACATGGAACGCAAAGCTGTAAACTATGGATAAATCTCGGATTACAGGCCACTTTTGATTCAAACGAAATCGTGGAGTAAGACATCGAGCTTCTATTATTTGAAAAGTGCTAAAGTTTGTGTTATTTGGAGCCCGCACGGGGCATATTACATGCTCGGGGAATGCCCCGAGCTATGGTTATAAGTCGCGCTAGGCTAACGGCGTTAGCCTAACGCTAATCTAAAACATCTCTGGAAGTGCTCCATATGACACCAAAGTGCTATGGGTGAGTAAAACAACTTGTTTTATTACCGAAATAAGGCTCAAATTGTAAAAAACGTTACTTTTCCTTTAACAAACATGTTGCCTTCCACTGCATGGTTCACTGCATGTGCTGTTTTGCCTCAAAAACAAAACTAAATATTAGAACACAAACTGAAGCTGCTCCTTCTTTCTTCTGTTTTCATCTGAAGCAGAATGAGACACAAATAGAGTCTGTTCAGAATAATGTCTGTGTTCACTCCACTGGCTTCGTGCTCCATGAGCTGTTACCATATTCTATTCCACTGTCTTTGAATAGAGTGCCATGAAACCACTTCTCCATCTCAATATAGCGGCATCATGTAACTTTTCTTCTTGTCTCCATGGGGATGTTATTGTTTTGCAGTGTGAAATTCACAGACAAAGCAGTGATGAGCACCATTAATGTTACATGACACAACTTTAAGTCTTAAAGGGATAAAGCGGGTTTTTTTTATGTTAATCTGTATGGGTTTCCTTCTAAAAGTTACGTGTGTTGACACCGGCTTACCTCTGACAGTCTCAGCTGATCCCGGTTCGGCTCGCTTTCTGGAGCCCACGTAAGTAGGTCCGATAACTTCCCTGGAACATGAAATAAAGCTTGTTTTTCTTCTCAAAACAAAACATTTGTTAGAAAGGTGATATATTTGCGTCCGAAACAGTTGTCCACGAAACATCCAGCAGTGTATTTCATATTCGCGTATTGTCTCTCTCCACTCGTATCACTACGCCCAGGTTAACTCTGGGCCCAGGTTAACAGCCTGTTCACTTGTAAACTTCGGCGTAGACATCCGCTGAAGGTGAACAGGCTAATAGAGTTAACATGGGCGTAGTGATACGAGTGGAGAGAGACAATACGTGAATGTGAAATATGCTGCTGGATGTTTCAACTGTTTCGGAGGCAAATATATCACCTTTCTAACAAATGTTTTGTTTTGAGAAGAAAAACAAGCTTTATTTCCTGTTCCAGGGAAGTTACCGGACATACTTACGTGGGCTCCAGAAAGCGAGCTGAACCGGGATCAGCTGAGACTGTCAGAGGTAAGCCGGTGTCAACACACGTAACTTTTAGAAGGAAACCCATACAGATTAACATTTAAAAAAAATGCACTATCCCTTTAACTTACTTGCATGTGCTTTTCTCTAATAATCAGAGCACTTGCCTTTTGTCTGTGGAGGTTTAAAGGTGCATTGTGTAACTTTTTGGTTAGGGGTCCATCACCTGCTTGTTACTGTAGATATGTCATTGCACTGCCTGGAATGTTCCACAGTATGACATGAAACAACTCTTCCTTAAATTTATTCAATTGCAGGTGGTTTTGTAGCTCAAAAATACCTAGAAAAAAAACCCAGACATAGTAACCGATCTGACCTGTAACTTGGTCTGCTCACTGTGCAAAAAAACGTGTCTTTTTCAATGTCTTTTTAGGGTCATTTTTGTACCTCCAATCTGGGTCCACTGAAGGTGGAGGCAGTGACACCAGATGACGTCTTTTTTCCACCATCTTCCAGACATCCAGTTTGTTTTTGCAATAGTGATTTTAAGTGATTCAGTAGATTTCGTAATTTCTGTAGCCGCTTTTGTTTATTTCTGCATCTGGTTTGCTCAAAGTTGGGACGTTAACTCAAATGAAATGTGTTAGTCTCAGCCATTTCAGCAGCTCTCAAACCATAAAGAAACATACTTTTTTTTTTTGTTTTAAGTAAAATGTAGTGGAGTAGAAAGTACAGATACCTGCTTTCAAAAATAGTGAAGTACGGTGGTCCCTCGCTCTATTCACTGTTCGCGGCCTCGCTGTTTCGCGGATTTTTAAAATTTTTTATAGTGTAACTTTTTTTTATAGTGTAACATTGTGTTCTGCATCCTGATTGGCTAAGAGACTGTAGACCTTTGCCGATTGATAGATGGGGGACGCGGGAGGACCGGGACTAGACCGGGACTAGACCAGGACTAGACCAGGACTAAACGTGAATTAAACCAGGTCTAGACCAGAACTAAACCAGGTCTAGACCAGGTCTAAACCAGGTCTAAACCTGGACTGGTCCTGGACTAAACCAGGACTAGACCAGGACTAAACGTGGACTAAACCAGGTCTAGACCTGAACTAAACCAGGTCTAGACCAGGTCTAAACCAGGTCTAAACCTGGACTAAACCTGGACTAGACCAGGACTGGACCAGGTCTAGACCTGAACTAAACCAGGTCTAGACCAGGTCTAAACCAGGTCTAAACCTGGACTAAACCTGGACTAGACCAGGACTAAACGTGGACTAAACCAGGTCTAGACCTGAACTAAACCAGGTCTAGACCAGGTCTAAACCAGGTCTAAACCTGGACTGGTCCTGGAGTAAACGTGGACTAGACCAGGACTAAACGTGGACTAAACCAGGTCTAGACCAGAACTAAACCAGGTCTAGACCAGGTCTAAACCAGGTCTAAACCTGGACTGGTCCTGGACTAAACCAGGATTAAATCACCCCGTGCGGCGCTTTGCTGGTTTCGTGCGGCTCTTGCGTTCGTTTGTGCGTGTTCGGTTTGTGTCTCGGGCTGCGAGGACGCGGTCCTGAGGGGGAGGCATGGTCTGGGCGCCGCGGTTCAATCTCGTGCTCCCAGCCCCGGCCTTGCGCCAGTCGTGCTGCTCTGTCACGGATTTGACCACGCGCACTTCTCCAAGGGGTTGGTGCGCGTTGCGTCCCGGGACATGGCAGTGCCGTTGGATGAGCCGCTTCCCCTCGCGCGTCCGGCGGGGCTCCCGGCGGAGCCCCCACGCTTCACTATTAATACATTTTGTTGAAAATCTACGAAAGTTTGAGTGTTTAAACAAGAGAGAAATGTGACGAAACGTTAATTCCAGTGTTTTAAGGCGTTTACAGCCTTAAAACATGTATAATAATTGTAAAATACATTATAAAGTTGTCCTACTTCGTGGATTTCACTCATTACGGGTTATTTCTGGAACCTAACCCCCGCAATAAACGAGGGACCACTGTAAAAGGAAAAAGTATCCATTGTAAAATGCTATTAAGTGTAAAATTGTAAAATTTGTACTTAAATATTGTACTTTTACTTTTGTACTGTGTTACCTTCTACCACTGGTGTTAACAGGTGTGTAAATGTAAAGGTAAAAGTAAAGGATCTGATGTAGACCCGGTTTAGACCCAATTTAGTCCAGATTTAGACCAAATTTAGTCTTTTTCATAATGTAGTCCTGACTTAGCCCTGGTTTTGTCCTATTTGAGACTTGAAAACCTAAATATTTTCTGAGTATCACTGATTTATAAAACGTCTTGCCACTTTAAGGTGCATTGTGTCACTTTCCTGGTGGAGGGTCAGTCCATTTTTTTCCACAGTGTGGCATTAAACCTTTTTATCTTCATGGAGACCAAACTAGGCCAAGTTCCAGGTCAGATCTGTGGAGAGGCGACCACGCTCACAGTCAGAATGTCTGTTTTCCTAGGTATTTTTGAGCTATAAAACCACCTGTAATTGAACAAATGTAAGGTAGAGCTGTTTAATGTCATACTGTGGAACATTCCAGGCAGAGCAATGACATATCCACGGAATAAAAGATGACGGACCCCTAACCAAAAAGTTAGTGCCCCTTTAAATTAAACCAGTCAAGTTCTAACTAACAAATCTAACTCTGCTTTGTTTTTTGTTTTTAGTTCGAGTACCGAAACACTGAAGATTCTCCGTCTCCAGGGCAACCTCAGCTCGTGTAGAATGCATGCACCAGGACCTCAATGTGTGGAATCTCCATCTATACATGAAACTATGGGAGAAGTCCACCTCACACCTGCGCTGAGACAGATGTTCCCAGTGGGCCAGTGTCCTGATAGAACAAAATCTTTAAGATGTTAAGCCCATTCCCCAAAACATCAATGCTAACTTATGGCTAGCTTTTTCCCTACAGCCTCCCATGCACTGCAAAAACACCAGTTAAAAAGATTTGAATTCAAAATAGTGACTTGATTTGAATTTTTCTGTTGATTTAATCACATAATACACCACAGTACTTGACTGGTTCTGAATATTACTGACTGGTTATAATGTTTTTCGGATTTTAAGATAAAGCTGCATTGTGTAGCTTTTCTGGTGGAGGGTCCGTCAAATGTTACTTTGTCTGGAATGTTTCACAGTATTTCACCTTTTTATCTTCATGGAGACCAAACCAGACTAAATTACAGGTCAGATCTGTGGAGAGGTGACCCTGCTCACAGTCGGAATGCCTGATTTTATAGGGATTTTTGAGCTGTAAAACCACTTGTAATTGAGTCAATGTAAAGTAGTAGTAGTAGTTGTTTGTTTGTTTTTTGTCAACAAATTAGAGGTGGGTGGTCTATTGTTCATGCAGCTGTTTCAACTAACTTTAAATTACAATATCTAGTATATTATAATTTCATTCATTCATTTTTTTCATGAAAGTATTTATTTGGGGCAAGTAAGCATTTTTACATTCTTTTACAATGGAACTGAGTATCATCCACATGACATTAGTGAAACCATAACAACAAAACACATAAGTAATTCTATAATCACTGGCAAAAAGTAAAAAGAATTTAGATAAAAAGAACTAAAATCTTGCAGTACTGTAGTCTTTTAAAAACTGTGATCATGTTTCTGCATTTTTGTCTTTAATATTACAGTCCATTCATTTGCCTTTAACCTGCAGATAGAGGACACTTTTTTTTTCTTTTTTTTTTCATTCATAAAGTATAAAAAGACATCAACATTTGTGATAACAATACAAAATATTGAATGAAAGGGAGCAGAAAGAAGAGTTATCTTATGTTATCTGCCCCCTCTTCCCTTTTCCAAACCCCAACACCGATAGTGACTGTAAAACCTTTCCTCATTACATTCCATTTCAATCACAATTATTAATCAGTTGTAAACATAAAGCTTCATTTTCAAGTGTAACACTTTAGTTTTCTTTTTCATACATACACATTACATTGGATTTTATGTATTTTTTAAATGCCATTATTGTACTTGATTCTTTGATTTCTTTGTCAAGATTATTCCATAAATTAACTCCTTTCACAGCGACGCTTCGCTCCATAACCTTGGTTCTGAATTTAGGTTTTTTAAACATGTAGGTTCCCTTTAAATTGTATTGGCTTGTTCTCATCTCAAACAGTCTTTGAATATTTACAGGTAACACTCTGCACTTTGCTTTATACATGACTTTGAGGAGACTTAATTCAACAATATCACACATTTTCAACACTTTAAGTTTAACAAATAATGGGTTGGATGGCTCTCCTGCATTTGTCTCATTCTCAGTTTATGGACAGGCCCCATGTGAAGGTCAGAACCTCCAGAATTCCCTCCCTGAGCTGCAGAGGCTGCACTAGCACTGGCTCATGATTGGTGCAGGTGCTGGGGTTTAGGGAGTGACCATTCAGATCAGAGAGAGACATTTTAGGTTCAAACCAACTGGATTTCAGCGCTGAAACTGGCAACCCAAATGACAGAGTCATGTGAGGCTCATTCTGCTTTCTGATTGGATACTGGTCTTCAAAACAAAACACCAAATTATAACAAAACTTGTCCATCAGATCCAGTGCTTTTGTAATTAACAATAAATCGGCATTAGAACTGATATGAGTAAAATGGAATAATTTTGTTACTATCGCCTATAAGATATAGACTTTAAAGCTGCATTGTGTAACTTTTCTGGTAGAGGGTTGACAAATGCTTTTCTCCATGGAGATGTTATTGCTTTGTCCAGAATGTTTCACAGTATGGCATTAAACCTTTCCATCTTCATGGAGATCAAACCAGACCAAGTTACAGGTCAGATCTATAGAGGCGACCCCGCTCACAGTCAGAATGTCTGTTTTTCTAGGTATTTTTGAGCTATAAAGTCATCTGGAATTGAATAAATGTAAAGTAGAGCTGTTTAATGTCATATTGTGGAACACTCCAGGTCCAAAGCAGGTGATGGACCCCCAAACCAAACAGTTACACAGTGCAGCTTTAACTAAACAGATCTCCACTCCAAAACTGCTCAAATCAAGTGTCCTATTTTGAATTCAAGTCATTTTAGCTTGTGTTTTTGTTTTTTTGTGGTGTAGCAGCCCGTCCTGTACATACACTGTAAACTCATAGCACTGCGAGCTCAGAGGAGTCTCCAAAACTGTCCATTTCTTTTTTTTTTTTTGTAAAACTAGAGTTATCTGTGTTGTCTGTCTTTAATTTTAACTTAATTTGCATGAAGTTGCACTCATGTTAGTTCCAGTACTGTATCATAAGAAGCCAGCTCTGTGTGGAGGGTTGTCATGGTGACTGGGGTCAAATCAGTGTTTAATTTTTGTTTTTGTTTTATTTTTTTATTTTTTTTGCAAGACTACAATTTCACACGCAGACAAGCTTAGAAATGAGAAATTTAGTCTTAACTTGTCTTAAATTATTTTTTAAAAACCTGATTATTTTATATTATTGATCAATTTTGTAGTGATTTTTGTGGTGAATTTAAAGGTCCTATATTACGCAAAATTGACTCTTGTGAACTTTAAGTCATGTTATGTTGTTTCGTCCTCAAAAACAGACACAGGAGTTATGTTTTGTTTCATTCCCACATGTTTCAGTAATCCTTTATTATTAGTCTATCTACATCTTCAAAGCTAAAAATGTTCTGTTCCACCTTGTGATGTCATGAAGCGGTAGTTTGCAAGTGAACAGCTCATTTTACCTTTAGTTCAATAGAGATTGGCAATTCCAATGCTGAAATCATTCAAATTGAAGGTGTGTGGAGTTTAAACACACAGTGGAGCACTTCCTGTATGACATCACAAGGTGGAATGGAGTGTTTTCAGTTTGAGAGAAGAACTGAGCCTAAATCTGCAGGGTTTGTGTGTTAAACATGTGAATGAAACAAAACACAACTCCAGGTGTGTTTGTGATGAGGAAACGACATTAGAACAGATCAGAAAATAGTGGAATATCGAACCTTTAAAGGTCCCATGGCATGAAATTTTCACTTTGAGGTTTTTGAACGTTAATGTGAGCTCCCCTACCCTGTTTGTGGCTAAAAGTTGCGAAATGTGTAAACTGAGCATTTGCGATCCTTTTCTGCGTTTGAAAAAAAATTCTGAACAAGGGAATTTTCGCTCGGGGGGGAAAATACAAATGAATTTCCACCCCCGTCTGGATGTCTACCCACCGTCTCTGGAAATCACGCCCAGAGAATTTGGACCGTGAACGAGCTACGAAATGCGAGTTGCGTTTTTTTTATTTGCCCGGAGACACGTGAGAGTGTTTCCAGGCTCGGATGTCCTTTATCCGAGCCTCCGAACCTCTGAAACAGCAGTGGTTTAATTTTATTTTCTGTGGAAATGTGTTTTGTTTTTTTCTCATATCTTTAAGCACTTAAAACACGGAAGTGGGGCCAGCGCATCAGCGCACCGCTAATCCAGGAAACAGCGGCGTATTCGGCCACAACCCACCCGCTGCACTGGCCTGTCTCTGTCCTCCTCATTTGCATTCAAGCAACACGCCCATGCAGAATAAAGCATTTCAGAGACATAGTTATGAATAGAACTGTCTTCACGAGGCTCTCCCATGCACGGAGGCTTGATTGTGGAGAAGGATTCATATACAGTATTAGGGAACCACTAAGGCGCCATATAAAAGAAGTACCAAGACACACTTTTAAGTTGACTTATTTATATTCCCTTGTCTCTAAATGGACAATTTGAGAGTTGAGGAGAAGTAAAAATATCAAGTTGAGTCAGATGACTTCTTGCATGTAGCCACACTGTCTCTGTCTGACCCTGGACCTGTGCTGCTGATAAAAGTCTGTTATAAACTCTGTAATAGTGACATTTCTTCTTTAAAAGTGCACTGAGTAACTTTTCTGGTGGAGGTTTAGTCAAAGGCTTTTTTTCCATGGAGACGTTATTGCTTTGTCAGGCATTAACTGTATCTCCATGAAAACAAGCAAGTGGTCAGTGTTACAGGTCACATCTGTGGAGAGGCGACCCCGCTCACAGTAACAGTAAGAATACATACTTTCAAGGCATTTTTGAGCAGTAAAATCTATAAATAAATGACTGCTACATAGATATGCTTAATGCCATATTCTGGAGCATTTTTAAACAATATTTCCATGGTGACAAGTAGTGGTGGACCATACTATAAAGGTTACGCAGTGCCGCTTTAAAGCTGACTAACAATACCAGACAGGCTTTTAATACGGCTGCATGGTGTCCCTTTAACTCTGCAGAAATACATTTCTACTGGACTTAAAATGACTTAAATTTACAATATTTATCTTAATTTATTAAGTCTATAATATATGACCGATTTTAAGATATTATAAAAGTGCACTATGTAACTTTCCTGGTTGAGGTTTCAGCTTTAACTGGTATGTTCCACAGTATAGCATTACATTTATTATTATTAATCACACCTATTAATCATAGGTGTTTTTATTGCACAGACATTTCTTGAAAAACAGGCAGTACAGTGAAGGGGCTTGCCTCTCCACAGATCTGACCTGTCTTTTATTTATTTATTTATTTATTTATTTTGCACTTATACAACATATAACAAGAAAAAAGGGCACAATAGATCAAAAAGTAAGTGCTCAGGGATTAGAAGAGAGAGAGAGTGAAGATGAAATGAAAGAAATGATTATGAATGGACAACTGAAAGGTAAAATACTGGATCTTATTCACCACTTTTTAAAAGCCCCATATTACGCTATGTTCAGATCTCTGTTCTGTTGTCGTTTCCTCATCACAAATCGACCTGGAGTTGTATTTTGTTTCACTCACACGTTTTAACACACAAAAATCCTGTATATTTAGGCTGAGTTCTTCTCTCAAACCAAAAACTCTCTGTACTTGACAGGAAGTGCTCTGCTGTGTTTTTTAAATCCATACTAGAATCATCTGGATTATTTCAGGCTTGGAATTGCCAATCTCTACTGAACGAAAGGTAAAAGGAGCCGTTCTCTTGCAAACTATCGCTTCATAGCATCACAAGGTGGAACAGAACATTTTGAGTGTGAATATTGTGTGAATGAAGCAACACACAATATTCTAACGTCTCTATTATCCATTTTGCATAATATAGGACCTTTAAATTGTTTGGTCTTTCTAAAGGGCCTGATTTAAGTTTATTCTTGACAAGATAAATAGTAAAGCTGTATTAAAAATAATAATTGATAATAATAATATCTAATCTATTCATTTTCCTAAGAGTTTTGTATCGTCTTAAAGGGATAGTGCGGTTTTTTTTTTTGTTTTTTTTTTTTGTATCTGTATGGGTTTCCTTCTAAAAGTTCCGTGTGTTGACACCGGCTTACCTCTGACAGTCTCAGCTGATCCCGGTTCGGCTCGCTTTCTGGAGCCCACGTAAGTAGGTCCGGTAACTTCCCTGGAACATGAAATAAAGCTTGTTTTTCTTCTCAAAACAAAACATTTGTTAGAAAGGTGATATATTTGCGTCCCAAACAGTTGTCAACGAAACATCCAGCAGCGTATTTCGCATTCGCGTATTGTCTCTCTCCACTCGTATCACCCATGTTAACTCTATCAGCCTGTTCACTTGTAAACTTCGGCGTAGACATCCGCTGAAGGTGAACAGGCTGATAGAGTTAACATGGGCGTAGTGATACGAGTGGAGAGACAATACGCGAATGCGCAATAAGCTGCTGGATGTTTCGTGGACAACTGTTTCAGACGCAAATATATCACCTTTCTAACAAATGTTTTGTTTTGAGAAGAAAAACAAGCTTTATTTCATGTTCCAGGGAAGTTACCGGACCTACTTACGTGGGCTCCAGAAAGCGAGCCGAACCGGGATCAGCTGAGACGGTCAGAGGTAAGCCGGTGTCAACACACGTAACTTTTAGAAGGAAACCCATACAGATTAACATTTTTTTTTTAAAACGCACTATCCCTTTAAGCTACAGACAAGGTCACCTCTCTCTGTTCAATCAGGCCCATTGATACTAAGAATCATAGGAAACAACAGCCTGACGCTATCCTAGACTGTGTGGAACAGCCTTCCTCTTCCTGTCAGATCCTCTCAGTCTGTAACGCAGTTTAAGACAAGATTAAAAACTCATCTCTTTTCCCTGGCTTTTAATACTAGTTAGTCAGTTTTTTATTATAGTTTTTATTATAGTCCTTACACTGTTATATATGTATATGTTCTTTTGTCTTTTATCCTTCATGTGAAGCACTTTGGTCAACTGACGTTGTTTTTAAATGTGCTATAGAAATAAATATGAAATGAAATGAAATGAAAATCCTAGACACTTGATTCTCTGTCAGGTGCATTCAAAAGTGACAAAATAAAAAATACTAGGCAGAAATTTGAGAACTATACAGAAACAACAGCAAGACATCATAGCGGCAGGAAGGACTAATTGTCCTTTGCTCAAACACTTGGTGAATTAGGTCCATTATTTTACTCTTTAAATCAAACGCATGACTTGTAATTTAAAGGTGAACTATGTAACTTTTCTAGAGGTTACGCAGAGTACGTGTCTCCATGGAGATGTTATTGCTTTGTCTGGAGTGTTCCACAGTATGGCATTAAACTCGTCAATGTTCACAGAAGCAAGCAGAAGCAGTTGATACTACAGGTTACAAGCCGGATCTGTGAAGTGGCGTTCCTGCTTATTGTGTGAATGCGTGCTTTGTTTTCTGAACTGTCAAAACATTTGTAATTGAATAAATGCAAGACTGTGGGACATTCCAGGCAAAGCAGTAACATTTCTATGGAAACCAGCAGGTGGCAGTCCTCCTCCAGAACACAAGTTACATATTGTGCCTTTAAAAACATGGACAAAATGATTTTCTAGAGAGTATAGTGAAAGTTGAGGAGGTGTTTGTGAAACTGTTGAGGCATGTTTTTGTAGTTTGTCTTTTTGTACCACTTTAAAGGTGCTGTACTTATTTTTTCTGTCTTAAAAAAAGAGCTAGTTCCTTTCAAATAGTTTGCAGTGGTCCAAAATTCTTCCTCACTTACCTTATGCATTCAGAGGATCCAAATAACTCACCATGATGAGTTTATAAGAGCTTTTCACAACTCTCAGAGACCAGAGACCTTCTTGATTCTTTGACAGTGGTTTGATTCGATGCAGATAGTACCTCAAAGATGCATTGTGTAACTTTTTGTTTTGGGGTCAGTCATTGAGCTGCTTGGAATGTTCCACAAATCTGACCTGTAACTTGGTCTGGTTTGGTCTCAATGAAGATAGAAAGGTTTAATACCGTACTGTGAAACATTCCAGACCAAGCAATAACAACTCTATGGAGAAAAACCTTTGACGGAGCCTCCCCCAGAAAAGTTACACAGTGCACCTTTACGAGCTGCTTATACAATGCATCTGTACAGTGGTGGATGAAGTACTCAGTGTTGTTCCTTAAGTAAAAGTACAAATACGAGGGTAAAAAAGCTACTCAAGTCAAAGTAAAACTATCACATGAAAAAAATCTACGTAAAAGTATTAAAGTAACTGTTTAAAATGTACTTTTAAGAGTAAAAATTACAAATATTTTGCAGATTATTAAGTATGAAATGTAGTGATTTTTGATCATGGATTTATTTTAAGTGATTCAATTCATTTCATTTTTCTCGTTGTTTTTGTGTATTTGGTTTGCTCAGAGTTGGGACAGAAACTCAGTTTAAATGTGCTAAAAATGTGCTCAAAGTACTTTTTACTTTTCAGACCAGATCTAAAACGTAGTGGAGGAGAAAGTACAGATAGAGGTTTTTAAATGTAGTGAAGTAAAAGTAAAAAGGATCCACTGTAAAATGTACACATACCTAAATTTGTACTTAAAGGTCCCATGGCATGAAATTTTCACTTTCTGAGGTTTTTGAACGTTAATGTGAGCTCCCCCCCCATGGTTAAAAGTTGCGAAATGTCTAAACTGAGCATTTGCGGTCCTTTTCTGCGTTAGAAAAAAAAACACAGCTCAAACGGGCGATTCTCAACAAGGCACCTTATTGACGTCAGCTCGAAAAATGCAGCTCCACCCCCGTCTGTGTCTCTACTCAGCGTCTCTGTATATCACGGCCAGAGAGTTTGGACTGCAGAGGAGCTACGCAATGCGAAATACGTTTTTTTATTTGCCTGGAGGCACGCGCGAGTGTTTCTAGGCTCGGAAGTCCTTTACCCGACCCTCTGGACCTCTGAAACAGCAGTGGTTTAATTTTATTTTCTGTGGAAATGTGTTTATTTTTCAATGGAACGCTTCTCATCTGTTCCTCCGCGCAAAAACGCGGAAATGGGTCAGAGCGGACAGCTGAGAGCTGAGAGCGGAGAGTTTGGCCATGCCCCCACCCTCTACTATAGGCCATCTCTTTTCTCCTCATTTGCATTCAAGCAACAACTCCCATAATTGACTGTTCAGAGAGAGAAAAATTACTCTTTCTCATCTTATCTCTGTTTCTCTTGCACTGAGTGTTGATTTTGAAGAAGGATTCATTTACAGTATTAGGGAACCATTAAGTACCATGTCATGGGACCTTTAAGTATTCTACTTTTACCTTTATTCCTTTTACTCAAATACATGTGAGAAAAAAATCAGGTAGAGTTCCTTTATTGTTTTGACTTGGGGGCAGAGTTTTACACGAGAGCGGTGTGTTTTGGGGTGTTTTACTGTGTTTTAGTGTGTTTTTGTGGAGGATTACAGTGCAGCAGATCAGAGGAAGTCATACAGTCTGTGGTCACCCAGTCTGGTTCTGAAGAGGGGCTGTTTTCACTCTGTTCACATGGCTTTGGTTTTTACGGAAGCCCACAAGGAACATTTGGTCATATCCAAAAAGTGCGCTATGGGACATTTTTCGGGAGGAGGGTCACTCTCCATGGAGACATTACTACTACTCTGTCTGAAATGTTCCAAAATATGGCATTCAACTAGAATCCTGAGCTTTCAAACTCATGAGAATCCATCTTCATCCATTCATCTGCAACTCCCCGCTGGTCCATTCAGCTCCACAGAACTTTTTGTCTTATTGTTTTTATATTTCATATTTTCTGACAACAATTTTTTTTAATTAATAATGGCTAACAAGGTTCCAGGTGTTTAGAGTTTGAAAATATGCTGCTACACATTAATTTAACCAAATGTTATGTCATTTTACTATAGAAACATGTCATTTGGCTGCTGTGGTGAAAAACTCAGGTTAAAGGAAAAGTAACGTTTTTTTTTTTACAATTTGAGCCTTATTTCGGTAATAAAACAAGTTGTTTTACTCACCCATAGCACTTTGGTGTCATATGGAGCATTTCCGGAGATGTTTTAGATTAGCGTTAGGCTAACGCCGTTAGCCTAGCGCGACTTATAGCCATAGCTCGGGGCATTCCCAGAGCATGTAATATGCCCCGTGCGGGCTCCAAATAACACAAACTTTAGCACTTTTCAAATCATAGAAGCTCGATGTCTTTAGTCTACGATTTCGTTTGAATCAAAAGTGGCCTGTAATCCGAGATTTATCCATAGTTTACAGCTATGCGTTCCATGTTTGGGTCCCGGGAGCTGAGAGCACACTCCGCGCATGCGCACTGGCGTCCTCATCTACTCGAATCTATGGCTAAATCTCGGATTACAGGCCACTTTTGACCAAACAAAATCATAGACTAAAGACATCGAGCTTCTATGATTTGAAAAGTGCTAAAGTTTGTGTTATTTGGAGCCCGCACGGGGCATATTACATGCTCGGGGAATGCCCCGAGCTATGGCTATAAGCCGCGCTAGGCTAACAGCGTTAGCCTAACGCTAATCTAAAACATCTCCGGAAATGCTCCATATGACACCAAAGTGATATGGGTGAGTAAAACAACTTGTTTTATTACCGAAATAAGGCTCAAATTGTAAAAAAAAAACGTTACTTTTCCTTTAACATAAAACTAATATACTCATTTATTCAGTTAAAGGTCTTTTGATGCAATAAAAACCTTTAAATCTTGGATTATTACTGTGAATCTGACATGTAACTTGGTCTGGTAGTGCTACTTAAATGCCATAATCTGGAACATTCGAAGTAATAAAAGTAATAGCGTATCCATGGAAACGAGCAAGCACAGTACCCCCTGCAAGAAAAGCTAGTTAAAGATGATCCCTGTTTTTGAGGTTGGAATTATTTACTGCAATGTGACTTGCTGCTGGAGAATGACTTTTGATCTTTCTGGGCTTGTTCTCTTGTGTATTTAATGCTGTAGTTATTATTATTATATTGAGTTTGTCTATAGTTTTTTCACAGCCTTTGGTTCATATTTAAACAAAATCAGATCGATCTAAAAACTTGCTGTCTTCCTCCATCTCGGCTTCTGCGACGTCAACTGTGCAGTGCAAAAATCAACATCTTTTACAATTAAACATTAAACGTGCACTCACTTTTCTCCATAGAGACCTTATTGCTTTGTCTGGAATGTTTCACAATATGGCATTAAACCTTTATATATTCACGGAGACCAAGTTACAGGTCAGATCTGTGAAGAAGCGACCCCGTTCACAGTCAGAATGCCTGTTTTTCCAGGTATTTTGGAGCGATAATCTGTAATCTGTAATTTATTAAATGTAAAGTAGAGCTTTTTAATGTCATACTGTGGAACATTCCAGGCAGAGCAATGACATATCTATAGAACCAAGCAGGCAACGGACCCCCACACCAAAAAGTTACACAGTGCATCTTAGTTTTTCCATTTAAATGATTTTGTAAGTTGCAAGCATATCAAATAAAGTCCCAGTCTCCATGGAGATGTTATCGCTTTGCCCGGAATGTTCGTTACTTTGGCTTTCAACTTAAATCTTGCATTTGTTCAAGTCTTATTGCCGAAAAATATCTGGATAAACATGCATTCTTACGGTGAGTGGGGTTGGCTGTCACTCCACATACGTATCTGACTTCTTGCCTCCAGATATGTTTAATACCACACTGTGGAATATTCCAGGTAAAGAAATAAGATCTCGAGACAAGCAACTGGTGGACACGCTACCAGAAGAGTTACATAGTGAATCCTAAAGTAGATGAATGTAAAATCGTAAAAGAATTAGTTGGGAAAAGGTGATAAATTACGTTGTTTTAAACATCCTGTATTACACAAAACTGACTCTTGTGAGTTTTAAGACATGTTCTAATGTTGTTCCCTCCTCAACAACAGACCTGGAGTTGTGTTTTGTTTCATTCACACATGTTTGAGTCATACTTTATTATTAGTCTGTCTACATCTCCCAAGCTCCAAATGCTCTGTTCCACCTTGTGTTGTCATGAAGTGGTAGGTTTTAAGTGAACAACTCCATTTACCTTTAAGTTCAGTAGAGATCGGTAATTCTAGGGCTGAAATCCTCCAGTTTAAAAACACAGTGGAGCACTTCCTGGCAACCATTTTGTATACTGTGGTCCAAAGCACAAAAATTAAACATTAAAAAGCTTTTGGACATTAGCGATCTAGGTGTGCTATGCATTTTTTCACTTTTAAATTACTGTTCCTTGCATTTGCACCTCTACAAGAACTTTGGTGTTTTCAGTTTCCTTTGATGGCAGATCCTGTATTCCCACATGACATCACAAGGTGGAACAGAGTGGGGTTTTTTCTGTTTGAGAGAAGAACTCAGTCTAAATCTGCAGGGTTTGTGTGTTAAATGTGTAAAAACTGGATTAAAACTGGACTAAAACTGGACTAAACCTGGATTAAAACTGGATTAAAACTGGACTAAACCTGGATTAAAACTGGATTAAAACTGGATTAAAATTGGATTAATGCTGGACTAAACCTGGACTGAAACTGGACCAAAACTGGACTAAAACTGGATTAAAACTGGATTAAAACTGGATTAAAACTGGACTGAAACTGGACCAAAACTGGATTAAACTGGATTAAAAATGGATTAAAACTGGACTAAACCTGGACTGAAACTGGACCAAAACTGGACTAAAACTGGATTAAAACTGGACTAAAACTGGATTAAACCTGGATTAAACCTGGACTGAAACTGGACTAAAACTAGATTAAAACTGGATTAAAACTGGACTAAACCTGGACTGAAACTGGACCAAAACTGGACTAAAACTGGATTAAAACTGGATTAAACCTGGACTGAAACTGGACCAAAACTGGACTAAAACTGGATTAAAACTGGATTAAAACTGGACTAAACCTGGACTGAAACTGGACCAAAACTGGATTAAAACTGGATTAAAACTGGACTGAAACTGGACTAAAACTGGATTAAAACTGGATTAAAACTGGACTAAAACTGGACTGGATGTGAAAACTGGATGCGTTTCACATGTGTGAATGTAACAAAACACAATAAAACAAAATCACTTTGTGATGAGGAAACTACATTAGAACAGATCAGAAAATAGCGTAATATGGGCCCTTTAAAGCAAAATGTTCTTTATTTGAACTGAAACACACATGAAACAGAGAAAATATTTTGAATTTAAGCCCTTTTCACTCTTACATTTTTGCAGTGTGTGTGTCTTATATTTTTGGTGCCTGTATTGTTATTGTAAAGTGCTGTATAAAAGAGTATCAAAGCAATCTTATCCCCGGTCTATCTCTGTCCACGTTTTTCTGTGACATTTCTGTTTTTTCTCATCTCTTTTTGAAGGGGAGTTCGAAGCTGACACCTTTGCATTTGTGCCAAACCTGTTGCAGACATTTTGTGTGGAGTGTATTTGAATCTATGTGTTATATTTCTGCACTGAGGACTGGACTCGTAAGGGTTTCCACTGTGGAACATTTGAGGAAAAGTAGGAATTAATATGGAATAAAAGCTACTTGTTCGTTGGCTTATGTCATTTGAGTCGATCTTATGGCAATATTGTGAGGAGAGCTGGAGCAGACGAGAGCAGTTTTGCAAGGACAATATGGGATTTCTGTAATTCAAATGAACTCAGTACTTTTCTATTTTTGTGGTACAATGATTTTTGGGTCCTTTTATTTTCAAATGATGTGAGAAAAAGGTGAAAATTGTTGACACCTGCATATTTTAGTTTTATAATCTGGTCATTACTGCTGTAGTCCTGGTGGAACCTTTTTAGTTTAAAGTCCATGAAAACTCCAAGATAAGACCTGGTTTAGTCCAAGTTAAGATCTGATTTTGTTCCCATTTGGATCTTTCCTGGTTCAGTTCTGGTTTAGTCCTGATTCTGTCCTTGTTTAGACCTGGTTTAGATCTGGGTTAGTCCTTGTTTAGACCTGGTTTTGTCATTTGATCTTCGCTGGCTAAGATGGTGTAGATTTTCTGAAGTAGACCTGGTTTAGTTCTAGTTTAGTCCTAGTTTAGTCCTAGTTCAGACCTGGTTTAGCTCTAGTTTAGGTCCTGGTTTAGTCCTAGTTCAGACCTGGTTTAGCTCTAGTTTAGGTCCTAGTTTAGTCCTAGTTCAGACCTGGTTTAGCTCTAGTTTAGGTCCTGGTTTAGTCCTAGTTCAGACCTGGTTTAGCTCTAGTTTACTCCTGGTTTGGTCCTAGTTCAGGCCTGGTTTAGCTCTAGTTTAGGTCCTGGTTTGGTCCTAGTTCAGACCTGGTTTAGCTCTAGTTTAGGTCCTGGTTTAGTCCTAGTTCAGACCTGGTTTAGCTCTAGTTTAGGTCCTGGTTTGGTCCTAGTTCAGACCTGGTTTAGCTCTAGTTTAGTCCTGGTTTGGTCCTAGTTCAGACCTGGTTTAGCTCTAGTTTAGTCCTGGTTTGGTCCTAGTTCAGACCTGGTTTAGCTCTAGTTTAGTCCTGGTTTGGTCCTAGTTCAGACCTGGTTTAGCTCTAGTTTAGTCCTGGTTTGGTTCTAGTTCAGACCTGGTTTTGTAGGCTGGCTGGTGGATACATATTCTTGAATAGACCTGGTTTAGTTGTTTGGTTCAAGTTTAGTCCTAGTTTAGACCTGGTTTAGGCCTGTTGTAAACCTGGTTTAGTCCTGGTTGGGTCTGGTTTTGTAATTTCTTCTTGAGTAGACTGGTTTAGTTCTGGTTTAGTCCGTAAAACCCTGGACTTTTGTGAGATTGTGAGGCTTGGTTGTATCCTCCGTCTGCTCCAGCTCTATTCCCACCTTCACTTTTCAAACCAAACCTTTGTGATCTTTTGTAGTTTTTTGCCCAGTTCTCAGTCCCTGTGTAAAGTTTGTGTCTGTTCTGTAGTTTAAGCCTCTGTCCCATCTGTCCGTCCGTTCATTTGACTCAAGCCAACCTTTTTCTTTTGTAAATAAATAAAATGTCAGCTATATTAAAACAGATCTAAATATTGCTACAAGAGTCATGTTGTCTTTATACTGTTTAGTAAAGTCTTTATCTCTCTGTATCTGTCTACATCTCCAAACCTCAAAATGTCCTTTTCCACCTTGTGATGTGTCAGTTTTAGAAAATGGGTCAGAAGGAGGTCTGAAGGAAGGCATTATTCGAAATTGAGGTTATTCAGCATTTTAATGTAAAAATAGCAGAATACAAACGAAATGGTGACATCAGACATCTTCAGCAGTCATGTTGAAGCTTTAGCAGAGAGACGTCGCCCGTGAAGAGGGACATGGAGAGAGCCCCCAGTGGGGTCAGATCACACACACCCCCACACACACAAACTCCACAAGGGGCTGTCTTTAAATACAGTACAGACTGTTGAATGTTGCTGATGTCATAAATATTCAACAGTACAGACTGTTGAATATTTATGACATCAGCAACAGCTAACCTATAGGAGAATAGTTTAGCTATGCAGACCATATAAAGAACTCCCCAGCTTTAGCTAAGAAGACCAGTTTTCCCAATAGTCGGCCAAAATATTGATGGATAGGGAGCAGGTGATGTCAACACAGCCCAGGATAGTCTATGTATGTATTAAGTTACGCTTAGCTGTTCACAGAACACAGGGTTAAAACACAGAAGAACCAGTAGTAGGCAGAGATGACAGTTTTCATATGTAAGTACACATGTAAATTAAATATGAGATCCCACAGATGTAATGAAGCGAGAGTTTTCATCTTAACAGCTCCTTTTATGTTTTGTTCAGTGGAGATTGGCAATTCATACATAGCGTAATATGGGCCCTTTAAAGTCCAGGTTACAGATCAGATCTATGGAGAGGCGACAAACCACTCTGACAGTAAAAATGCATGCATGTTTTTTTCAAGGTATTTTTGAGCCAAAGAAACATGCAAAATTGATAAATCTACTGGTAAAGCAATAGCATTTCCATGGAAACAAGCAGGTGACATACGTAGTACACCTTTAAGTCCAGATTAACCACATTGTTCCTGTTTCTACTGTCTCCTTCGGTATTTTTAGTTCAAACCAGGTATCTGAAAACTGTGAATGTCTCTTTCCCCTCTCTCCCCCCTTTTCTCACTCTTTCAATCCCCCTCCGCCCTTCTTCCTCTCTCTCGCTCATGAAGAGTGTGTCAATCCGCAGTGAAAGTTCTGAACTCTGAGTCTGCACCACATCCTCTTCCTGGTGTTAGCCACAGTTCAGCCTCGACTGCAGCAACATCCAGGGCACAGTTTAAAGTCCCTCAAGAGCTGGTTTAGACTAATGAGGAAACTGTGTACTTCTACTACTACTACTACTACTACTACTACTACTACTACTACTACTACTACTACTACTACTACTACTACTACTACTACTACTGTACTACTACTATTAATAAACCCCCAAATATCCATCACCTAAGGCTGCCTCAAGACTACTACTACTGCTGCTACTGAAACTTGTACTGCTACTACTACTGCTACTGCTACAACTAATACTACTACTACAACAACTGCTACTACTGCTGCTCTTACTACTAATACTACTACTAGAACTACTACTACCATTACCGCTCTACCACCACCACCGCTACTACGGCTGTTATAAATACTGATACTACTATGGAACGGAATGGAAATGTTTATTTGTCACTGTAAACAACGAGATGAGATCAGATACTACACCTACAACAACAAATACTACTACTACTACCACTACTACTACTACTACTACCGCTACTACTGCTACTAAAACTAATACTGCTACTACTACTACTACTACTACTGCTACTACTGCTACTACTACTACTACTACTACTACTACTACTACCGCTACTACTACTGCTACTACTACCGCTACTACTACTACTTACTACTGCTACTACTACTACTAAAACTAATACTGCTACTACTACTACTACTACTACTACTACTGCTACTACTACTACTACTACGACTGCTACTACTACTACTACTACTACTACTACTACTACTACTACTCCCGCTACTACTACTGCTACTACTACCGCTACTACTACTTACTACTGCTACTACTACTACTAAAACTAATACTGCTACTACTACAACTATTACTACTACTGCTACTACTACTACTGCTACTAGTACTACTACCGCTACTACTAGTACCGCTACTACTACTACTACCGCTACTACTACTACTACCGCTGCTACTACTACTACCGCTGCTACTACTACTACTACTACTACTACTACTACTACTACTACTACTACTAAAACTAATACTGCTACTACTACAACTACTACTACTACTACTACTACTACTACTACTACTACTACTACCACTGCTACTACTACTACTACTATTAGTAGTAGTAGTAGTAGTAGTAGTAGTAGTAGTAGTAGTAGCAGTAGTAGTAGTAGTAGCAGTAGTAGTAGTAGTAGTGGTAGTAACTACCACTGCTACTACTACTACTACTGCTACTACTACTACCACTGCTACTACCACTGCTACTACTACTACTACTACTACTACTGCTACTACTACTGCTACTACTACTACAACTATTACTATTACTGCCAATGCTACTTCTACTACTACTATTACTCCTGCTGCTGCTGCTGCTACTACAGGAATTACTCATCTCTACTGAACAAAAGGTAAAAGGAGCTGTTCACTTGAAAACTACAGCTTCATGACATCACAAGGTGCAACAGCACATTTGGAGTTTTTGGAGATGTAGACAGACTAATAATAAAGGGTCACACAAACATGTGTGAATGAAACAAAACACAACTCCAGATCTGTTTTTGAGGAGGGAACAACATTAGAACATTACTGAAAATTCACAAGTCACTTTTGTTTGAATATAGGACCGTTAAATGTCAGATTTTTATTAACCAAATGAATCTTGTCCAAACTTTTCACATCTTTATGAGTATTTGAAGTCCCTTTAGTGCAGTTCTCCTTGTGCATTACTGCATGTCCCTCGTACAGTAGTCAGCAGAGCAGTTCAAAGCCTGTTATTGGTTAAACAGGGGCTGAATGAGCGTTTTCGTTTTATTGAGTTGCTTTACGGGCCCCTGGAGTCTGTGGGCCCCGGACACAGGGTCATTATCTCCAGCCTGAGGGGCCAATGGGGTCTGTGCTGCTAAAAAACAATGCTTTGTACATTTATTTTTAAAATCCCAGCAGGAATTATACACAGATCCAAACAGAGGGCACGGGGCAGATCAGACACATAAAATAGTGTATTAAAGGCTTTCAAATAAAAACACATGGAGTTTTTTTTCCTGCAATATTTTTTCCATGTATTTACTTAGTTAAAGGTGCACTGTGGAACTTTTCTCAGTGTGTTATTGTGGTTCACAGTATTGGACCGCTAAATGGAGACAAACAAAATGACAGGTCAGATCTGTGGAGAAGGGACAGTGTCTTAAAGGGACACACCGACAGCGAAACTATTTTTTTCTGTTTTTTGTTTTTTGGCGGTTCATGTCTCTGAGCACACCAGCTTTCATGTGGAAACAACTACAGTGTCCACTCTGCAGAGAAAGATGTGTTAATATTTATTTAAATCAGCCTGTGTCCATAGAGTTATACAGGAGTTCAAAGGCAATTTTCTCAAAATACATTTCTCCCATAGAGAAATAAGAATCAGCCCTTAAAGGGATATGCCACCCCCAGGTCAAATTTGGGCATCTCCCCACATTCCAGAGACTAAAACAAGTGATGAAAAGCGTTTTCCTGGTCACCCAGCCATTGTCCGAGTCTGTTAGCACTGACCGCCGCGCGCAAAGCCGAAAAGCCGAAGCACACAGCACGCAGCGTAACGGGGGAACTCCCTTCCTGGTGCGTAAACAGGGATTCCCCTGTCCGCGTGCTGTGTGCTTCGTCTGTCTTTTTCCGCACTGAAAAATAGTTCCCACCCAAAATGACCAAGTCAAGCTCTCCGTGTTGATTTGCACATTTATTTGCACTCGATATGAATGCGCACTACACAGAAAGTAATTGGGAAAAGCATCGAGCAAATTAATTCCTTTTGGCCGAAATCTTTCTCTGGCGCCGTTGCCTCCAGTCTAACGCGGAGTAGCTGCAGCTGCAGCTGCGTGCGGCGGTCAGTGCTGACAGACTCGGACAATGGCTGGGTGACCAGGAAAACGCTTTTCATCACTTGTTTTAGTCTCTGGGCTGTGGGGAGATGCCCAAATTTGACCTGGGGGTGGCATATCCCTTTAAGAAGAAGAAGAAGAAGAAGAAGAAGAAGAAGAAGAAGACACGCTTTATTCATCCCCCGTAGGGAAATTATTTCTCTGCATTTGACCCATCCTTCAGGAGCAGTGGGCAGCTCGTCTTTCAGGCGCCCGGGGACCATCTCCATGATCTTGTTGCTCGGCTTGGTCAGGACCTCAGCTGGAGGATTTTACCTGGAGCATGTTTTGGGTTGATGGGGGAAACTGGAGTACCTGGAGGAAACCCACCCAGACACGGGGAGAACATGCAAACTCCACACAGAAAGGCTCGGGTGACCCGGGGATCGAACCCGGAACCTTCTTGCTGTGAAGCGTGAGTGCTAGCCACTCAGCCACCGCAACAAGATTTTGATGAAAAGTACACAAGGATTTTTTTAAATGTCTAATTCCAATTCTAATTTATTCAATAAAACCTGGCGTTTTTCATGTTTCTGCTTTAAATGTCAATCAAAATGGTGAATTTTGTCTGTTTTTACACCTTTTATATGAAAACATGACATGATGAAAAGCTGTAAGACATTTTTTTTCTTACATTTCTTGTGTCTCACCTTAATCATTAAAAGCACCTCTAATTGAAGAAATAAATTCAAGATGAACACATTTAACACCATACTGCCAAATATCAAATTCACAGCATTGCAAACTGTGAAATGCCAATTACCTTTTACTACTACAGTAGTACTTGGGGTGACATTGAATAACCTTCTTTTGACTGCAAATGCGCTTTACAAGTAACAAAACCAACTCTAATTGATTACTTTAATTCTGTTGAGTAGGCTATAGACCAGGGGTGGGCAAACTTTTTGACTCGTGGGCCACAAAGGGTTCTAAAATTTGACAGAAGGGCCGGACCGGGAGCAGGTGGATTTAGTGTTTTGGTAATCCACCTCATAAGAGCAAAAAATAACATGGGATACGTAGAAAACATGTGCTTTATTTCAAATAAAATTTAAAGCAATACAACAAAATGTCCATCTTTCAAGTTCCACAGTATTTAGCTATTTATTGAAATGACTCTTAAAACACGGAAAATTTAATTAATAAAATACAGCTTTTTTTTTTTAATTATTACTAACAGTTACTGTTTTAAAGCACTGAAAGTTCTGTTCTCCTTCAGGTTCTTTCGTTCTTTCATTGACTGCTTGCTAGCATAGTTAGCATGTTTTGTGGCAAAGTGACGGCTGATGTTATATTCTTTAAAACCGCTACAGTCTCTTGGCATATCAGGCATACAGCAGCTGATAAAAATATTTACTTGTCCACTCCTTATTAAACACTCGACATTCTCTGTCCACTTTTCTTTTCTTAGCTCCGCTCACCTTTACAGGAGGGCTGAGGGGTCCAAGAGTAAAGCACAAACGTGGAGCAAAACGCACCTCAACAAAGGTCAATGTAACTGTGCGCCAGCTGTTGGAAAACACCAGAATTGCACAGAAATTAAAGCATTAAAACATTAACAAGGTTTATTAATATAATTCCTTCAAGTTCGGCGGGCCAGATGAAAAAGCTTAACGGGCCGCATATGGCCCCCGAGCCATAGTTTGCCCATGCCTGCTATAGACCCATTAAAGGGATAGTTTTTAAAAAAAATGTGAATCTGTATGGCGTCCCCTTCAGCAGTGTCGTGCATTAACACTGACTTACCCCTGACAGTGTCCTCTGAGCCGAGTTCTGCCCCGGTTCTGGCGCTGACGAAAGTAGGTCCGGCAAGTTAGCGGGGACAGTTATTAAAGGGATATGCCACCCCCAGGTCAAATTTGGGCATCTCCCCACAGTGCGGAAGAATACAGCCGAATCACGCAGCACGCTGCCAGGGGAATCCCAGTTACGCACCGGGAAGGGAGTTCCCCTGTTGCACAACGTGGTGCGTGATTCGGCTGTATTCTTACGCACTAGAAAATAGTTCCCACCCAAAATGACCAAGGCAAGCTCTCCGTGTTGATTTGCACATTTATTTGCACTCGATATGAATGCGCACTACACAGAAAGTAATTGGGAAACGCATCGAGCAAATTAATTCCTTTTGGCCGAAATCTTTCTCTGGCGACGTTAGACTCCAGTCTAACGCGGAGGAGCTGCAGATACCGCGGCGGTCAGTGGCGACAGACTCGGACAATGGCTGGGTGAGCAGGAAAACGCTTTCCACCACTTATTTTAGTCTCTGGACTGTGGGGAGATGCCCAAATTTGACCTGGGGGTGGCATATCCCTTTAATTCTGTTGAGTAGGCTATAGACCCATTAAAGGGATAGTTTTTTTTTTTTCATGTGAATCTGTATGGCGTCCCCTTCAGCAGTGTTGTGCATCAACACTGACTTACCCCTGACAGTGTCCTCTGAGCCGAGTTCTGCCCCGGTTCTGGCGCTGACGAAAGTAGGTCCGGCAAGTTAGCGGGGACAGTTATTAAAGCTTGTTTTTCTTCTCAAAACAATATTTGTCCAAAAAGTGATATATTTGCGTCAGTAAACAGTTGCACAAGAAAAAGTCAGCAGTCTAAATCGCTTGGTGCTATTTTCTCTCGAGTCGTATCACTGCACGCCTGTTATTATTATTAGCCTGTTCACTTGTAAACATCGTCACTTACAAGAGAACAGGCTAATAATAAATGCACGACACTGCTGAAGGGGATGCCATACAGATTCATATAAAAGAAAAAATGAACTATCCCTTTAAACATGATATACAGTATTTGAATACAGAATATGTGTCAGCTAAACAGCTCAACTTGGTTTCTTTATTGTTATTCTGTGACATTGGCTTAACCTTATTTTACATGAATTTTTGAAGTAACTTATAGACCTATTAAAGGCCTATTCAATGGTAAATGGTCACACTTACCTGCCTGTCAAAGCCTGATCCCGTCAGATCTCAGCAGCTAAGCAAGGCAGGGCCTGGTTAATAAGTGGATGGGAGACGAGTGGGAATTCCAGGAGCCACAGGGGGGCGCCAGTTGCAAAAAACTGTCGTTGTGTCCTTAGGCAAGACACTTCACCAACATTGCCTAGTATGAAAGTGATGTGTTGGAGGTGGTCGGAGGGGCCGATGGCGCAGATTGACAGCCTCACTTCTGTCTGTCTGCCCCAGGGCAGCTGTGGCTACAGAAAGTAGCTTACACCAAGTGTGGACTGAATGAATAATGAACTGTAAAAGTGCTTTGGGTGTCATGAAAGGCGCTATATAAATGCTATGAATTATTATTACTTTTATACAGCGCTTTTCCACCTTCAAGCCACTCAAGGCACTTTACTTTATAACAAGGAACCACACACACATTCATACACCAGAGTATGCAGGCACTGGGGGCGAAGTGGGTTAAGTGTCTTGCCCAAGGACACAAAGACAGCAATCTTTAGTGAGAACTGGAATCACACCACCAACCTGTGGATCAGTGGATGTAACTGCTCGGTCAATGATGTTTTGAGAGCGGGATATTAAACATGATATATCTGAATACAGAATATGTGTCAGCTAAACTCAACTTGTGTCTTGAATGTGATTCTGTGACATTGGCTTAAAGGAGAATTAACGTTTTTTACAATCTGAGCCTTATTTTGGTAATAAAACAAGTTGTTTTACTCACCCATAGCACTTTGGTGTCATATGGAGCACTTCCGGAGATGTTTTAGATTTGCGATCTCCGTAACGTGAGTTCTCGGGGCACATGTTTGCGGTCTCCAAATAACACAAACTTTAGCACTTTTCAAATCATAGAAGCTCAATGTCTTAGTCTACGCTTTCGTTTGAGTCAAAAGTGGCCTGTAATCCGAGATTTATCCATAGTTTCGAGTAGATGAGGACGCCAGTGCGCATGTGCGGAGTCACAGCTTATTTCGCTCTCAGCTCCCGGGACCCAAACATGAAACGCAAAGCTGTAAATTATGGATAAATCTCGGATTACAGGCCACTTTTGACTCAAATGAAAGTGTAGACTAAGACATTGAGCTTCTATGATTTGAAAAGTGCTAAAGTTTGTGTTATTTGGAGACCGCTCGGGGCATATATTACATCAGGGCTCTCAAGTTTTGAGCGGGGTCGTGCGTGAGATTGCGTAATTTCCGAGGAGCAGGGGGGGGGTGAACAATTTTTCCCGGGGGGGGGGGGGGGGGGGGGGGGGGACGTGAGAAATGCCGTGTGCACGTCAAATTGTGTTGAATTTGTCTAAAGAGCAAACTTAAACTACAAAGCAAGTTATTACCTGATGGTTCTCAGTTTGTTTTATCATCACCGTCAGTCGCTGTGTGCGCTTAGCAGCTGAAACTAGTCTGCCCAACAACAGAGCAATCTATTTTCTGATTGGCTGAAACTGAGATTTTTTTCCGGGGAGCGGGGCGGGGAGGAGGGGGGAGTTTTTTTCGCTGAAAACGCGCAGTGCCTGCATAAACTGAGCCACACAGACCGATTTTCTGAGCACAAAAAAATAAAATAAAAAATCAGCGTGAGAAATGCCACGTGTGGCGTGTGTCACACTCTCAATGCGTGAGACTTGAGAGCTCTGTAACTCTCAACTATCCGTAACTAGCTCTGTAACTATCAGTAACACGAGTTCTCGGGGCATATAATTATATATGCCCCGAGAACTTGTGTTACGGATATAAACATCTCCGGAAGTGCTCCAAATGACAAAGTGCTATGGGTGAGTAAAACAACTTGTTTTATTACTGAAATAAGGCTCAGATTGTAAAAAAAAAAAACAAAAAAAAAAAAAAACCGTTAATTCTCCTTTTTAACCTTATATGAATGCTGTGTTGCTGCACGAGTCCACGGTCCTGCTCCGTGCTCCGTGTACATATCCGGCGCTAGGACCCGGGAGTGGGCGCACGGAGCTCCGCGGAGGCCCTGCGGAGAGAGCGGCGCATCTGGAGCAGAGCTGGCCGGGCAGGGGAGGCGGAGGACGGGGAGAGAAGAGGAAGGAGGCTCCGGGAGCGAAGCGAGACAAAAAGGGCTTAGGCCTAGGACTCGGGAAAACCGGGTAACGAGCACAGCACACGCGCGCATTTCCACACAATTAACCCTAAACAGTCAGTGATGTAAGAGGCGAGATCTGAGGCGCTGTGCCTGCAGGAAGACTCGACGAAAACGCGATTTGGTGTCATGCATTTTCTGCCGCTGCAGCTTAGTATTTGGAGACTATATATGTACTTGAACTTGGCTTTATTTTAGACTTAAGATTCCAGATTTTGTAGCGTAACCGCAAAATCAAATTAAACCGGAATCTTCTTTATAGGCCTCCAATTTGTGGCTACATCCCCTGGGTCGCAAGCTGCTGCATACTTCCACTAGTACTCCTGCTACTACTACTACTACTACTACTCACTACTACTCACATACCAACAACTTTATCATCCAAATGTCATGAATTATAAATAGATTTAGTTACGTCGGGTGAGAGCATCGCGCGCCTTTGACCTAGCGTGCGTAAAAATCACCATCCAGTGGCCTTGGTTACCACAATAAATTATTTTCTGGCTTGACGGCTACATGCAATTATTCTACCCAAGTCCAGAGAGGAGAGAGAAGAGGAGAGGAGAGGCGGTGGGCTGTTAAATCCACCACTCCACGCTCATCTTAAATCTTTAAATGGCGTGAAATAACACATGGAAGCGCTGTAATCGAGGCTCTTTTCCAACCTTGGCTTCTCTGTGTCGGTGTAACTTCAGCTCCCAGACACTTAAGGTTAAAATGGCACGTGAATTATTGAAGAATGTCTTTACTTAAGCTCGTTAAATGAGCGCGGTGCGGCGGGCTGTGCGCGCATGGCGTCAGTCCAGGCGCGGTGAATAATACGCGGTGCGGTCGTGTGGACTAAAGTGGCCGGTCTATAGGCGAGAGTACAGTACTGGAGTAGCCTATAGAAGCTGCCTATAGCTTCCAACATGACGTGGGCTTCACAATGGCAATCCCACTTGCGTATTACGTTACACTCACGCACAAATTTAGCCGGAGACTCGTCGGATGCTGTTTGAGGCTATTTTAAAGGCGACATTGTACTGCATCATGCGTGACCTACATTTGCGACAGACAGCGCGCGGTTTAGAAGTTACACTTTGTGCACGAGGGCTCTGGAGTTCTGCCAGATCTAAAGGGTCTAGAACAGGTATAGAGCTCTTTTAAGAGTTTAGTCAGTAAATCCTTTCCTAATACGTAAACTAAACTAAATGAGCAAAATATGAGGTCTTAAAACTGGATCAAAACTACACTTCTTGTGTTCTTGTGGGGTGTCCAGGATGTGTCAGAGGTGATTTAGACCTGGTTTAGTTCTGGTTTAGTCCTGGGTTAGACTTGGTTTAGTCCTGGGTTAGACCTGGTTTAGTCCTGGATTAGACGTGGTTTAGTGCTGAGTTAGACCTGGTTTAGCCCTGGTTTAGTCCTGGGTTAGACTTGGTTTAGTCCTGGGTTACCTGGTTTAGCCCTAGTTTAGTCCTGGCTTAGTCCTGGGTTAGACCTGGTTTAGTCCTGGGTTAGACCTGGTTTAGTCCTGGTTTAGATTTGGTTTAGCCCTGGTTTAGTCCTGGCTTAGTCCTGGCTTAGACCTGGTTTAGTCCTGGGTTAGACCTGGTTTAGTCCTGGTTTAGTCCTGGTTTAGTCCTGGGTTAGACCTGGGTTAGTCCTGGGTTAGACCTGGTATTGCTCTAGTTTAGTCCTGGCTTAGTCCTGGGTTAGACCTGGTTTAGTCCTGGTTTAGATTTGGTTTAGCCTTGGTTTAGTCCTGGGTTAGACCTGGTTTAATCCTGGGTTAGACTTGGTATAGCCCTAGTTTAGTCCTGGTTTAGTCCTGAGTTAGACCTGGTTTAGTCCTGGGTTAGACCTGGTATTGCCCTAGTTTAGTCCTGGCTTAGTCCTGGGTTAGACCTGGTTTAGTCCTGGGTTAGACCTGGTATAGCCCTAGTTTAGTCCTGGTTTAGTCCTGGGTTAGAGCTGGTATAGCCCTAGTTTAGTCCTGGTTTAGTCCTGGGTTAGAGCTGGTATAGCCCTAGTTTAGTCCTGGTTTAGTCCTGGGTTAGACCTGGTTTAGACCTGGTTTAGTCCTGGGTTAGACCTGGTATAGCCCTAGTTTAGTCCTGGTTTAGTCCTGGGTTAGACCTGGTTTAGTCCTGGGTTAGACCTGAGTTAGACCTGGTATAACCCTAGTTTAGTCCTGGTTTAGTCCTGGGTTAGACCTGGTTTAGTCTTAGGTTAGTCCTGGGTTGTTGTTTCCAGCTTTTACTGAAGACTTTCTTGTAATAATATTAATGGTAGTTATAATGTTTTTGCTGTGTTTATATAAAAAACACTACTAACTTTTGCTTCCTGTGTTTCCAGGAAAGAGAAGAAGGATCATCTCTCATTTGTGTTGTTTTTAAGTTATTTTTTCATGTAAAACTTAATCGACTGAAGATCGAAACCGTCATAAGCTTTTTCAGTGATGCCGTCCAGCTCCATGTCCAGCCCCGGCAGCCCCGTGTACAAAGCCCCGGATTACAACTCACCTGTCCGCAGAATGGTAAGAACTCACGTGCAGAACATGAACACAACTGTATAAAGAAGTAGACTAAGGGACTAAGAGTCACCCACAGCACTCAGCTCCAGTCAAATGAAGCTCATTGAGGCTTGCAGTTATAGGGGTGAATTTGGATGCCAGATTCATGTTAAGAATTGGAATTTATTTATTGACAAAATGCAAAAACCCCAGGATCATATAGAGCAGGTTAATGTGAACATTTTAAGACCAAAATGACGTGTAACAAAGAGGCTAGTTGTATCGATTCATATAAACAGTCTATGGTATATGTAATTGCTAAAGAAAAAACCTGGTAAATATACACGGCTGGTTTGATCCATGGTCCATGTTTGCATCTATATAACAAATCTGAAAAATGAATCTGAATTAATTGCCATGACGACTGTTTAGCTGTTGAGTGTTTTGAAAAGCTTGTACAGTAGTCCCTCGCTCTATCGCGGTTCACTGTTCGCGGCCTCGCTGTTTCGCGGATTTCTTTTTATTTTTTTATAGTGTAACATTTTTTTTATAGTGTAACATTGTGTTCTGTGTCCTGATTGGCTAAGAGACTGTAGACCTTTGCCGATTGATAGATGGGGGACGCAGGGGGGACCGGGACTAGACCAGGACTAAACATGGACTAAACAAGGTCTAGACCAGAACTAAACCAGGTCTAGACCAGGTCTAAACCAGGTCTAAACCTGGACTGGTCCTGGACTAAACCAGGACTGGACCAGGTCTAGACCTGGACTAAACCGGGACTAGACCAGGTCTAAACCAGGATTAAATCACTCCGTGCGGCTCTTTGCTGGTTTCGTGCGGCTCTTGCGTTTGTTTGTGCGTGTTCGGTTTGTGGCTCAAGCTGTGAGGAGGCGGTCCGGGCGCCGCGGTCCGGGCGCCGCGGTCCGGGCGCCGCGGTCCGGGCGCCGCGGTCCGGGCGCCGCGGTCCGGGCGCCGCGGTCCGGGCGCCGCGGTCCGGGCGCCGCGGTCCGGGCGCCGCGGTCCGGGCGCCGCAGTTCGATCTTGTGCTCAGCAGCCCCGGTGTACGCGCGGCCTCGCACTGGTCGTGCTGCTCTGTCACGGATTTAACCACGATGAGGGGTGCACGTGTCGCGCACTTCTCCAAGGGGTTGGTGCGCGTCGCGTCCCGGGACGTGGCAGTGCCGTTGGATGAGCGCGGTGCTTCCGGCGGATCCAGTGACTCATGTCTCCGCGCTCCTCGCATTTTGTTGAAAATCTATGAAAGTTTGAGTGTTTAAATGGGAGAGAAA